>OZ007525.1:11390089-11990089 GCA_963931895.1 Eupithecia pulchellata
AAACAACATATTCTCTCTCATATTATGTGAGTACCGCTTTCAGCGGTGAAAGCCTCCGCCAGCTCCTTCCATCTTCCTCGATCTCTAGATACTCTACTCCATGTCTTCCCTACTATTTTTTACGATGTCGGGCTTGGAATAGCGGTAGATAAAAATACTGGTTCGACTGACTTAAGCAAGGTACAGGTACTTTGGTATCAATATAGAAAACTATATCGATACCAAAGTACCGGTAATTTGGTATCGATATAGAAAACTATATCGATACCAAAGTACCGGTAAGGGTGCTCTTTTTTTCCGCATTTGGACTCACTCAATGTATGGTCCATTATGCGTGAATGTGTGCTAGCATAGCCAGCCTAACTGCGTCCAGAAGCGCAGAATCAGGTATATGGTATCGATATAATTTATACCGGTAATTATTAGAACCATACTTTGTGTGCGTATCGATCGGTACTAAAATATCGGAATGTTTAATAAAAATCGGTATAATTACCGACGTAAAATAACGGTATTTACAATGTCCTGCTGCTCCTGTCGGTAAGCTAAGACCTGAGACTTACTAACGTCGGTCGCAAGAAGCGCTTTCAGTAGGTACCCGCATTTTTGGGCTAAGTTACAATACTTGAATTTACCGTTATTCCCTTTATAGTACCGATATTATTGGTAAAGATATACAGTCCTGATTAGCGCACGGGATGTAGATAATTATTTGGTAAGCTGTATCCGGAATCCGTGCACCGTGCTCGCTTCGCTGCCCTCGCCGTTTTAGGGAGCGCGGTTCGCTTTGCTCATAACATAACACTGTGCTGTGACTCGCTTCGCTCTCGGCAAAATAACAAAAGGGGCCCTCTTGAATCGATAAATTAACTGCTATGCAATCATTAAAAATAGAATCTGGTTTTAGCGAATGACCGAGTAGCCGAGTTTTACGACGTTTTCTGTCAGAGGCGATCTCTAGCGGAATATATTGTCAATTACGATCAGATGTTTTTAAATGACTCTTTTTATCTATAGTATGTCTTTTTCTTTCATCCTGACCATGAAAACCTTTATTTCAATGATCAAATTAAATGCCAGCGTTCCGATCACCTGTGGACTCTATAAATAGCTTTGTGAGGTCTGTTCTGTACACATTGTGGAACGGCTCAAATAAGTAACCTTCAAGGGTTAGCGTATTTTCACCGTTTGAGGGATTCCGCTGACGTAGCTGCGGAGCCGGCCTTTACTAATGTCCCTGCAAGATGTTATCCAAAAATCAAATTAGTTATTAGTATTGAATTTTTTTTATAAGTCGTTCATTGAACTTCTATATTAAACTACAATTATTTTGCTACTGTGGAAACTTTGTAGATAGTTTTCAGAAACGTACATGCACTTTCATGTATTTAGATAGATGAAGCTGGCGATAAGCTAACGGAAGACGACAAGTCAACGGCAAGAAACGCCTGCGATGAAGCTCTGAAGTGGTTGGACAACAACTCCTTGGCCGATAAGGAGGAGTATGAACACAGAATGAAGGAGGTCCAGAGAGTTTGCTCCCCAGTCATGAGCAAAATGCACGGAGGCGCGCCTAACGGCAACATGCTTATTGTTTTTTGATTATCTAGCTGTAAAATTCCCAAAAATTTGATAAAAAACTAATAATAAATGTTGTTTTAGTGATAGCACCCCCAGCGCTGGGCGCGGGCAAACAGAACGGTTCGCTGGCGCGCAGCGAGGAGCCCGTGCCAGAGCTGCCGCTGGTTAAGCCTCCGCAGAACAACAACAACATTCATGACAAACAGACTGTAAGTACAACACAACACTCAGTTACCTACTGGGCCTTTATTCACTACTAGCGGTCCGCCCCGGCTTCGCACGGGTATTAACCAAAAATTTCAGAAATTATACACACTAACACGATGGGTTTCACAGTTTTCATACGGATCCCTTACTTATTTTAACAGAATTAGGGTTTTTGACATTGAAGCGACACTCCATAACTGACACTGGCCGTAGAGAAAAAGCAAGCACCGTGCGCTATATATTCAACCTCTTTTTCTATTATGACGCGTTATAATAGAAATATAATAGAATAGCGCACGGTTTAATTATTGATTTTTTCATGCGTATCCCTAACTTTTTTGAAAATATTATATAGCCTATGTTCATCACGGAAAATTTAGGATTCTAATGGTGAAAGAATTTTTCAAATCAGTCCAGTTGTTTCGGAGCCGATTCAATTCAAACAAACAAACAAAAAAACAATCAAATCTTTCCTCTTTATAATATTAGTATAGATTGCCAATCCCAAGTTTCACAGATATCACAAGACGCGGCGTGGAATCGAACAAAATCGTATTTAGAATACATTGTGACGTCACACGGTTTGGGCAACGAATCTCCTATCTCATAGAGAATAAAGGTCCTCATCATGAAACTATAAATAAGTTCGGAAGGAGTATCAGAACAAAATAAAACGAAGCACTCCAATCAAGCAAGCATGCCAATCAATCAAATAGTATGCTGGCCATCGCCATTACGGCTTTATACACCAACTGATGAACCCTATTGTAAACAAACCAAAATAAATGGAAAACGCCGTCTTGTGTGGTCAGATGTTGCAAAAATCACAATGGGTTTGTCAATAAAAAACACCGGATCACATTTCCTAGGTAAATTTCTTATTTCACCAACTTATTTCTTTGATTTGACGCAAAATTATTATGAACAAAATAATCAAAATAGAAGCACAAAATCTAGCCAGTGCTGCCAACATGTAAACATGTAAATTTTCCGGTAAATGTGGGAGTATATTAAATAAGTTTCAATTCTCATATTTTATTGACTTTAAATTATGAATCAGGTAAATAGGCATTTATTTATCATTCTGGTTATCTATAATAATATGTAATAATTGAAATATAATAAATATAATTATGATATTGAATTTCTGTTTGTAATATCAATACAATAGCTTAGCTTTTGATAGACGAATTATTATAGTGTTTATTTAAGCTAACCTCCAAAATAGCTAAACCCATTTAAATAATAATTTTACTGACGCTGATGATATGCAGGGCATAACTTGTCAATATTTTTTCAGATTTCTAGGTGATGATAATTTGAAGTAAAATTGAATTCGTATAGGTAATCAGAGAATCTCACAATGAAAATAATTGGAATCCCACTTAATCTAGTATAGAATGCAGTGTGCATTAAGACTTTTCATTTATAAGAATTTGGGCAACTAAAATTAATAATATTTATGTATCCATAAATTTTTATTTCTTATTTATCATACAATGAATATGAGAATAATGTATATTTTATCATTATTAGGAACGTTTAATTGATCTTCCTAGTAACAATCGTAATATATGGCTGCTTATTGCCACTTTTAAATAAGTAATTTTTATTTGATTTTTGGTTAGGCATTTCCATAGGAACAACGCATGCGAAGCATCAGGCAGAAAAAAGTTGTCAGCCAGTTAATAGGCACAAAGAATAATTTATTCAAACTAAAATTAGACAGTGAACGGAGAGTTGGAATACACACTGAGGGCTGAACAGATTTTGTTGAAATTTCTTCGATTAGCAAATACGTTACTATTTGATCCCGGGAAAGTACAGTGTTCTGTTCTGTGCTTGTGGGATAATCAAATTCACTGCAGTTAGCACCATAAAGCGCTGGCGTAAATTGAAAATTATAAAAAGTAGGTCTAATAGACGATGACCGTGGCTAAAGCAGTACCTACGTCGATTTTTTATAATCTACATATTCATTTGTAAACAATTATTAG
Organism: Eupithecia pulchellata; assembly: GCA_963931895.1. Taxonomy (NCBI): domain Eukaryota; kingdom Metazoa; phylum Arthropoda; class Insecta; order Lepidoptera; family Geometridae; genus Eupithecia; species Eupithecia pulchellata. The sequence goes on from OZ007525.1 coordinate 11,393,875, forward strand.
GAAGAATATTTATAAAAATTATGGGTAATTTTTTCTTCAGTTGGCATCTCGATATACAATGACACTCAATGTCATTCCGCCATTGTTAGGATTCAAGTTTGATTTGACAGGATGCTATCCTTACTTTTCATAAATCCATGGTCCTCATGTTATTGTAGCAGTGGGATGTATAATAATTAATTCATTCGTTTCCTATGTCTCATAAAAAAATTATGAATGTAATATTATTGTATCAGTCTAATACCCATAATACAACCTCTGCTTAGCTTGGGGCTAGATGATGCTGTGTGGATTTGGATTGTCCGGCATTATTTATTTATTGTGTGAGACGCATGAACCAGAAACCATACCCACAAAAGCGAGCGTGTATTGTGTGTGTGTGTAGTGTCGTGACGCGTCAGAATTATGCCGGATTTCATACATTTTAAACAGTAGTAATAATTTTTTTATTTATTTATATTTTCAGTCGCGACAATCACCAATCGTGCCAGCGCCCGTCGAACAGAGAGAGAGAAGCTCGAAGGAGCGAGAGAGAGATAGAAACGACAGAGAGGACAGAAAGGAGAGACCCGACCACCAGCCTTCTAATCGGGACAGCGTAGTTTATAACAATAAAGCCGTGAGTAGAATACCTATTATATTTCAAAACGGGAATAAATTTGGATTTCCCGGGTGGACAAAAGCGGCGGGCTTTGCCATCGAACTGCGATTCACAACCTTTATGATTATGTGAGGATTATGGCATTTCTCCCCATGGAGCCAATAAGGCATTTATCCAGCTGTGGACTACTATTAATTATTTTATTTTTATTTAATATGTAAAGTACCTAACATGATTTAAAAGATAACCAATTACTATGGGCTGTTAATGTGATATTAGCTTGTTCAATAAAATATATTTTGCGCCCAAGCCCTTGCACTAAAGGGGTTGGCTTCGCATATACTGAACGATTAGCTCAACGCTGTTTATTTGACTCATGAACTGAGACGAATTTCCATAAGGCTGATTTTTTTAAAATCCCTGAATTGAAAATAATTGCCACAAGCCCTTGCTATCGTCTCGGAGACTTTGAATCTGATATGGCTTGTGCGTAGGACAAGTAGGCAATTTATGTATTTGGTAAACAAAAAGTGTATTCTTAGGTAACATTCCAATCTTAAACTAGAGCAATGAAGGTAGAGACAGATTAATTAAAAACATTATTGAAATAAATAATGTTGTTATAATTAAATCCACACAACACCTAGCCTCAAGCTAAGCTATTTTATTGTGCATAAACTATTACGGTATTACTTTACGAAGAGTACAAACGATAACTGTACTTGTTTTCTGTAATGTCTTTTGTTATGTTCTAGTTCTGGAGTACAATAAAATAAAGCACTTTGTAATTTTTAACAATATTGTATAATTATTATTTGTTTGTTTCCAGTCATCGCCACTTGACCACAGAGGGCCGAACAGCGAGGAGAAAGTCAGAAAGCATCCGTATTTACAGCAGCTTATCTACCCGCTACTCAATGAAGTAAGTTTTACACATTTTATTTATCAAATACTGAACATAAGATAGGAAACGGGCCCAAATAGCATCTAGATGGCACAACGAGCACCAGTGTCAAATAATTCTAAACTTTATCAACATAATATATAAAGACCAGTATTTTAAGGCTCCGGCGACACGGATGAATTTCCCAAATATACAAACGTTGAGCATTTTTTTTGCACCATGATCTGCTTATATTTGTATTGAAATTGTATTTAGCAAAACGCTGATGGATTGGTTTCCATATATAATAAACCAAATAGAAAGAGACAGTTTAAAAGGTGGGAGGATGAACTAAAAGTCATACCGGGGTACATGGAAAAGATAGGATGGTCTGCAAGAGATAGAGCAAAGTGGAAAGAACAAGAGGAGGCCTTTGCCAAAAGTGGGTATACAGAAAAATACCGATGTCATAACATTGATATAAGCTATGATTGAAACAAATTGCAACAAATTGCAAATATTTTCTGAATAAAAGGCTTGAAATGAAATGAAATGATTGGATTGGATAGCGGTAGAGTCAACGCTATACTATGTTTCCAATCCTTGGGTGTTATTCAATTTTTAGTTCTTGGACAGGATAGAAATTAATTAAATTTGTTATGTATATAATGTAATGTATCGTTGTAACGTTACAGTTATCTCGCAAGCACGGGTCTGGCAGCGCGGCCGCCATCGAGGAGCTGCGGCGCGCCTTCGAGCACGCCGAGCGCAGCGCGCCGCATCTCACGCGCGCCTTCGTACAGCAGGTAATAGTCCACTGCTGGACCTCTAGGCCTCCCCTAACTATCACTTTCTACTACGCGACTATCACGCGGTAGATATTTATTTTAAATCAATCCGTCGTCGTCTACATAAATGTTGGGCAAAATTTATAAGGAATCGGTGATTGCAGATTATTGAATAGGCTTCCATAAAATGAATAATATTTTGTTTTTGTGCTATGTAACCTTGTGTAGTTTATCTTAGTAATTAACTTCCATTAATCTTAACTTAAGACATTAGATTCGGCTTTCGTTCTAGCTAAAGTACAGTGCAAAGGTTTTTTTTTGGTCACAGTAACACACAAAGCAAGAAACAAATAACAGACAATTCAGAGATAACAAGATCTAGAAACCCACAGACAATTACCATTTTATCTGCAAATATTTGTTCAGGGTGTACTGATCGTTTTCTATGTATAATCTATACTAATATTATAAAGAGGAAAGATTTGATTGTTTGTTTGTTTGAATTGAATAGTCTCCGAAACTACTGGACCGATTTGAAAAATTCTTTCACCATTAGAATCCTAAATTTTTCGTGATGAACATAGGCTATATAATATTATCAAAAAAGTTAGGGATCCGCATCAAAAATTCAATAATTGAACCGTGCGCTGTATATTCAACCTCTTTTTCTTTTATGGCGCGTCAGAATAGAAAAAGAGGTTGAATATAATAGCGCACGGTGCTTGCTTTTTCTCTACGGCCAGTGTCAGTTATGGAGTGTCGAGTCAATGTCAAAAATCCCAATGCTGTTAGAAAAAGTAAGGGATCCGTATGAAAACTGTGAAGCCCATCGTGTTAGTGTGTATAATTTCTGAAATTTTTGTTTAATACCCGTGCGAAGCCGGGGCGGGCCGCTAGTAAAAATATATATCTATGTACTCGTGATGAAGATGTAAATACTGGCCTAACCAAGTTTTGTGTGACCTGAGAGCTGGTCAGTATCAGTATTGTCATACGGCGAGACAATGCAGCCAGCATCTAGGGTACACTTCCATCTGGCATTGATATGGATCCGTTGAGCTACCTGTAGTTTGTTTGCAAGTCCGCAGTTAGCTCAATTGTTTCAATTGTAAATACTAGCTAAAATTACAATAATATAACTAAACTAGTTAGTTATATTATTTTAATTTTCTTTTTTAACAAAGCTATTAAAAAAATCTACTATCTACTCCTATGTACTAGCGGCCCCGGCCCCGGCTTCGCACGGGTATTTAACAAAAACTGAATTTCATCATGCGGATCCCTAACTTTTTTTAAAATATTCTTTTTTATAAATATATAGCCTACAACATATCGCCGCCCCCACCGAATAATATGGTTACCGACTATTACGATAGAAGTGTTTTTATTTGAAATAATTGTTCCTGAGGTGCGATTACACCTTGTGAATTTTTTTCAGGCAAATCGTACGAGTAGTTCTTGAGATAGGCTTTTTGTAATGGATTTTACTTTATTATTAAACGAAAAATAAAAACAACATTTTAATCCGAACAACATTGCAACAGGTTAATACTCACTCCTCGGTTTCTCGCTTTTTGTTGTAAGATGCGATTGCGATTTTATTCGAGAAAGAAGTAAAAAACTTAGTTTTCGTAAAGTAGAAAACCCTCTTATTCAGGTTTTCTTTGAAGTTCTTTATTACAGTATAGTTTATTACTATATTTAATTCAAAATATCTGCAATGGTTACATCTATTAATGTATTTTTAATATAAAAAAAGCCATCGTAATCTATGTAGAGATAGTAGGTTGCGATGATTTACTCACTTAATGACAGATTATGAAATCCCGAGATGTGGCTTTGGCAAGCTTATAGTAGCCAAAGCAACGTCTTTTAACATCGCTCTCATTTCGTCTTAGGTAAAAAAAAGTGATAGCACATGACCCTCACCCAGCATGAGCTAACGTCCAACGATGATAATATTGTGCTCTAATTTAGAAGCCCCCATTGTTTTCTACCCTTTGCCAAGATTTCGAGTGCTTGATATTAAAATCCTAACCACCAAAAAGAATGAATACCGCAGATCAAAAACAAAAGCGGATACTGCATAACAAAACGACCAAACACACTCGCAAGGGCTACAGAATCCTACCGAGATCTGTACACGAGCCAAAATAATGTGCCAGAGACAAAGCTGCTGAAAGCTGATGAAGATAAGGTATCGACAATATTTCCAAGAGAGGTAGGAGTAAGGTAGGATCTAAGTTTTTTTAAACAAACCACCCGGACCCTTCTACACAAATGAATTCTTTATAGCTACCAGAGAAGCAATCATCACAGTTCTCACAATAATATTCAATGAAATAATAAATCTGAAAAAAAAACTGAATCATTATCTTATCCATACAAAGAGGATTAAAATTCCACAAGTAATTATTGGGCAATCAGCTTGATGACAAGCATATACATTATAAAATATTTTCCAAAACAAATGTTGGCCGGATACCAAGCTTTTAAAACCCTAGAACACAAAAAAAAGTATGGCATGGTGGTTGCTAAGGCAACTAAAGCATTTAAAATACAAGGATCATTAGAAACATTTACAAATTTAGCTCTACAACCGTGAAACTGGAAAAGAACGAAAGCAGATCTTGAGAAAATATTTCAAAACCTCAATTGGTAGAATTATGGCCTAAAAATAAATGTAGAGTATACTAACATATTTAAGGTTTGCCGATGATCTGATAATTCGGTCCAATAAGCCTGAAGAACTCGCTAATATGATACAAAGAAAGTGGAAAAGTAGGGCATCTACATATTAATAGTCTGAAAATTAAGTTTAACCAATAACACTCAATAACACTCAGCACAATAGAGTCGGTATGTTAAGGAATATACTTATCTCGGAAAAATTCTTATCTGCTATAACTTTACCTCACCAAATTATCTAACAACAAAATAAATAGAAACAAGAATAGATAATGCTTGAAAGAGATACTGGTCATTTAATAAATCAGAAAAAACAAAGAGCTTTGTCTGAAAATTTAAAGGAAACTTTAAAATAAATGTATTCTTCCAATGTCTTAATTTAAGAAACCAAACATGGGACCTGAGGAAAGCGCATAATAGAAAGTTGGATGTTCGCCAGATTGGTCGGTGATAGGTCTTTGGAGAGAAGTTTGCTATGAATACAATCAGGCAGAGTATAATCTTTCTTTCTTTCTATTTTTCTTTCTCTTCTATACTATGTTATTTTTATAGAAAAATAACTGTAGATCGGTCAAACTTTAAGAAGAACTGAAAAGTCGAATAAAACTATTACCTACATTTACGACTACATTACCCAGAAATCAAAATAAAAAATTTGGACGACCTTTCAAAAGGTGGAAATAAGACATAAATAAAATCCATCACTGGAAAGACAAGAATTGCCAAGGATAGAAACGAATGGAAGAAGCTAGAAGAGGCATGTGTAAACTAGGGCTGTTTGCCCTAGTTTATTTCCTAGTTAGATAACATGTCCTAGTATATAAGACTTAAGAAATCATTGTACGTTATCTGCATAAAGGTTTTTCATTATTTTATCTCATTTCCACGATCACGGGCCATATAGAGTCTCGGTCCTTTGGGAGGCATGCGTGGGGCCGTAGCCAACAGGACAGAGGCCCTTTATGAGAGATAATTTTAAAGGCTGGGCTACATAGAACGGGCATAATCCTCGTTTGCACAATATGATATACTCGAAAATGATATCCATGATATCTTTCAGGTGTAGAGACTATAAGCATAAAGAAATAAAATGAAAAAAAGAATTTTTGGGTCTGGGAGACAGTGCGGACGCCTGACATAATTGAAAACTGTTAAAAGTGGCAGACTGTGGCTTGTCGAATGTCGGATGGATTACTCAAAATATAGGCTTAAATGCCTCCTTCCTGCGCAAACGTCTTTGGCGTTATAACGAGGGTTTTTCTCGTTATAACGCCATTAGGAACCTCCACCGCCGAGTCTACACCTTAAGATGCATCTCTTGCTACTCCATTCAGAACGGCCAATGAAGCGCAACCAATAAGTGTGGTTCTGGTTCTTTTAGAATACCACAGCTTAAGGTTCACGTCCAGATTTACGTCTCCGCAAGCGGAGACGAGCACTAGAACTTCCCTGGGAGCACTCGGTATCGGTGGTTATCACAAAAACCTTTAAAATATGTGTAATAATAGGATAACTTTTGTATTTCCTTCGATTTTCTTTTAATACCGATTCTCAAAATGCAAATAATTTTACAGTAACCTATTTTCACATTCACTAAACTTATTATCTTCTCCAAGGAATATAAACGTATTGCAAATTTACGTTATTCATTTAAGCTTAATTGAGTACCGAACAAAATGGTAACATTGCATTACCGATACAACCAACATCACTATTTTGAGTTCAATAAGATCGCGAAGACCTATTACTGTACAGGCTATTATCGACAATTTCCGCGAATAAAATTGTAATGTTACTTTACGGTGTAAAATTATGGTCTTGATTCTGGTAAAACATATTTTTATTTATTACTCTGCATTCATGCCGTGTGGTGCCGGCATAGAATTTCACCACCCCAACTCTTCCCGTGGGTGTCGTAAGAGGCGACTAAGGGAAACACAGCGGGGGGCGGGCAGCAGCGCCTTCTGCACAACAACTACACCGAACTGCGATCCCCAACCCGCATGCCCAGCGTGGGGATTATGGGCAATAACCCCCAAATAATGATGCCATCTATGGCGCTCATTAGGGGAGGCCTATGTCCAGCAGTGGACTATTATAGGCTGTTGATGATGATGATGATGACTCTGCATTCGTAAACACAGTTATAATTTAAATTATATTGCATATACAAAAAAAATATTGCTATCTTTTGGTATTAAAATGAACCCGATAAGTAAAGTATTTTAGGAGTTATTTAAAAAAAACGGTTTTTTATTTTTCCTGTAAAATTTTGTTTTTTTGATTACGATTTTATTCGGTGGGGGCGGCGATATGTTCACCAGGGAAAATTTAAGATCTAATGGTAAAATAATTTTTCAAATCGGCCCAGTAGTTTCGGAGCCTATTCAATTCAAACAAACAAACATACAAACAAATACCTAATCAAATCTGTCCTCTTTATAATATTAATATAGATATCAGTCATCTACATACATAGTACCCGTAACTTAGCTTGGGGCTAGATAATGCCGTGTGAGTGTCTAGCATCATTTATTTATATTAATCTTCCGGTTCGCAGGTGGTACAGAGGGTGGCAACACAGTCGCACCAGCCGTCGACTCCCTCGCACAACAGCGCGTCGCAGTGGATGAGGTAGGTACGGATCATTGCATTGTACGCATGCTGGTGGATGGATGGGAATAGGTGCGCATCGGTAATGGTTATCGCTTTGCAAACCCACGGACCGTTTACACGGAACCACAGAATCAGGCCGTCCCACGGCTCTGCCACATGGAGGTAAAGTACCTTGAATGTTTTAGATGGATCATTTTACTGAAAGAAGACATTATTTTAATTTAAAAAAACAATTTAAACTACATTCATAGATTTGTAAACAGTTACATGGTTGAACGGGGAATTGAACCCGAGACACGTGATAAATAAATACCTTGTAGCCTCGTAACGATCGAAAGGCTTCGTCACTAGGATTATTTTTTGCTAAATAACATAGTACCGTAGTAACATATTTAACATAGCCGTGGGACGCTCTGTACTAACATAGTACTAACCTACATAAGGCGCTCTCCGCAGAATTCTACAATTAAAAAGCTACTCTGCTACCTTACAATACAATGCAGTTCAGCTCGCACTGCGCTGTTAACCCGCCCATTAATTTGCTGACCTTTTCTAACATTAACAACTTATTCATCAGTGGGGCTAAAAGGTAGGGTTGTCGAAATGCGGTTTCTATTCCGACGAGTTTAGTCTGTTGAGAGTACGAGTAAAAACGATAGGACAAAGGCCTTTAAAGTGGAGCTTCCAAGCTACATTTAGCTACAAGAAGTAAAAAACTGTGACCAAATTTAAAAAAAAAAATAATCGTTATCCTACATGACTTAGTATATATAAAATGCTAATTTCAGAGGAAGACAGATATGCCCCGCCATTTGATTTGATTAGATTTTAGCGGTGCTTGACAGCCCTGGCTGTACAGACCCGCCAGACGGGTCGGCTATGTACTTTTAGATTTTGACACGAGTATGGAGTGCGCCTAGCCTGACGGAACCCAAAATGTTCGAATAACGGATGCCGATCACTTATTGCGGGTACGGGGCTAGTGTTTTATTCGTAGATAGCGTTGTCACCGTTTAACTATTTTAGAAAAAGTTCAATTGTGATTGACGCGATGACGCGGTATATGAAATTTTATCGATAAAAATGAAGGAATGACTGAAAATGGAGGGGTAAATTTACCTATTATGTTTTGGGAGAGAAAAGGCATTGGTAGTGGATTTTGCTTTGGAGTACATACTTTAATCTAAATTATAAGAAAATAGAAGCAAAAATAAATGCACATAGAAATAGATGCAGAAAAAATTAATATGAAAATATTTGTAAGTTTTGTACGAGAGAACGCAAGGTCTCGGTAATGCGTTGCTGGTCTACGCGTGCTAAGTAATACCTAACAATACAATAAAATACCTAACATTGGACAATAAGTTTCATGATTAAATTTTGAACTTTAATTGATTTTGTACAAGTCTTTTCTTCCCGTTTTACAAATCCATTACACATTTATCTAATTATTGGCATTTTGGTTCACTGGGCAGGCAGACTTTTTACTCTACAAAATTAAACTCAATTTTAAAGAAATAAATTAAAAGTTTGCATGATTTTGGTTCAAAAAAAAATATTTGCTTGTTTTATTGCTTCTTCATATATTTGTACATTCAATTTGTTAACATTTTTATTCTGTGCTGTAACCGAGTAGTATTGTTTCTCTATCAAAGTTTTTGTTAGATACAGATAAACAAATGTGAATGTTTGTCCGCAGGGATCTATAACGCGTGCAGCTGTCTCCTGCTGCGTGGCGCGGCTCGTCCCGGCTTCCTGCGGCTTGCGGCTACACTCCCGCACCCGACTCCACTCGGCATTCACCTTACAGCCATACTGGACATACAGTACTATAACAGAAGCTGTACAAACCCGCTTCGTTATATATGGTACATCACTATTTTTGAAGTGGGCATATTGCTTGTTTTTGCTTGTGTAAATTGTAATCGTAAATGATAGTGAACATGTTGTGTGGTCAGCAAACGGTTGGAAGAGAAGATTGGTTAAAGAGAATCGATCGCTAGAAGACGCTTGATTATTAATTTCAGCAATAATATGGTCTAAAACCGTTTAATATTCAATTTCAACGTTGGCAGTTTTCTTTCGTAGCCGCAACCGAGTCACAAAGTTGCTATGCCATAGTGTAATAAATTTAAAGTTTAAAATCTTATTATGGTTATGTATTCTAATATTTTATTATGTAAATATCACATTAGTTCGACGTTCACCCGTTTTATTGTGTTGTGCTAATATGTAACGATTTCTAGATGTTACATTGAAACCTGTTAAAGTTCCATTATTATTATGTTTATGCCACTGTGTTTGTACATTGAATTAGGTTAATAACCTGTTTAGTTGTTATCGCGCCCGTGTGTGCCCACCCCGGTAAATACAGTCTTGACAAGTTATCGGATCTATCTATGTATATGTGGAGAGCACTGTCGCTACTCTTCGCCAATATTTTGCCATACCATTCTAAAAAGTATTTTCAACGTGACTTTTGTATAGTCTGATTTGTATTGCGATCAGTTGTCAAAATTTTAACTTATTGTGCTTGTTTTCCAACTTGGTTTAGCAAAAGTTAAGGTGTCATTCCAGACAAAAGACAATATTGTCAGCATTTATAGTTAATTGTTTGAAATTTTTGGTTTGTTTTGTGAAGTTAAACATCTATGAAATGTGTCTGTTTTATTGAAAATTGTTATAAACTTGTGTAGATTAGTATTTAGATTTAGTTAAAGCTACTTACCGAATCGGTGATTAGTGTCTAACATACTTCAAATTGATAAAAAATGTCCGACCACTTATTAGAATTCTACCGTAGCGAGAGGGGTGTAGATTAACGTTTTGAGATAGGTATTAAAAATGCTGACACCAACCGACCACGGTGTCATTTATAAAAAAAAATGCTTAATATGCGACAATATTTAGCAATCGGAGTTATGTAGAGTATTTACTACGAAGACTACAAACATATAATTGCTGTGTAAAAATGTAAACCTAATATAAATGTGTAAATTGTGTAGGTAGTGTAAAGCTGTTTTATGAAGTGTTCTTATAAGCATATGGAGAGCGGGTAAGGCCGACGCTCGCCGGGGCGGTTGTAACACTTGTTACATTTGTAACTCGTCGGCACGTGGGTATCGACATGACCGTTGTACCACGTTGCTGTACGTTACCACCCTCCCAGCCGGTGTCAGACGCTACCCTGTATTTCGTATTGTTTTGCCATGTCGATAAAACATGGGAGATGTTAATTTAATTTCGATGGAAGAACAAAAAATTATTTTTCCACTTGATCGTATTTAATAAAGCGTGTAGTGTTAGAGGTGGGCGATAATTGTTGATTATTGATTAAAATTAGGTGTTTGTGGCATTGGATTGTAGTGGACGCGTTTACGGCGCGTGGCTGTGTGCGGCTGGGCTGGCTCTGAGGTCACGGCCGCACTGCAAGGTGGTCGGTAGGCCGCTAGGTTAGCTGGACGCTTGGTTGGTAGCTAGTCGCGTGCCTTCCCACATATTCATACTCAGTTGCTAATGATTGTTATTTCTTACTGTGACTTATGTCAATAGAAGAAGACAGTAAGAAATAGCAATGATTTAACTATAATGAAGAAGAGGGCTAGAGTTTGATATCGCCTCGCTACATCTAGGCGGTTAGCTAAGTACGAGTACTTGCTTCTATCGTTCATTCTCATAAGATTAATTTCACATCCATCATACACCATTTTGCAGTGAGGCCGCGGTCTAAAGAAAGCACTGCAACAAATTTCAGAGCAGTCAAAACTCTTTGACAGTACACAAGTGATGAAGCAAATGTGAGCCCTGGGGCCTTACTCGTACAGTCGAAAACGGAGTTTCTGGTTTGCTAATCTTATGCAAGCGAAATAAGTATTGTTTTTGCACGAAAAAGAAAATCGATTTTTCTTTTCTGAGTTGGCCCCCGTACAGCCCACGTCCGAAAGTAGTTGTTGTTATACCGGGATCGCGGATTGTTGAAGCGCGTCGTTTGGTTCATGGGTATTTGTGATCATACTTGCATAGTTAATATAAAAATAAAAAATCTATATTATTATTAATATTTAAAAAATCTGTAATAAAACTGGTAGTAAGTTTTTTGTGTAGGTAAGTGCGTGCGTCGTAACGAGGGATATTCGCGCTACATTCATGTTCATAACTTCGAATCGAGCGCGGCTATAAATAGCGGTCATATGGGGAGCTCATTAGGGAACTGTGACGTGGAACCAGGGACATGAAACCAATGGACGCGAAACTATCTACCATGTACCAATCCATCACTTGTTTGACTTCATTTGTTGTTTTGTGGTTTATGTTATCGAAACCATGACGTAAACGATTACGCCACTTGTTCTGTGAGTTTGTACCGATGCGTCCGTTGGTGGTATGTCTCAGTTGCATGTGGGAGATGCAACGCGAATTCCTGTGTGTATGACGTGCGAACTAACGTTTATAATAAAATAAATTCACCGACCATCCACTTGCACCAAGCTACAGCTAACGGCGTGCAATGGTCAATTAATGTTACGCCGTCTGTCATTCTAACACGTAGGAAACAAATTTGACTCTGAATAAAAGAAGTTATTTAATTTTGGAAATGTTTGTTTTATTTAGTTATTACCGTAAATACTTACTTACCTACCCTTTTTACGCGACTTCCAATCCAAAGCCGCGATGCTGTGGTTGGCTTGGCATAGCACCCTATATATAGGTATGTAGTAGTAGGTAGATATGTACGTGATAGCACAGTATACATCTATTATGTACGAGGGGCGGCTGATAAGTTCGCGACCTAAGGTACTTAAAAATTACCTACCGTCTTATAACTGATATCACTTATAGCGAGGTTCAGTGGTATATAAGGCTACCCTCATTTTATTTTTTAAAGTCATAACTCAATATTTTGTGGAACATCGAACAACATCATGTCAGCCGATTCTACGAATTCTCGCAATTTCGAACACCGTGCCGTAATAGAGTACCTTGTAAAAAAGGGAAAAACGTCGAAATACATTTTTGAAGAGATGTCATCTGTTCTTCAGGATTCTGGGCTTTCATACACGATGGTTAAAAATGGGTACGTTTATTTCAACAAGGTCGTGAAAGCTGCGAAGGCGACCCCCGCCCGGGACGTCCAAAAACGGTAGTCACTGAAGAAAATGTTAAAAATGTCGAAAAATTGGTACTGGCCGATCGAAGAATTAAATTGTGGCAGATAGCAGAAGAGTTGCAGATCAGCAAGAGAGGGTTGGAGAAATTTTACATCAACATTTAAATTTAAAAAAACATTGTGCGCGGGTAACGAAAATGCTTACGCCACTTGACAGAGATCGACGACTCAGACTTGCATGGATTTTTTGGAGTTAGCCGGCGAAAATTTGGACGCAATTTGCGATCGCATCGTGACCATTGATGAAACATGGGTTCGCCAGTATGATCCGGAGTCCAAAAAATAGTCCATGCAATGGATGAAAAAAGGAGAAAGGGCGTCGAGAAATTAAAGGTGGAAAAGTCAGCCTCAAAGCTTATGGCGACTGTTTTCTGGGATAGCGAAGGCATTTTACTAATTTATTACCTACCTAAGGGAACTACGATGATTTGTCAGTATTATGCAAATTTATTGGTTCAGACTGGTCTCGCTATTCTTGAGAAGAGACGCGGGAAGTTACCGCGTGGAGTGCTCTTTTTGCAGGACAACGCGCTTGTCAACCCGGCGCGCGTTGCGAGGCAGCCCCTACGAGACACCGGCTTTTCTGAAATAGACCATCCTCCCTACAGTCTAGACCTTGCTCCTAGTGACTTTTTCCTTTTTTCCAATTTGAAAAAGGACTTACGGTGCCGGAGATTTTCAGGTGACAATGAAATGATAACCGCCGTAAATACACATTTTGAAGACAAAGACAAAAAATATTTTTTTGTTGGTTTAAAAGCATTATAATCCAGATGTGAGAAGTGTATATCACTTGAGGGAGATTATATTGAGAAATAAAAAATATAAAACTTGACAATTCATTTTTTTAGTACCTTAGGCCGCGGACTTATCAGCCGCCCCTCGTACACTGTGGTGATAGTGTAGCGAGTTTTTGGTAACACAAAATAAAGCGTCAACTTTAATATATTCAACTATCTGCATTGACTATGTCTGTAGAATTCATGGTAGAAAATGTAGGAATAGTTTTATATGAGTATTTAACCGATTCTATTGGGGAAAAAAAGGAAAAAAAAATTAACCACCAAGGAAAAAGTTCTGAGCATCTTTCTGTTATAGTTACAAAAACTGTTACAGCAGGTAGAATAAAATATTGTGATTGATTGAACTTAAGTATTAGGTTACAATGTTCAGTCCAAGTAAATCTACAATTTTTCCAGCTGACAAAACTTTAAGGAAACTTTTCCTTATGTTCATCTGGTTGTAGAGATAGTTGATTTTGAAGTTAACCAAGCTAAGGTAGGTATGAGTAGTCTAGTAGGTAGAGACAAAACCTCGTTATGTTTCATGACGACTGATTAATGTTTCTGACATTCATCAGTTAAATGTAATGTTATGCGATATCTCGTAAAGGAATTCTAATGTACCTACCTAGGTAGCTTCTGTTCGACTAATTGAGTTCAGTATCTAGTTTCAAAATTAACTTGCTCCTAATATACCTACTCAATTCTAGATAGGGAGGTAGGATAGGTTAACTAAATAGAGGTAGTTGAAAAAAATTAGTCAGTTTTCGTTTATATTTTTATTGACTAGCTTACATCTATGACGAATTTACAAAAATACAAAAGTCTACTAATAATTTTAGGCACAATCGAATTAAATTTTAAATAGGCCTTGAGATTATATTTTAATTATCGCCTAATGAGTTTGGCCTAATTATTTACTGATTGTTTAATAAGTGAGTACAATAATATGGTATCCAAAGTCTAAATATTTACTTTAGATTACATAATGTGATGTTAATAAATTAAATACTAATTAAGTTTATCACCTATTAAGCATGAAACTAAACAGTAGATCCCTTTACAATCTTAAAAAGTTAAAACTATAGTACCTACCTACTTATATTTACAAGCTTATATTATACCTACATAATTGTATTGAAGTACAACGCTTTTAAAAATCATAGCCTAATCTTCTGTACAAATACAAACAAGTTTAAAAGACAAATTACCACTTTTGCTATAAAAAATGTTATACCTACCAAGGTATTTACATACTTATATTAATGAATGCGTTTATCAGTTAAAGTTGAAAATACTGAGAAAAATATTAAATTGGTATGAAAAAACATTTATTACCAAAACGAATGATGGCGAAATCTTAGGAACTTTTCTTACGTCACCAATCATCTTTTTCCTAACTAGATGAATCTCAACAAATAATCTCATAACCTTGTAAAACAAAATCTGTGGTGTGTCGGTGTGTCCTGCTTTGTTTACTGGCGGGCCAACCCCGTTACTCACCACAAAGACGTAAAACACAATACACACCCACACAAAAACCTACGCTACTTCCCACTATTACTTTCTCTACAGTTCGTGCAACAGAATTCTAAACTGTACCTTTATACAACATCATAAAGATTGCTAAGACGTGTGTTCTATTAATTAACTTTAATTATAGGGCAATGGAAATGATTCAAATATTTAACGTAGAGCAACAACATATGCTTCATTTCTGAACTCTCCTTGTAAACATTTATTGGTTTTTTATATATTTTAGGTTCATAAAAATAATTATATCAATTATGTAGTTGAGAACTTAGAACGCTATTATTCTGGTAAAGTTTATCATGTGAATGCGTAAGACGGGAATACATGATTATACCTACATACGATGTGTTTTTAAGACGGCTGACGACATCTTTAGCATAGGCAGGGCACACATCAATATTTACAACGATGAATCAAACATGACTGACTCAGGATTTTGTCCTTATAACTCGCTTTGTTTATTTTTGATAGAGTTATTTGGCAGCGATTTTCAAACCTATTTACTAAGGTTCAAATCTGACCATGATAAATGGTAACCTACCGTTAACCGTAATAGTCGTAAAGTTGGCTGTGACTTGATAATGAGACTATCAGAAATATTTTTCTAGTAAACTACTTTCCATAAATTGCGTTTCTTTATCGCTCATCAGACTCATCACTTCCAGGAAACTTTATTTGAGAGAAACACACGATCTTTCTACTTAAAACTACGAGTCAACAGTGGTTCTGTTACAATAATAATAATTATCGTTATTACAACACTACGTCAAAGTAAGTATTACAACCAGTGATTACAGATTGCAAATCAAACAAACGCTACAATGACTCACTAACTAAACCATTACATCTCAGTTTTAATCATACATGTTAAATATCACAGTAATTACCTAATAATACACTAATGAGAGTACGATAAACCCTTGTTTCGACAGTGACACACTATCATACGATCTTGGATCTACGCGACATTCTACGATACCATTAATGAGTACCTGATAGAGATGTATTAGACAGTGTCGCTCCACATTCCGTCTAAACAAGGCTACCTACGTAATCTATAGCTTACACTTTGCGAGAAGCACCGGACGAGTGCAATTTCTTCATTCGTGGCGTTGATCACAGGCAGTGGAATGGGTAACGAGAGGAGCGATCCGGACCAACGGATCCATTCGGTACCTTTGTGTGTTTTGGCCCTTTTCGTGACCCCAACTGGCTTAGCGCGGTGATTCAGCAGGTAGCACCTATGGGGAAATAAAACTTAATGTGAGAAGAGCATAGCATAGTGAGTCAGTTATAGTGACTCAATCTTAGCGGTCACAATTGAATGACACCCATACTATTTATATGTATGTGTTTGGTGACGGATGTTTACTACAAGTAACATTAATGGGATTTTCATGGATAAACATTGATACTAAGACAGGAAAAGAACAGAGTTTCCCTTCCCTTATGTTGCAACAAACGGGTGCCAACATCAAATGGGTCCAGTGCTACGTGCAAATCGCTAATGTTGCAAACTGTTGGGCAAGTGCTTTATAAAATATGATAGGTCGCAAATAATCGCAATCTCAGGTTGCAAGATCGTTTATTAAGGGAGATACAGAGGTGCTATAAGCTATAAGCCTACGATAAAGGCTTACCTACTCATCTGAACGCCCACGGGCGGCGAGACCGGTCGAGCTCGGACCAACTAACTACTTATTATAAATTCTCGCAAGAGCTGGTTCAACAAGCATAATGAGGACCGCCGCTATTTTATAACAGAATCATCGTGTTGTCGACGGAAACTGACTCAGCGTGTTTTCGCCGGTTACGGTGCTAAAGAGACTGTGCTACGATACTAAGCTTTATATATTTTAGTTTGTAAATTATGTAAAAACCTTTATTTTATTGGACCTCTCGAAGCTAGCACAATACCGTATATTACCTACCACATACCCAGTATTATTTTTCCTGTGTCCAATTCTTCGAACTAAGTAGGTGTTTCGACCACAAATACTACCTACTCTTGGATAATATTTTCCCTAAATTATTCATTATCAATTAACTTGCCACTTCTAAACACACAATACGTTTATCTTTTTGTTGTCCAATTGATTTGCTTAGACAAAGCAATGACTCTACGAACAACTGCAGTAAGGACAATAGGTTTGATTTTGAATTATTATCCACCAACAATAGATTTTACGCTACAAAACACGGCTATTTGAAAGTACGGTATAGAAGCTGGTCAAGAGTAAAAGTGAAATAGTAATAGGCATGATGACAGATTTTGAAAAACTTTTCTATTATATTCGAAAATACACATTATTTACAATGAATAACATTTTTTCTGCAGAAATTAACGTTTAGTTGGAAAAAACTAACAATCTTTTAACTTAATTTCAATCTTTTAATTTGAAATTCGCACCAAAACGCTTGTCCGTGTCATGGCGTCGCTTGTGACGTCACGTCTTAGTAAACTAAACGTAAACACTAGGCGTTCATTGAATAATTTTGTTATTTTGTATTATTAAATAAGAATTCGAAAGTGTACAAGTGGTGTGCGGTCCCTCAGTGTAAGAATACATAAATAAAAACTCCTTATAAGTTATTTGTGTTCGTTCCGCATAAGAAAACCACACGGGACAAGTGGCTTAAACTTAAAAACTCGCCCAGCATCAACAAGTCGACTTTTGTGACTCGCGTTATTTCACTTTCGATTTATTAAAACCGCTAGACCTAACTCGGTGAAAACAAAGTTGAATCGTAAATAATACAGATAACCAGTGCTGCTAACGAAACAAGATGCTTGTATAGTATAGTCAACTCAGAGATGACGTCATTCGCTCTGATTGGTGTTCAGCCTATCATGGCGGATTGCCGTATTTCGTAGTTTTATTTTATTAAAATAAATATCAATCTCACTCCTAATAAAAAAATTAATGCGTGATTTGTATTCCATGACCCAAGTTTTAATAAAGAAATAAATAATTTTAGTGATATTTAGTTACTGTCATCATGCCTATTGTAAGCAAAGTACCGTTATGGAAACGAAGTCATTATTATACGTCATATAATGTATAGTGACGAAGTTTTTTATACCAGATTAGATATTTATTTACAGATTAAAATAATATTTGGTACATTACCCTCTGTAACCAATATTATTCTGGTTGCTTCTATAATTAAAAGTTACTTCCTAGTAGGTACAAATTTAATCCTTGGGCTATATTTCTGAGCACCTTTGTGCCTCCGGCACGCCTTTCACCATCGCGATGGCGATGCATCACCATTTAATTAAAGTAAAAGCTACTAAACTAAGCTAGACAAACACCCTATGTTTGTCTGAACAGTAAAAGCTTTTGTAAAAGTTGAATTTAAACTAGCAGCTTAGCATTTTATGATCAGCTCAATAAAATATACCAGCAATAAAACGTATAGAAAAATCATAAATTCATAAATGGAGAAAGCATCCTTATTGGCCCATCCGCGTCGTTATAGCCCGGGCCACAGATGATTTGATAGTAGACAGGACAGTGAGTCCTTGTACGACTGCGGGGTCCTGACCTCTTATCTCTGGAGTGGTATCATATGGCCACTGCACGCGTAAAATGACCGGCTTTCATGCTTTGGTCATCGAGACGAGACATTGCGGTATGAACCCATCTTTTTTAGTTTGTCCTAACTTGTAAGGCCCACACATTGATATTATCCAATATACTTAGTACCTACTACGTTTTACTTTGCAATAAAGGTTTCTAAAAAATGAAACCAAAAGAAGCGCATAGCCTAGATTTCGAATGACTGTTCATTACCTCGAAGCAAGAAGAGTCTACACATCGTACCGTTAATTTTGCGGTCAATTCGACCGAGCGTCAATAAACTCGTTTCTGATAATTAACGTTAATTAGGGCGTATGAATGAACGTCAAAAAATACCTATTGTAACGGTATTGAAGCGCATTGTCCAGAACCCGAATTGAGGAAATACAGGAGAAATCGTTTACGCGAATGCACAAATACGACTGTAAGATTATATCTAATGGCCTAGGTTTACTGGATCTTGTTATATTCGAATATGTTCTGTTTATACGCCCACTTCCGATTCGTGATACAATAAGAAGGGGAATTTATCGTGCAAAACCCGGGGTCTAGTTTACAGAAACCATCCTGTATTTGATTGAAGTAACCAACCAAATAACAAGAATTATGATATATTTGGAAAACAGGAAATGTCATAATCATGGGAGATATTCAAGTAATGTGTAGGTTCAATTAAAAAGGGACGTTTAAGGTATGTATTTGAATTGCTATGAAGTGGGCGAATTCCAAGACTTCGTTTAGAAAACAAATACGGATATAAAAAATGTTGCACAAGAGTTTCTGTTGTTAGCCACTTTCGTTATGCACGATGTACCAGATCATCTTTTTGACCTGCAGTTAGGTATCTCCTTGAATTTAGTGGTCGAGTCACGTTTACGAGTTAGGTACGCTAACATGTTTGTGCTAAGTAACTACTAACATATGACTCATTGGACAAAACCTTTGTGCAAGTGTTAACATACGTGGCTACCTACTTATGCTAAAATAAATGATTTGGTAAATAACCACTTACTGGATGGTTTAAGCAAAGAAAAATATAATTTGGAGACGATGACAGCATTCAGTTTGCTTAGAAATTGTACATCTTTTGTACAAATACCTACCTGATAGGTTGTGGAACGGTTTTCATCCGTTTTATGGCAGCCGGTAAAGCAAAAATTTTAGAATAAAGCCGTGCCGTTCCATAGGTAAAACAAACGTTATTGTAGAGGTTACTCTTTTCTAACCCGCAATATTTATAGGATAACTAAATAATGCTAGACAATCCATACATCATGTTAGCAGATCTTTACTACTGAGAATATATTCCTATATGCTATACCGCAGCTTTGCACGTTTTTTTTCAGAGGAAAGGTACAGAACATAGATATAAGTATTTACCTACTTTCCCGCATAACAGTTTACCTCCCTGCCAAATATTAAGATTATTTCAGTCGTTTAGGCGTAAAAAGCATACAGACATAATGATTAACACTTTTATATTTACTAATCAAACAACATAAAATTAATGCAACGGCGTTGCAACCACTACAGGAAAGCCATTGAATATAAAGCCATATATTTTCAAGTGTAATATTAAAAACCGGGAATTGTGTTATTGTACAAGGCAAGGCAATTTACATTATCATTTTATTTGGTCATTGTGTCTACGCAACAGGAAGGCCATGGCAATTGTAATGGCCTTCATCCCGGTTCCAATGAGGCCTTTGTGATTATGTTGAAGATTACAGGATCGTCGGTTCACCCTGACCTGTTTTATGGTTATTTATACAATTATAGTATTATACGATTAATAATTATAATGTTGGACAATCTACACAGCATCACCTAGCCCCAAGAAAACCATAGCTTATATTATGGATAGATAGGTATAGTTAATAGAATACTTGTATAAATAGATATTTTTTACCAAACAAAACGACAGAACACCCTGAACAAATACCTGCAAACCGTACAAACATTCATCATCTACCTATAACCCTGTATATGTGTTTTTGTAACATTTTTAATGATGATTTGACAGCTATTGTAAATTCTTTTTGTACAGTAATTTATTTTCTTTCGCAACACAACACCATACCGATAGTTTCTCTGTCTCTACTTGATACCTTATAATAATAGAGTCAAAAACCAAAAGGAATGCAAATCATGTCGTATCACATGCGAATGTGTGCCGAAACTATGGCTTAGTCATTCACATAAATACTTCTGAACAAGGTTCCTAGAGTAGGTAGGCCATTTTTTGTATCGAAAGCGTTTTTACCCTTCACCGATGAAGATTACACGCTTTCGAAACGGCAATAAATCAAATAAGTACAGTTTTAGAACTAAATTGTATTTATAAGTACCGTTGTATTTATAAGTATTCGATAAGGAACTCGACCTCTCAAATGTAGCCATTTGTCAAATTGAAGCACTTAGCGAAATTAGGATGAAGTTCGATAGTCGTAAGAGGAAATAATGCGGCTGAGTCACGGACTGGTTTGTAGAGTCATGAATAATCATCGATGCTTTTTTGCATTAATAATGATCAGATCACACATAAAAATTTAACCATTGGTTACATGTTGTTTCTTTATGGTGTCACTTCTATCTATAGCCAGAAAATTGGCCCACGATGGTAGAATCTAAATAAATAATACCTTTCGAAGAACTTGGAAATTTAATTCACAGGATAGATAACCCACACTGGTTTTGAACTGCATTTTTTTATTTATACAACACTGAATTTTTTTGCTATAAATTCTTAACTATGTATCTCATACCCAACTTAGCGTTTGAAATCATAAAGTCTGGCAGATTTGGATGCCCTTGTGGTCACTAGAAGTCCTACCTTGACATGCCGTAGGCCGCCTTGTAGGGCATTCGCACCACCACATACTTAAATAATACCATACTGTTGTGTTAATTGAATAACCCTAATTAACGGCGATGCTGACATTTAGCTCGTTTAGGCGAGTTTTTGTAATACTTGTTGTCAGGAATTCCAGTTATTTTGATTAATTGAAAACGAAATCTAGGCCTCGCTGTCGAGTTTTGTTGCGTTGAGCGGACAATATTTTACTTATGTATATACTTATGTATTTATGTCCTAACGTTTTTTATACTATGTAGTGATAAACTTAATGGCCTTATTTATCTGTGGGAAAACTACGACATGTTTACTAGTTTTGCTGAGTCAGAAAAATACCAGACGTGGTTTAGGTATAAATAACTTAATATTTTTCCTCATGAAGCCCTCATTATCTACCATAAATTTATTCCAATAACTTTATTGGCTGATTGATAAAAATGGTCCATAGACAAAATGACAGACAAAAGACTGTCATGTCAACATTATGTGTACCTAGTTAATTTTTCAGCAGGTAGGATATTTATTTTCAGATATTTTGACATTTAATATTTTCAGAATGCTGTTCCTTCCAATTTTTACTCCACTCATTATTGAAACTGAATACCTAGTACTAGTAGATAATACTAGGTTACGTTTCTAGTAGGTAGGTATTTATTTTTAATCTTACGCGATCTGAACACATAATTAAATGGGTATTTATCGCGTTGATGTACATATTTTTCCCGAGATATGACGACAGCGTGTGAACCTGTTGAAACGTCGGGAATAATTGGTAAATAAACGTGACAGTGTTACACGTGCTCACATGGTACGCTTAAAAAAGTAGCCTAACGCAAATTAGCGAAAACACTTAATTGCTGATTGTTTAAAATTTTGACTGGTATAGATTTTATTTTATATATTTTTTGTAAGGTACCTTACATCTTATCCTCCTAATATTATAAACGCAAATGTATGGATGGATGTTTGATGTTTTTTTTTGTTTGTTTTTTTTTTTACTCTTTCACGCATAAAACTACGCGGGTACCTAGCAAGTATTATATAGTTTTAAGTACATATTTTGTTATAAGGTGCATAGTAAAGTTTTTCTACGTTAAAATAGTAGGTACCTACTCATAATAACGAAATACGTATTCTACCGGAACGTAGGCTAATCTTTAACCTACACACATCGCTAAGGCCGCCCATTGTACTTGTCTTATGTACCTAATGTCTTTTGTATGTACAATAAATAATTTTTAAATTTTTTTGTATTTGTATCGCTTGATTAGACGTATTTCAGGCTGAAATAGCTGCAAATAGAGCAGCAAACTGCCATATCCGTTTCATAATGCAATGATTAAGGGGGATTGCCGCGGGACGTGTTAACGGCCATTGACCTCGTGGAGGTCAATATTTTGTGCTCCTTTCACAATAAGAAAACAAACTATATGAGTAATGGTTTGATGCGGAATGTGCAGGCCAAGGCACTGTTGGGCGAAGAAACTTCCTTAAATTGTGTGAAGAAGTGTCCTTAGGATGTGATAATGCAATATTTTTATAGAATAGAATAGAATTTTACTTTATTGCACCATCAATACAGTTAAAAGGTTACAATTATACACGTCTTAATACGAACTATATCTAAAATGGCACAATCGGCGGCCCTATCGCTAAAAGCGATCTCTTCCAGGCAACCTTTGGATGGATAGGATACGTACTAGTATAAAAACAGACGGTGGCGTAATTATGATTGGATAAATCAATCATAATTGAATTTCAAAGAGGTTATCCCTGTTTGTCAACCGACTTTGAAAAAAAATGTTTTTTTTTTGTTCGACTGTTTATTATGTACCTATGTTCGTCAATTGACCCGATAGTTATAGACCGATTGTGAACATTATTTTGCTATTCTAGAGACAATAATCCCGTTCTAGTTCCATAAAATTTTTATTCCTGAGGTATTTGTCCTGCAGAACTCAAAATTAAGTGATTCGTGTTAAGTTTTTCAATACATTTTTGATGTCTGATTTTGAACTGATCAGATAAAAAAAAAGATTGAAGTGAACAATTAATCAAAGTGATCACTTTATTTCCCATTTTTATTTCTTATTTAACTTGTATTTTGTGACGTGTCTAAGAGTCCTGTAAGGTCTAAAGGAAATAAAGCACTTTGATTTTGATTTTTGATTTTGAACAAAGCTTGAATATATCTAATATTTATTCTCAAATCTTTATTGCACGATAAAATATACATAGTGTAAAAACGAAAACTTACAAAAATGATGACGTAAGGCGAACTTAACCCTAAAAAAAAGTTATCTTCCAGTAAACAGGGAGAGAGAGACAAAGTTATAAAAGTGGTCAATCGATATCTATTCATATTACCTGCCATATTTAAGCTTTGTTTACCATTCCGTCCATTCTAATCGCAAATTTGATTAATATATTTTCAATTTGCTCCCTATATCAAAACATTGAACGTGCCGATTCGCAAACAGTGCTTATCGTAAACAAAGCGTTGTGATGAGTAACTACTGGACACTCATAGATTTATTGAGAATAAATCACCCTATCAATAGCCTGGTAGGAAATGGTTATTGAGGAATTCATTTACATACGAATTCCGCATCGTAAAGGGTAAGAATTGAAGGTTCTGATGATAAGATCTTAGTAGAGAACATGGAAAATATTAAGAGAGATATTTTTCTAATTAAAATACATTTTGTTGCAACTGTCAAAAATTATATGTGAATAAAGTCAAGAGCAAAACGAGTCAAGGTAGAGATGGATTTTTCAGTGAATATGTACGGATCGGCGGCGTAGTAGATCGGCTGTCACTATTTTTGAACAAATGCATTCAAATGCAAAAATAAAAAATGCATTAAATATTTTAATGCATGTTATAATCACGGGTTCAGATGAGACAGTTCTCGGACCATTTGTTTGAAGCTTGATTACTATAAAATGAATCTAAACATAACAAGCTTAAGTTCATATTTGTATACACAATTTTGGGCTCTGCGGTAGCGGTAGACTCAAGTTAACCAAATATACAAATAACTGGCATCTTGACATGGATAATTTATACTAACAATGTAAGATGAGACGTTGATGTTTCGTATCTGGAGAAAATATCTCATTATACCAATCAGAGTCCACAGGTGATCGGAATGCTGGCATTTATTTCGGTCAACGAATCAGCATTGCCATCCAACGTGGCAATGCTGCCAGCATTCTGGGCACTCTGCCTTCTTGGACGGGTTTGAGTATTGGGAAATAGATATAAGTGAAAATACTAGGTGCTATTGTTTTATTATGTTGAGTAGGTAGGTACTGTAATTTTCTTCGTAAATAAAGCTTTGTTTAACACATAATATCACACTAGCGGACCGCACCGGGTATAAAAAATTTATTTTTCAAGCGGATCCCTAACTTTTTGAAATATTCTATAGTCTATGTTCATCACGGAAAATTAAGGATACTATTTTAGTGAAATAATTTTTCAAATCGTTTTTCTGATATAAATATCACATGGACATTTTGGTATTACTTACTAGGGAAGTTTTATTATTTCTGAAAAAATTTCTTTACAGAAATCCGTTTCAAATTAAAATAGATGGTTAATCCATTTGCCAAAAAGGGCTCCTGACAGTAATTCGAAACTTGCTGAATTATTTTAACCATAGACTGACTATAGAGCAAAAAATGACAAGTTGGACTTAAGGCACAGCATTTTTGGGATTTTTTAATACCGGATAAGTCAATGTTTACCAAATGTAGAGCGGCCGTACATTTGAACTTATTGAGAGTAAGTCAAGCATTTGCAGACCTAACTTCATGTTGAGTGTCAAACTCATACCTACGTGAGATTTAGCACGTACTTACCAGTGGCACAATACCTACTGACAAATGAAACTACCGGCCATTAGATCTGTCTGTGACGCTTTGTACCATGCTGTAGGTATAAAACATTTTATCAAATTATAAGTCGAGTCGACCTTTGACTTGCTGGTTCTAGCAACAAGTTCATTTCAGCAATACCTACTTAAATATTAAGCACTGTTAGGTGAATGTACATACTATGCAAAAATACAATAGTTCGGCTCTTAGCGTCAGGTCTAAATCTTTTAAACTCCCGATCATGATTAATGTCCAGATAATACAGCATTAATGAACATTTCCAATGCTATTTGGTTCCAATAAAGAAATGCAGGCTATTATGGAAATTTGACACAAAACTGGTCTTTTACAAAATCGTAACGGTTATAATCTCGTTCAAAAAACCAGTTACGCACGCGTTCCATGGTTAGAAATGTCTCGATTTGAGATTGGATTAGCATCTTTTATGATATCCATCAGTAGTGTCATAAATTATGTTCAAAATGTGGTAGTCTTTTGTATTTTTATGAATGGTTAGGAGATGTGAATGAAATGTGGGCGATAAACATGGAATAAACGAGAAACGTGGTGCCTAGGTAAGGTTTTTATGTGAAAACTATAAAATTATTTTATTATATTTTTTTCATGTTTCATCACCATCAATCAATAAGAAAGTAGAACGGTCAAACCAATTTAAAAGTAATAAAAACTCTATAGCTGTTAATTTAAGGTTGACTTAGATTTTCATAGGCTGTTGGCGATGGTTTCAGGGCGGCCACGTGTTTTACAATTATTTCTTGTATTTAATTGTAAAGAAACCAATTAAACAAGGTCGTTGTTAGACAAAGTCCTCCCGTGATAGACCCCTTAATGACTTTTATCATAAGGGGCTAATGATAACAGCGATTAGGTACAGTATACCGTAATTAATTACATAATTAAGAAAATAGACAATTATTGGGTGGAAAAAAACAAAAAATATTGTAACAGGCAAATATATAGAATCTTTTTCGAATGTAGTATATAACTAACTACAACCAATCTTGAGTAGCATATTGTAACTCAAATCTATTATAGGTAGTATAAAAGATAGTCGTGTTAGTTACACTATTAATCACTTAAGAACGGCTTAAGAGCGTGCCATACCTCAGCCGAAATTCAAATTTCGAGCAGGATGACAAGATATGATTTTCGTATGAGTGAGAAGCACAGAGCGATAGACGTGCTCCGTATTTTGCTCCGCCAAAACTGTTATGCCTAATCACAAGTTATTTACACAACTAATCGAAAAATTAAAAAGACGAAAACGAAGAAATTCTACTACGTTTCTTGACAAAACAAAAATCCAACAAAAAAATGAGGTGGTTCCTGAGATAAATAGCAAAATGTGTGCAAAACATGTATTTTTCAAAAAATAAAAGTATCGAGAAAATTTTCACCAATCGTGTTTTTGAAAAGACGGAATCCAAGATAAAAGTTCGAATTATCATTTACCTAAATATGAAGGTGGTAGCTTTCACAGATTCTGAGATAAATAACGATTTCTAACTATAAAATTACATAAGGTACACTCTTAACTGATTTGGCTGAAAATTGGTGGGGAATTAGCTTAGAACCAGGACATAGGATACTCTTATCCCGGTGTCATTATGCTCGCGGGATAGTACAGGGACACGCGAACCAAGTCGCGGGCTAATGCTAATAGCTTTAAGATAAAATTATATTTTGTTTTTCTTATAATTATCCATTCTGACGTCACCAATTCTGAGCTTAAAAAGGCGATAGCGCCAACTTTTAAAAATTTACCTCTACAACATTTACAAGGCAAAGTTCCCTTGATTATCTATTGAATATCTTATCTATTGATCTGTGGTAGATCTAATCGACATATTTCGCAAATTTATAGCCCGTTCAACAATCTAGACCTTTGCAAGGAACAAGTGAATGGTTATCACAAGGTGGGCGAGGAGGTGGTGAATGCAACGCTTTGCCGAAACTAGTCCATCGAGACCTGGGGGCCTATTTAATCTCCACGCCTGTTTCGGTCCTGCCAATTGGTGTTCTCTAATACAGTGAATTAGAGTACTAATTTGCACAACAAAGCCGCAACAATCGATTGCGTATTTCGAGAACTAAAATGGTCTAGGGTAGAATAGAGCAAAATTACGTCACACAAAAGGTGGTGTTTTCTACGGATTGTTAGAAATTCATGGTTTTGGTTAGGAAAATTTGTTCTTCAAGTGACTAGTGAATAAAATATGAGGTGCCGTTATTTTTAAATAAAGATTTCTGAAAAGTACAGTGAACTCGGGTGCAAAATATATATTGACTCGGGCGACCGACGTATTTTGAATCCCTCGCTATTCAGGATTCTACAAAAGAATCCCTCATTTCGATCTCAAACCTAATTTAGCTTTAAATACACTACTTACCATTAAAAATACAATCTTCTTTTATAAACGCTATCTATCTATATAAAGAACAAAAATAGCTAAAGTTTATGGTAGGACGGTGTCCTAAATGTTAGCAATAAAAATATTTCTGATTCTGATTCTGACTATTGGCTAACCTTGCATCAGTTGCAGCCATTAACACTTTGCTTTAGCCATTAGTGGTTGCATCGTCCGTGGGATACGGAAGTTGGATAATTAAATATTGAGTTTACATGTTTACGGTTAAGCACTTAACCCAAACAGTTGCGCAATATTTATACGACTAAATAGGTTACGAACTTCGTCGTACATCAATAACAACCCTTTTTGTGCATCTGGTCGATGACGTGTGGCCCGAGAGCTGGTATCTGGCATGCATTGCCATACAGCGAGGCAATGCAGCCGTCTGCGTCTTGGGGACGTTAGCGACTGGTATATAATATGGATCAGTTGAGCTAGCTGTAAATTATTAGCAACAGTCTGCAGTAAGCTCAATTATTTCAATTGTAAATGTTCTAATTTGGTTCTGTTATTTAATTGTAATTATCTTATCTTATCTCTACCTTGAATTTTTCTATCGATCTTTTCTATTGTTTAAGAAATTTATCATGTTTAAGGCAGGAAAGTGAGAATGATATAATAATATCTCGAAAACTATTACGGATGTTACGAATTGTTTTTAATAGTACACAGGTACTTATAATAATATAATAATTAGAAATAGTGTTTACACGTATGAAGTACAGATTTCCACAATAGTGTAAAATACATAATATTATTTAAACTTACTTAAAACATAAGCCGTCACCAGAAAGCAGTGTCCAGAATGCTGGCAGCATTGCCACGTTGGATGGCAATGCTATTCGTTGACCGAAACAAAAGCCAGCATTGCGATCACTGTGGACTATGAGTAGCTAAATTATATAACTTACCGACTACCATTTCCCATAGGTAGGATTCTTAAACGAAGACGTTGGGGGCTTATACAGCGGGTTCTCTCCCGTACAGTCCTCGGCATCTATATTGGCGTATTGCGGATCCGTCATAGGCAGAGGTGGAAGTGCGTTCATGTGCTTCCACAGGAGAATGCCGCCGACTGTAGCGATCGCGGCGATTATGCCGAGGACGCCGACTATTATGGGCACTGTAATAGAAAATAGTACGGTTTATACGATAGTAGTAAATATGAAAGCCTGCAACATTGTAGGAGATTATGTGCCACGGGAATGGTAGGTATAGTGTACCCGGATTAGAATTGGTCGTGGTGGTCTAAGAATCTACTCCTTCAACTAAGCGCGGATGTCGTAAGAGCCGAAGAAGGAAATCTTCCGGCCGGAAGCCTTATTCGAAAGGTTTAGTTTTATAGTTTGATTGAACGATGGTAAATCCACACCCGCACGATTGAGTACTATATCTTTAACCCGGCGAGCATGAGGTGTAAAAAAGTTGCATCAAGCATGAGGCAGGGTATGATATACCCTTATGTTGATGTGCTATAATTTTGTTATTATGGTAATTTTTTTTAATTTTATTGATTATACTATTTAATTTAATGTATTTTGATGTTAAAAATAATAAAACAAGTTCATAATTATACAATTATCATCGTTTATTCTCGTTTTTCATAAACTAAGTAATATTAACAACAAATCTTTATAGACTTACATTAACATAGATTTAAACAAAAAATCTTTATTCTTTGGAATGTAATCAACTTAAAAGCAAAAGATAATGAGATCCTCCTCGTTAAATACTAATTATTAATTTTTTTTCAATAAAAATTATGACTAATCGCCACCGTTGAGATCAGTGCAATTTTCGCAAGTGAATTTTGCATGTTGTAAACATATTGGCTTGTTACAAGTTTTGCAAGAGTATTTAGTTTTTCTGTCCTTCTTGTAAGGACAGCCCTGACATCTGACGTATTGTCCTGGAACATTCACAGCTCTGGGTGAGGGCTCACC
Organism: Eupithecia pulchellata; assembly: GCA_963931895.1. Classification (NCBI taxonomy): domain Eukaryota; kingdom Metazoa; phylum Arthropoda; class Insecta; order Lepidoptera; family Geometridae; genus Eupithecia; species Eupithecia pulchellata. The sequence goes on from OZ007525.1 coordinate 11,423,628, forward strand.
GAGCTGTTTTTCGATGCGCTGGCGGATGTAAGTTGGTATATTTTTTTTTTTATTTTCTTGCAATTAGATGTTCGTGAATCATGGATAAGCCCAAATTACGAATAAATTCAGTTCTCTTGATGTTCACGTTTTTGTTTGCTCGATATATGATGCAAGCATTGATAGCTGCCATGTTCAGAACACCATAGAACAAAGTCATAGGCCATCGTTTACTGTTGCGACTGACATTATAGCTGGCACTTAATTCGTCGACCACGTCAACGCCAGCTTGGGTGGAGTTGTAAAATGTTATTATGTCAGGTTTTTTTTTCTCGCCTGTGGATTCATCTATTGCATCATCGTGGTGCATAGTGGACATCACATTTCATCCATTTCGGGGCAAAAACTAAAAACAATAAAGGAAAATTCAAAAAAATAAACAAACTACTATACCGGAATCTAAAATCACAATAAACCAAAACTAATAATTCACTCTAAAATTTTTACGTAAAAAAAATACGTCTAGCATGAGGCAGGGTGTGACATACCCTCGACACGTTTGCGCACGTATATCTCCGCCGGTGTCCCACGCAGCACTGCGATCACGCCACTATCCCGCCCCGCACACCCCTCCCTCCAGCTACTGAGCGCGCTAGAGTTGCCAAGCGAGAAACTTAGAAATTACACAACTTTCAAAAAGTTACAGGGTATGAGATACCCTGGGTCATGCTTGCCGGGTTAATGACGTTGACGTTGGTTGTCGGGTAAGTAAAATATTTATTTATTTATTTACTAACTAGGAAGATTACATGAACCAATTACACTAGTTAAAGTACATATACAAAAGAACAAATAAAAAATAAGAAACTATACATAAAATTTGACAACATTCATTCTTCTCTGTCGCAAAACCTCAGGCACACCAACATAATTTCCTTCCATTTGTCCGCAAATATATAACCGATTTCCGATCCGGCTGACCTTTGACGTGGCTTTTTCTTACTTCTGCAGCAATTAAATATGTGATAAAAAGACTATTCTGTAGAACGAAAAATAAAATCTGTAAAAGCCGATTGCAGGTCCAACATAAATCGACTTTGGCGGGACTTGAACTTTGACGCGACCTTCCCTACTGAGGGATTCGATTACATACATTCTATTATTATTATTATACATTCTAGGTCTTTAATAAAACTTTAGTGACACTAAGCAAATCATAGATCGAATAGAAAGAATAGGATCTCGTAGTAGCCTAGTAAACCAAGCATCTTTAATCAAATAAAAATTCGGCAAGTCAATTAAATATATCTGAAAAAGGTGTGTAAATATGACGCTTAATTTGACATTTAATGCAAGTCTAATGATCATCTTACCAAACATAATACGTAGTTAAAACGGGACTTACGTTCTTGTATTCCTTACGCAGAAACGACTGACGTACAATAGATAGACGATACTAACGGTCCCTACACATGTTGGTCGAGTCATTGCGAACGTCAAAACAACTCAGCAAACTAAAATATGTAGAAATTGTTTTTCAGGTTAACTTTCGTTAATTTATATAAGGTTTTTTAATTTATTATTTAAACTTTGTATTTGCTGCAAATAAATATATAATATGGCTATCAAGGCATCTTTTTCGTGTTCACTTTATTTTTACTGTTTGTGACTTTTTGGGTAAAATATATGAATGGAGGGTAGACGAACCATTTTGTTCGAGCAGTGCCTATTAGTCCACTGCTCGACATAGGCCTCATCTCACCTACCGAACGCCATCATCATCATCACCAGCCTATAATAGTCCACTGCTGGACATAGGCCTCCCCTAATGAGCGCCAAAGATGGCACTATCATTTGGGGGTTAATGCCCATAATCCTCACGCTGGGCATGCGGGTTGGGGATCGCAGTTCGGTGGATTTGTTCTGCAGAGGGCGCTGCTGCCCACCCTCCGATGTGTTTCCCTTAGTCGCCTCTTACGACACCCACGGGAAGAGATGGGGTGGTGAAATTCTATGCCGGCACCACACAGCATATTCTATGCCGGCACCACACAGCATACATCTATGCCGGCATAACACCGAACGCCATAGATGGCATCTATTTATCAAAGTATTATGGGGGTTATTTCCCCGCGCTAGGTATGAGGCTTGCGGATGGACCATTTTGTAAATAGGTAATAAATAATTCATCGATAACATTTTACAACAGCTTTAAACAAGCTCCCTATAAATAGCTAGCATCAGATTTAAAATATGACACAGATAGATTTAGTGGCGAAGTGTAAGTAGGTCGGCTGCAGCTTAACTCACCCTGGGAGAGCATCGCATGATACATGGCTTTGTCAAATGACATCTTGACTAGATAATGCCGCTAAGTGCTACTAGCGATAGCACATAGTGAAATATAATCTCTTTTCTCGACTAACATGATACAGCGTCTTTGTATAATGAAATTAAATTAAATGTCATGTTATTTAAGTTCCCACTCATTTGTTAGGTTTCTATCGTTTTCACCTCTACTACCATTACCATTATTTTTATAATATTATTATAGAGTAGTTAGCACCTCCTTCCCACATAAAGTCTCCTCTCAAGTCACGTAAATCGAATTCATAATAAAGTAAACAATAGCTCACGCACGCGATTGGTTGCCTTGTTAGATATTTTAAAACTTACCTTGTTCTATTGGTTCTTTAATAATAACAAACATTTATCTTCCTCCCATATTCTTTAGCAAGAATTTGTTGTAGATGGGTGGTAGGAGAATCATATTATCAGTATTAGCACAGAGAAAATGTATGAAGCAGTAGGTAAGGTAACTATATTTTATTTCAGATTTCAATAACTCTATTTTATGGTCACAAATGAACACTTACGACATGTAAAACTTTATCCCTTTTTCTTAAAGCTTTTTTTGAAATTCACTAGAACTAGCACCTTCACGCCGTTTTTAAACTCTTAAAAATATTTTTGGTGCAGGGGTATCCCACAGAATTATGCAATCAATATTTATCTCAATATGAGTCTTAATACATAAAGGGTATAAAAAATCCTTCCCAATTAAATTCGATACCTTGTTTGTTTGTCCAGACACATCATAACATAACTAATTAAATGGACCATAAGTAGATCGTAACCCGTAGTTGTAAAATTGTTGGCACAATAGTTATACGCTTATGAGTCTTACTGTGGTCTTACTGTAAAATGTGTACACAACAATCAAACAATAGTACCTAATTACGACTAGGGCATGCAATATCGGAATGTTTTCGATTCCGGAACTGAGTTTCGATATTGGAGGACTAATTTCGGAATTCCGAAACTGGTTCCGGTATTGGCACTTTTTATTTTGAGAAAGGGATCGAGTCAACATTGTGTTATATTAACAGTCTTTTAATCTAATAAGGAATATATATCGAAATCTTACGATAAAACACGAATATTATTAGTTTCACATTTTAAAACTTACATAAACTAATAATCAGTGATAGGAATAGGTAGTGCAATGAGGACCCGTCAAGTTTTTAGTTATGAATGCAGTTTTATAGACCTAAAAAACTAAAACATATGGTGCAAAAATTTTTGATCTACGACCAAAACTGACAAAGTTATGGGCAAATACCGAACGAGGCTCACTGACCGCGCGAACGCAAGCGATGACGTCACAATGACCAAACGCTTGCCGCCGAACTACTGCGCGGTCATATTCTGTTCGCGATACTCCTCCAACAAGGAGCGTAACGTCACCAGTTTATACCCAATCGATTAATAAGTGATTTGATTTGTTTTGTAGTAGAAGTTTGTTATTATAATATAACAAATGAGTGGTAGAAATAAGGTACATAGATATCGTTTTTAGGGTTTTGACATCGGTTTCAAAACCCTTATGGGATCACTTTGGTTCTGTTTTGTGTTTTGAATCCTTAATATCTCAGAAACTACTGCAGCTTTTGACTTGAAATTTGAAATAATAATACATTTTGTGCGCCCGTACAGATTTATAAAAAATAAATGAAAATAAAATAAATCAAAAAGAAGATTTTCAGTACAAATTTTGAAATCGAAATTTTAAATGGGACCCGCAGGGTCGAAAGTGTTATCAAATTAAAGGTATTGGTTTGTAGATTCCAAAATAACTTTTGAAATTTTGGTAGATTTTATACTTTTTAAAATATTTTGAAACAGGTCAAAAAAATTACCCCCCTATCTCCAAAGATTGCAGAGCGATCGATGTGAAATGTAACAAATGTTTGTAGATTTGGATCTATATTTTGAACGAAAAGTGTAGAGAAGTCTGTAATAATAATACTTTTTGAAATATGGTCAAAATGGGAGGGGATGATTTTCCATAAGGGGTGACTACCCCACCGAGTTGGGTATCAAATGAAAAGTATTGGTTTGTACATTCCAATAAAGTTAATGAAATTTCGATAGATTTTAAACTTTTTTTTGAAAAAGATAAAATACTCTTTCACTTTCGACACACAAACGCTACACGCTAGATGCACACCTCGTTGTCCATCGTTATAATTAACACATTTATTTCTCTACTTTTTCACGAACCCTGCAAGGTCAAAATTTGGCCTTAGATTCTTGCGACTTTTTTTGCATTCATCCAGTTCTTTGTCTAGCTGCTCTTGCAGAGTTGGTTCATCAACTGCAACGTCTTCGTCAGAGACGATGAAACGTTTATTTCGAGCGGAGGACACGACATGTGTAGGATTAAGGTAGTTGGGATCACTGTTTTTAGTAATATCGGAATTACGATATTCGTCTCAATTCCGGAATTGAAATATAGTAAAAAACGGTCCGAGATTCCGGAGTTTCGAAATTCCGGAATTTCGGAATGCATGCCCTAATTACGACGCAAACAAGATAAGGGCTCTATTACTTCAATTCGAGGTCAGGAACGGAAACATTGATAGTCCACCGATAAAAAGGCACCGGCAAGCTGCAGCCAGAACCACATTTGCTCCAACAAGGATGGAAATATTACTTTTAAAAGGAGAGACTGAGAGAGGTTATGAGAGCATCTGTTGATTGCATATTTAAACGATGAGATGTCAGAGATATTGGACAACTGGGTAAATATTGATACAGTTTTATATTCTCTTAACTGACTTGAGGACTCTATATGGATGGTGTTAAGGAAGTTTTTTGTGTGCTTGACTTTGAAAAGGAAAGGATTAAAGGTCATTGTTTAAAGTGACGTGAGGGTGATAGGTACACTGTGGTTTTAATATTTCTATGTTTATAAGAGTTTGTGGACAGCTTGTATCATGCTGATGACATAAACAATAGACAAGATAAATATAGCAACGAACCTAACTCGCTTAAAGTATCCAGTGAAGTATACAATTCGATGATTCTTTATTATGAAAATGCTAAATGATGGATAGTAGTAAATTAGGCCATGACATATTTTAGATAGTTACTATAAGTATGTAATTGTTTCTAGGCGTCTTATATGAAAGATCCCATAAATCCAACATCCAGTGGCAAGCCAGACATCATTGATTCCGCAATCGTTAACGAAAATAAATAAAAGCCATGGTTTTGGTAAAGTTTAACACCGTTTCCGAGTTTGGTGTGGTTATATATACTTTATATAGAATAAAAACTCAGTGCTATATTTCCTTTAGTCGTAACAAAACTCTTGGATACGTCAAAAAGTTCAATATACCCAATGAATACTAGGAAATATGGTGAAATTTTTAGAGGTACAGGGACAGGAAAGCGAAAGTTAAAATGTGGATTGAGGTAAAAAAAAAAGTAACTATAAGTTACAAGACAAAATAAAACAAAACAGAATGGTGAACGACCTGAATATTTTAAAAAGTAACAGAAGTTTTAAATTATGCAAAAGATTGGATGTTTGTTAAATCCTCATCCTTACGACAAAAGTAAATTTTGGATACCTACCTAGATATTTATTTTAGTTTTTTTTTTCTCATATAAGTGAACTATTGTATGTTCTTCGAGAAATAAAGAATCTATAAACCGAAAGGTAAAGTAAAGGAGTGAAGAATAACACCCAGTTCACTCACCGTTAGTGCCTGTGTTAGCGACGACCACCGAGCCAGCGGTGTGGTTGTAACAGTTGCTGTTGATCATCACAGAGTACCGGTCGCCTTCCGCCATCATCGCGTAGTAATCATAGTCGCAGTTGTCAACGTTCTCCTGGCAGTGGACCCATAGCTTTCTGTTGAAGTTACTTTAGTTGGTAAATTTGTTTTTTAATATATATAATTGTTACAGGATGGTGGAGCTGAACAATTTGAATATGATTTCATTTATTGACAATGATCACAACAGAAAATATGAATTTGCCTTAATTTTAATGTGTTCTGTGGTCCTCATAACGCGCGCAGCTGCAGGAAGACTTTATACATTTATTTACTTAAATTATTAAAACGATAAGTAAAACCAATTACATTAATTAAATATACCGATTACATAAATTGTATATTCTTATTTTCGTTCATTTATACAATATGTGCGTCAGTGGCAATGATTATATCAAAATATAGTTTAACTGCTTTAACGGCTTTGCGATCCATCCTTTTGTATTCCTTCACAAATGTTTACATTAATTATTTGTAATATCACTATTGACATAGTATCTCTAACATATTATTATTCCACTTCATTTAATTATTTATTATTATTACTAACTTAAAAATTTCTAAACCAAATTATTTAAATTTAAATACTATCTCTCTAGCTTCAAAATTTCTAACCTAAATTCTTTAAATTTAAAATCTCTAACTTCAAAATTTCTAAAATTAAATTACCTAGTTTTCCCATCAAAATCAGCCATTTCGGTAGCAGCGAGAGTCTCATTCCTAGAAACCACTTCCATATACTTTTTGTCACAGGGGCATTCCCCCAGAGTGCCGTTCCGCAAGCAAGAATGGCATTCGATGGTCTGCATGCAGATGTCGGAGCATTTGTCTTCGGGGTCGAAGTATTGGGAGCCTGCGCGGTCTTCGTAGCACTTGCATTTACCGCACCCGCATTTACCGTTGCCGGAACATTCCAGAAGCTTGAACAGATTAATTACGTTGAAATATATATTTACAGCAAAGGTTGTATATATGTAGTGGACAAAAAGTAAACTTATTTCTTATTTGATAATAAATTTCACTTTTAAGTTAAACTGTGTATGAAATACTAGCGAAAAATAAAAATACTAATAAAATCAATTAGAAAATACGAAAAAACAAGAAAAAAAATAAAGTTAAAATATATAAACAAATATAAAGAAATACAAAAAAAATACTATTGAAGAAAAATTAAAAAAAAAATAGATATATTTATTACACAACCTAATGCACGTTGGCTTACATTACATTATTGAAGTTTTCATACGGATCCATAATTTTTTTGATAATATTCTATAGCCTATGTTCATCGGGATCATAAAAAAGGATCTAGTGGTGAAAGAATTATTAAAATCCGTCCAGTCAAGCAAAGAAAGTAAAACGAATAACCTTCTCTAGGTCTTAGACTACTCAATAATTCGGTAGGTAAGTCATCAGTAAGTAACAGAACCTAACGACAACGATACTCTGTGATGATCAACCATGCGAACGTAACCCACCTCATAATGCTTGCTGTTCATACACTCTTCTATGTCTTCTATGCCGTCTCCACGAGAACAGCTTTCATGGCATCTGTCGCCAGTCCTGGTAAAGATAAGATTTTAACTACTTAGATTAAATAAATAATACTGGATAGTCCATATCATCTAGCCTCAAGCTAAGCAGAGGTAAGCAGTTAGGGTACTAAATACCTAGAAGCCCGAACCTAATATTTGCAGATTATACAACCATTTTTCCAAAGCGGGTATCGAACCCGCAACCTTCTGGGTCGCGTGGTGGACTCTCGCCCGCCAAGCTACGGTTGTGTTAGACTTATAGTGGAAAATATAAGGAATTTCACTAAAAATTTCGCGCAAAACCTTTGGTAACATTTAACAAAATGTAGAATGTGAAAATTTTGTTTGTTTCTAATAATGGACTGTTTGTTGATAAAGCTTTGCATTGGATAGTTTGTTTCGCATTCCACAAAAGTTTTACTATATAAGGTTTCAAAAGTTCACAAGAAGGTTTCATGAGTACCTACCTATATTTATTGTGATGTAAATGTATAAATAATTTGTATATATTTATTAGTATAGGATAAGAATAAGAATAATTTTATTTTCAAATTCACAGTGTAGTTTACAGTGTGTTCAAATTTATAGTATTATTATTAGTAATCGAATTATAGACTGATATCATTACAGAATATAATAAATATATTAAAATGATAATAATACTCCACATCATGACATATGTCATCTGGTAACTACAGTTTTTACACTTTTAAGTGTCTATACGGTAGGAGGTCGTCTCGTCTATACCACGGTAAAACATTTATCTTTTCGGTACTCTGTGTTTATATTTAATAGCAGGGTCAACAGCGAAAGTAGATCTTGCTGGGTCATTTATCAAATAAATAATGCTGGACAACACAGCTTCATCAAGCCCCAAGCTAAGCATAGCTTGTATTATGAGTACTAGAAAACTGATATACTTAATACACTATTACTTAGATATTTTTTTTTAACAAAGGAAACGACGAAAACACCCGGGACAAATATCCGCGGATCGTGGATCGTACAAACATTTGTCCCGAGGCTTAGCTATACGACAGAATTTTTTTGGTTTCCTAATTGAGCTTTTGATATTGGATGGTCATTGATATGGTCCTGTTGTCGACAGACAGTTTATGTTTTTATCCCAGCAAAATAACAAATGAAAGGGTCATTTGAGTGCGGTGATAAATAAGGTGACGTAAATAATATTATCTTTTTTTAAAGAAATATGACCACAGTGACCTTATCTCCCATATTCCGCTTCCTATAACTGTTGCTTCCCTCCTTTCCTCCTTATACCCCTCTGTATATAATTGTTTAGGATCATTTATATAATTTATATATACAAATTGTATTAATATAGAGTGTAAACAGTGTTTCTCCATAAATACTACATACGTATATTCCTTTATTATAATTTCACTTTGTTACTCTCCTCGTTATACTTTCAATTACAATAGCAAATGTTTTTTAAAATAATAAAATACAACAGAAAATGGCAAATGCTAATTAATACTAGCGAATCCAAAAAAAGGTTTACGTTAGGTGTGCGTGTGAGTCACTCACCATTCAGATTCGCATGTGCATATCCCACATGTATAATTCCCCTGATAATTACACTTCGCCGATCGAATCTCGGTTTCACTGGTACATTTGCAGGAGCACGGGACATGATATTTGACAGTTGCTTCATCTTGAAACCCATCGATTTTGATGACAACGTCGACGTTTTGGTAGAACGAGCAGAAGTCAGAATCTGGCTTTGCAAGGATGTCGACAGTGCAAGTTGTGGCAGCACAGATGGAGTCTTTTACTTGGATGTCGATTTTAGGATTGCCACTGGCTTCTTTGAAATATGCCGTGACCTGTAACAAAAATTTCATGTTTAATATTTTTTCAAATTATGTTAGCATATACATGCTTAAACATAAAAATAATTTTAAGCACTGCAAGTACCTGTGGGGCATTAGTTATCGGACACCCTGTATATCGTTGAAGACTGTGTCCCAATTTTAGCGTGGGATCATTTCGCTTTGTGTCATCAAAAGTTAATATCTCATGGTGTACTCTGCTATAATCATCACTGTAATTACACTATTATGATTATGACTACACAATTAGCTGCACACTAAATTGTCGTGATTGTCTCGTTGGCTAAAATGGCTAATACTATAATAACATTCATGATACCGGTTTCAGAAACGATGTTGTCCTAAAGACCAGCTGTATGGTGTCGCTTATTTTTTACCTCTATAAGGAGTTCGCAGCTGTCGATGAACTTTAATACGAAATTAAATTCCGATGTAAAGTTAATGAGATTTTAAGCAGTTTTCACAACTCAAATAATATCAATAAAAGTATTAGGAGTTTGAGGAGAATATAGTAACTAACTGTTAATAAAGACATGGGGGCAACCTGGTAAAAATGAAAATCGGAGATTCTTATTAAAAAACTAATCAGAAACTTCGATATTAGCACTCAGGTGATATAAGAGTAAGGGTTACTTGACAATGATTCCTGATTTTTGTTTAGTTTAACGAGTATATAGACTATAGGCATATCATCACGGGTGTACTGTAAAATTCGTAGTCGAGTATCTATCTGACGGTTAGGGTCAGCTCACACTGAGGATAGACGCGACGCTGCAAGCATTTTTTAAGACACTGATTCAAATTATAACTTTATTTACTACGGAAAAAGATATATACAGTTTAATTATATTTAAATTAGTATTAAGATAATAAGGAATACTCCCCGCAGCGCCGCGCTTCGTTTCGAGATGTCTAAAGCAGCCTCGTCGTGGCGACTTTTCGAGTTCATACAGTTCAGTTGCGAGCGAAAATTATAATGATAGACATGTTAATAAAATTGGACTTATACTATTGTTTAAGCGGAACGTATCCAATATTCCGCTGCATCGCTCTGCCATCGACTTCACAATACGTTTTGACGCCGACGACGACGACGTTGTGACTGGCCTCTTCATCGTCGCATCGCCGAGTCGCGTCTCGGTGTGAGGTGACCCTTAGTATTAACAATTTCTACGCCTTATAGCCTCTGAACGAGCGTTAAAATAAAGATTTAAGAGAATTATGTATGTAAAATATATAAACTCACATTCCGTGGAGTAGAAGAAGTATAAGTGATGGTCATCTTCTGAGGCTTGAGGTCGCGGAGGGACAGCGTCCTCTCAGCGTACATCGGCTGCAGGAGGTCGCCGTCCAAGTCCTTGATGGTGTGTTCCAACACCTCCACGTCTTCGGCTGGACAGGTGTAGTTGTCCACGTCTGTCTTCAGGCAGTGCTGGTGAGAGAATAGCGAATTGAATAATTCAGAAATTGGTAGAAGTGATGATCCAATGAAATAATGCTGGACAATACACACGGCATCAAGCCACGCAGCATTTTGGTTCAGTTATAATTATAACTTAACACACGCTCTGCTTAGCTTGATGCTGTGTGGATTGACAGCATTATTTATTTATTAAGCAAAACATTAAAACTCCTTTTTTGAATTTTGTTCAAAAAGAATATCGTAAATCTTGAAAGTAGCCATCTGTTGTTGGAAATTGCTTTAAGCAATAAGTCCGCCATTGTATGTTTTGTTTGATTCAGGTGAAAGTTTCATATTAAATACAATAAAGTTAAATGCTTTGCTTTACAAATATATATTCTTAGAAACAATTCTTATGAGTCAGGCTGGGCCGAGCGGTTTTCTATAAATAGCAGCGCGCACTAGGAATCGTGTTCATTCTGCACGTGGCGTTCGGTCGTGACGGTTGTGTTCAAGGACAATAAGTGTACCAAGCAATTTTGTTTGAAGATAAAATGATTGATTGGTTTAGTTAATTATGTAAATGATTTTCGTCTTTTTTAAAAATTCATATTAGCGTTTCATTTGTAAGATCAGAAGTGGGATAGATTTGGGCTATATGCACATTTCTATCCCGCCCCTTACTTTTGCCTTAGTTGGTCCATCCGACGTAATTTTTATTTTGTCAAGTAGATTCCGGTGTGATTTTAGGTTAGTGCTATCTACACGTGGTGATTACTATTTGGGGTAAGTCCGATTCTTTGTGTTTTGTGATACACGTGGTGTTTATTATTGTGGGTAGATCCGATTTATCTTCAAGTAAATTACGTAATCATGTCAAGGAGGACTAGTAGGTCGAGGGAACGTGATTCTGTTCACAGGTCACGTCGTTCAAGAACTTAGTCATGTGGTCTTAGGGCCCGTGAACATCAAAGGAGCCCCTAAAATCGTAATAATTATTCTGCTAGTGGGGAGATTCTTTTTGCAGATCGAAGAGATATATTGACTAGGCATCTTGAAACTACACGAACACCGTCCGCCAATCCACGTAGGTCTCGGTCTCCCGATCGAGGGAACAGTTCACGCAATAGGATTTTAGACCGTATTCTTTTGAGATTGGACGCTATCGAAGATAGGGTGGTAGTAGCATCTCCGTCGCGACCTGAAACCGAACGCCACGCGTCATTGGGTCATTCACCGGTTTTGTCGACTCCGGTCGGAGAACAAACCACGGGCTTGTCGATACCAACGGACGTAACGTTAGTTAAGGACAACGTACCAAGCGGATCTAGCATTGGGGATGAGGCTAATAGGTTTATGGAAGTTACTTGCGAAACTGACAGATTCAAAACCCAGGCACTTTTACATATCGCCCTTTGACCCTAGTGTTCACGACTTCGATTTGTGGTGCGATTTGTGGTGCGCTGAGGTTGATCAACGTAGGATTAAATAACTGGGCTAAGATCGCTCAAAATGCAGATCAAGAAGAATCGCAAGATCTGATGTCAAAGCTAAGAGAAGGACAGTTGACAGGTGGACAGCACCACTAGGTATGTAATTAAAAATGATTTGTTGTTACGAAGTCAATGTTATTTTAATTTTCATGTTTGCACGCGCTTGAGTCACATCGTGGGAAGTGCGGTGGCCTGCGGCCTGCGCGGCTAGTGCTTTGTTGGCGCAGCCAGCACGCTCCGGTGCAGTCTCCGTGCACCAGCGCGGCTTGCGCGGCCAGCGCTCTGTCAGCGCAGCCAGCGTGTTCCGGTGCAGTCTCCGTGCACCAGCGCGGCCAGCATGGCCGGCGCTCTGTCAGGCATCCTGCGCTCTCCGGTGCAGTCAGCGTGCACCAGCGCGGCCAGCATGGCAGGCGCTCTGTAGGCGCATCCAGCGCACTCCGATGCAGTCAGCGTGCATCAGCGCGGCCTGCGCGGCCGGCGCTCTTTCGGCGCATCCTGCGCGCTCTGGTGCAGTCAGCATGCACCAGCGTGGCCAGCATGACCGGCGCTCTGTCAGCGCATCCTGCGCTCTCCGGTGCAGTCTGCGCGCTCTAGCGCAGCCTGCACGGCCGGCGCTCTGTCAGCGCAGCCAGCGCGCTCCGGTGCAGTCTGCGTGCACCAGCGCGGCCAGCACGGCCGGTGCTCTGTCAGCGTGGTTGGCGCGCTCCGGTGCAGTTGTCAGCGCGCTCCGGTGCTCCTTTTGTGAATGGCTTCGGCTGTGTCACCTTTTGTGAATGGCTTCGGCTATGTCACCTTTTGTGAATGGCTTCGGCTATGTCACCTTTTGTGAATGGCTTCAGCTGTGTCACCTTTTGTGAATGGCTTCGGCTGTGTCACCTTTTGTGAATGGCTTCGGCTATGTCACCTTTTGTGAATGGCTTCGGCTGTGTCACCTTTTGTGAATGGCTTCGGCTGTGTCACCTTTTGTGAATGGCTTCGGCTATGTCACCTTTTGTGAATGGCTTCGGCTGTGTCACCTTTTGTGAATGGCTTCGGTCGGCTATATCACCTTTTGTGAATGGCTTCGGCTGTGTCACCTTTTGTGAACGGCTTCGGCTATGTCACCTTTTGTGAATGGCTTCGGCTATGTCACCTTTTGTGAATGGCTTCGGCTATGTCACCTTTTGTGAATGGCTTCGGCTGTGTCACCTTTTGTGAATGGCTTCGGCTATGTCACCTTTTGTGAATGGCTTCGGCTGTGTCACCTTTTGTGAATGGCTTCGGCTGTGTAACCTGATTTTACAACTGAGGTTACGTTATGTAGTTGCTCTGAATGTGCAGCATAGTTACTTATTAAAAAGCTCTTTTAAAAAGCATAGTTGAAGTAACCACTGTTGTCACCACCAGGCCGATTGAATAAAATTGTTCTTGTAAAATATTTTTGATTGCAGATAACCAAAATAGTGATGATAATGACTAAAACAACACCAAGTGCATAGACAAGGAGGTCGTTGAGGACAACTTACAGTCAGGAACGGCCGTCTTAGAAACAATTCTTATGAGTCAGGCTGGGCCGAGCGGTTTTCTATAAATAGCAGCGCGCACTAGGAATCGTGTTCATTCTGCACGTGGCGTTCGGTCGTGACGGTTGTGTTCAAGGACAATAAGTGTACCAAGCAATTTTGTTTGAAGATAAAATGATTGATTGGTTTAGTTAATTATGTAAATGATTTTCGTCTTTTTTAAAAATTCATATTAGCGTTTCATTTGTAAGAATATATTATATGCAGCCAATACATTGCAACGCAGCCTTTGTTATAACAAAGTTTCATAAAAGGAGAGAAGGGTGTAAATATCAATGAGTCAATTATAAAATATTTTCTGATCATAATTATGGCGTGCCCTGCAATTCTCGGCTACTGCGCCTCTATATGGGGCGACGCCTGTGTCCACAATTATACAAATTGCAAAGTCAAATGATGCGGAGATTGGAACTGGTTAAGCACGAATTGTGAACTTGTAAATCGATTCAATGGAAGTGACAGGCGTGAAATTATACAAACAGCTCTGACGTGACTCGAGAGATCGACTGCGAATGATACTTTTGTCACTAAACGTCTCTTGTCCCACTAAAGTTTAGTGGAACAAGTCGAGCACTTTATTTCAATGACGTTTAAAATTTATGTTGGTAAACTTCTCGTGACTAGTTTTTCGTATAATCTTTGGTATTTCTCGATATGACTCTTGATTTGGGATGCATTCAAAGAAGCAAAAAATAGACAAATATGAAGAGCAGGTATTATTTTCAGTAAAAAATAAAAGATTTATAACATAATAACAATCCTAGTTATGTTATGAGTACTATTTTAATTTTATTCATTTCTTTAATTAAACTGCGAAATCACTACTTGAAAATGAAAATGAAATTTGATGAATGAATTACACTAAATTAATTACAGTTACATACAAACTTGAGTACTCATGACGTGTTTCTATTAGACTTAGATTTCTTATTTTCTATAGGTATATATGGATAAATAAAACTAACACAAAATTTTTTTTGGTGATGGCAAAAAGCCTTTATTAACAAAGAAAATTAAAATTATCTAACTAAATAAAAACTAGTATTTACAATTGAAACAATTGAGCTAACTGCAGACTGTTGCGAACAAACAATAGGTAGCTCAACTGATCCATATCAATACCAGCTGGAAGTGTATGTATGTACACAAAATTGAATTAAAAATTAAACAAAAGGACGGATAAACGTCTTTGATTCGAATATTTAGGATTAAAGTCCCTTCAATTAACAATAACTCGTTGTAGAGGCAGACTGGCGCCGTATAGTAGAGTACAATCACAAACAGAACATAAATATACAACAAAACAACCTCTGTGGCGCGGTGGGCAAAGGTTCGACTGCGACGCAGAAGGTTCCAGGTTCGATTTCCGCTTTCTCTATTTTGAAATATTTTTTTGTACGGTCTGCATATATTTGTTCCGGTAGTTCTCGTCGTTTTATGTATAGTAAAAAAATATCCGCCGTGTGGTGCCGGCATAGAATTTCACCACCCCAACTCTTCCCGTGGGTGTCGTAAGAGGCGACTAAGGGAAACACAGCGGGGGTGTGCAGCAGCGCCTTCTGCAGAACAACTACACCGAACTGCGATCTCCAACCCGCATGCCCCGCGTGGGGATTATGGGCAATAACCCCCAAATAATGATGCCATCTATGGCGCTCATTAGGGGAGGCCTATGTCCAGCAGTGGACTATTATAGGCTGGTGATGATGATGAAAAAAATATCTATCTTAAGTAAATATTATGTATTAGAGTTATTAGTATTATGTATTAGACATTTAGTACCCATAACATAAAGCTCTTTTTAGCTTATTGCTAGATGATGCTGTGTGGATTTTCCTTTTAACTTAGACATTAATTATCTGATTGTCAAGACCTCAAAAGCTCCAATTGCATAGTAATAGTTTAGAGAACTATGTATAAAGATTTTAATGTTTGTATGTAAAAATCGAACGTCTTGTGTTGACGACTGTATCTGTAAGTAATGGTGTAGTTTTATATGGGCATGTCTTTAGCAACACAGATTATGTCTTTGCGCTGATTATAGCCTGGGGATTATGGCTTTCCGAAACACTAACAATATTGACCGGTTTGCTAGACTCGACAGTACCTAGGTATGCAATCTAGGTGTCCACTACAAAACTTATTTTTTTAAGATCCCGGCAATTTTCTTTGTACTAGCGTCTGTATGGAATGCAGGGCTATAAGTGCATTCCAGTTTATTCTGTCCGCAGTTATTCTTAGATATAACAAATTATCTTGTTTTCCCTTTTACGGCATCAAACACCGGCGCGCTTTTCTTTGTTCCCATATAATATTACCTACCTACATGTGGGCTACTCATAGTAACATTTTTATACGTTTACATAGCAAACTTGTTGTACTGGATATAGCCCACCACAGACGTAGCTATAATATTAATATAACGTGCTAGTACGTACCTATATTAAAGCAAGCTACCGCTCAGTGAAACGATGTTATCTATATAAGGAGGAAAGATTTGATTGCTTGTATGTTTGTTTGAATTGAATAGGCTCCGAAACTACTGGACTGATTTAAAAAATTCTTTTACAATAAGAGTCCTTCATTAACCCTGATGAACATAGGCTATAGAAAATTTTCAAAAAAGTTAGGGATCTCCATGAAAAATTCTATTTTTGTTGAATACTTGTGCGAAACTGGGTCGGACCGCTAGTAATATATGTTTTGCCTTCAATTTCGCCTCTCTCAACCGAAGAATACGGGACACTCGCAACGGTGTCCTGAGAACTTTATCTGATATCTATCATATTCGCATAGCTACATACAATACACACGTACATACATATACATCGTGGTAAAACGAAAATATATCAGTAAAAAAAAACAACCAAAGAATTCTTTGTCTATATAGATTGTGATGGGCTTAAATAGTTGTGAATCCAGTAAATGAAGTAGCTTGGTTCATTAGGCTGATTGTATGATGATGAGGTTTGAACGATGCAGGATTGCGGAACGAGATGGTTTAAGGTCAACTGGTTAGTGGAAAGGACCAGACACAAGACCCGGTCGTCTGTATTGTAACTCAGAAGAGTAGCTCATAAAACCTGGTCATCTTTCTTTATTGTAACTTAAGGCTATCTTTGTCTAAGAGTAAGGGTAAGCTGTTTCTAATAAATGTAAATAAACATTTCTAAAACGTAGTGGTTTATATTCTCTTTCATTTCTAAGGCGTGTGGCACAAGGGCTGACACAGGCTTAGGAAAATTTTGAACTGGTCTGTGGCGAAGACCGGCGACACAGGAGGTTTGTCCGATTCCCTTCTTTAGACAAATCTTTTGTTTATTATTAGTTATTATTAAATTGTATTATGTATATCAGTCATCTAGTACCCATAAAACAAACTTTGCTATGTTAGATGTAATGGATAGTTCAGCATTATTTATTTATCCATTATGTTGAAAAAAAGACGATTTAGACAGAAACAGAGAAATATAATTATTTATTGGTACACAAACATACACAATAATAAAATTAATTATAATAGAGCCCAAAAAGACCAGGTTTGTCGTGGAAATGAGATATATTTATTACATTATATGTAATTCCATGGTTATCTGTAAACTAATATTATAAAGAGGAAAGATTTGATAGTTTATTTAAAATTTTTACAAAGTTAGGGTTCCGTATGAAAATTTAAATAATGTGTAATAAATTATAATTTTTGAAATTTTTGTTAGGTAGGAAACTAACTAACTAAACGGACAGTTTCACAGTTTCACCTCAGCTTTACAGGGGCTAAAGCCGGGGCGGACCGCTAGTATAATATAATAATACAGCACTATTGTTAATAACAACTCAAAAATATTATCCTATAACGATGAGCCCTTGCAAAATTGACTGCAATTTGCGCGCGGAGCATGAAATATTCATTGCACATAATTACAAAGCAGATGAGGAAACACCCACGGGTTCGCTTGAGGATTAAGCCTACGTAAACCGGGATCGCACGATCTGGGGGGTTACTGCCAGACAATAAGTACATTGACATGGGTACAGATAGCAAGATAGAAACAATGGAAAACTTGACCAGAGTGAAATTGTACTTGATGTGGAGTGAAGGAAGCTAAAGGAAACTCAAAGGAAAACCGCCAGGTTTTCCTTTGAGTTTCCTTCCTTTTCTCCTTTCGAGCTATACTTAGTAACTTACTATGCAGTTTCCACCGCAGCGTTTAAGGGTGGTTTAAAGCTTTAAGCGTTCTACATGGGTGAGTTCCTCGAATCAACCGAGCTGTAGAAGACCTTATCCCCCAACAAATCAAATATTATATGTATACGTATATATGTATGTGTTATATATTTAAATGACGTGTAATGTAAAATATCTTTAAAAGAGGAAAGATTCCATTCTATGTTTGTTTGAATCGAATAGGGTCCGAAACTACTGGACTGATTTGGAAAATTCTTTGACCATTAGATTTCTACGTTATCCCAAATGAACAAAGAGGCTCTAGAATATTATCAAAACACTCAGGGATTCGTATAAAAACTTCAATAATGTAACCCAACGTGTGTGTTTGTGTAATAATGTATAATTTTTGTAATTTTTGCTAAATACCCATGCGAAGCCGGGGCGGGCCGCTAGCAGCTGATAGTCAGAGCAAACCAAGTGCATTAGGTTAGCTGCAAGCAACATCTGTGTGACCAGTTGATCCGGGACGTAAATAGTTAATTCGCTGCGGCATTTGAACTTGAAGAATTGAATCTTGACGCTTATATTCTGCGAAGAGGATAAAATGATGGACTTTGTTTTGTTTAAAGTAATATTTTAATTTTAACTTATAGTAATATTTTAATTGAATAAACAAGGTAAATCATTTGATTCTTTGACAGGAACTATATTTTTCCATAGATATATTATTATTCATCTAATTATAGTGTACAAAAACTTTAAATAATATTGGGAACGAATACTAATCCTTCGCGAATATTTTTTTATTTACCAATTCCGGACCGTTCTCTGTACAAAAGCAATAGAATCATCCAAATTGGTTCAATAATTGACGGAGCAATCGATAAACACACTCGAACAATTTGATGTCAAATTGTTCGAAATTAAAAGAGCTAAAACTGTGCTTTTCTACCAAAAATAGACAAGGTACTTTCCATTCATAAACATAAGTTTTTCTAAACCTCATACAATCATAACAAACAGCACTAAAAGTGCAATAAACTCTTTGTAAATGCATCTGATGTGGGTGTTAGTAATCTTACAGATGTCGACGATAGATCTCGCCACAATTTGATTACACTTGTCCCAGTCTATTCTGACGTGCAGGAAAGAGACGAATATAGATAGATATGAAAGTTCTGAGGTAGATTGTGTGGGTGGTAAGATATACAGCCTTAGAATGTCGGTTCGTTTCCCTGTTGCGACATCCTTGGACAAGGTGTGAGAGCAGTGTCTTAAGGAAGTGGGTTAGCTTAGTGGTAGTTTATTTAGGAAATAGGTTTATTTTATACTAGCGGTCTTCGTACGGGAATTTAACAAAAAATTCAATTTTCAGGCGGAACACTATTTTTTTGAAAGTATTCCATAGCCTTTATCAACCACGGAAAATTTAGGATTATAATATAACGGTGAAAGAATTTTTCAAATCGGTCCAGTAGTTTCGGAGCCTTTTCAATTCAAACAAACAAACAAACAATCCAATCCTTCCTCTTTATAATATTAGTATAGATTATGCTATTTTATATGGCCATAGTTTTTAGGTATTTAACATCTTGTACTAGACTAATGTTGCCTTAAATAAAAGATTATTATTAGTATTGACTGAGTGGATAGACTGACTTGACATATGTAGAAAGATAGTGTAATAAATCATAAATTATCGGGTTCCTTATGAAAAAAACGGACTCTCCAAACTGTGAGGTTTGTGAAGTCCTAGATGATGTGCACCATATCTTAATGGACTGCACAAAGTTTAAAGATCAAAGGGAGGCACTGATGACTGAACTTAATTTAAGTAGATTCAATTTAGGAACATTTATTAACATTTTAGCGGAACCAAACTCATTAGCGGCAATTTCATTATTTAAAATTTTTATGCATCAGTGACTCCCTTTAAACCTTCTAACTGATTACTCTATTTTTGTTGTTTGTTAGTTATAAGTTTAGGTTACGATAGGACTGACATGCTTTGTAAGTAAGTCCTTAAAAATAAATAAGATTAAAAAAAAAAAAAAAAAAACATAAATTATGTTTATCTAGACACTAGTTATCTAGTGTGATTATTATAATTTTTTACTTAATTGTAAAGGATATCTTTCTTGTCCGTAGGTACAATTCTCGATGCTTTTATTTATTACCTACCAATATATTTTTTTTATTATTCTATAGAAGAACACCAACGTTTCATCCCTGAACGAGGGAGTTCATCAGGGTGAGTGCGGCTCACGTCGCGCTTCTATGCGTTGCTTTGAGTGAGCGCTGCTTTGAGTGACGTTGGTGTTCTTCCAACACATAATATTACAGGTAGTTAACCCGCTTACATTTATAATAAATAGCCCCCTTATACATAAATGATACGCTCACTTAAATGAGTTGCTAAGTTGTGCTATTTCTCACTTTGTCTTATATGTATCAATGGAAGAAATCAGACTCAAAAATAGCAGCACTTTAAGTTAACAGACTTGTGAAAATGGGGGCAAGTTATTTTCATAGATATACATAAACCCATTTGTATATCTAGGGAAATAATTGAAATATTGTACCGTAATTGTAGGTACTTTTACGCTTTAAGGTTTATAGGTTAATATAGGTTCAAAGGAGTGGTAAACTTTATTAATACTATTAAGGAATGCATCCTTTATTTATTCATTATGGGTACCAGCTGTTAAATATTCAAATATGTTAAAAATATCCATTTACATTATTATGTAAACACATCATCATGACATCAGCCATAGACTGATCAACAAACAAATAAATATGTAATGCAATATGTAGTAAAAAGTATTTCATTTTATTAGTTTTTTTAATACAACGTTAAACATTTACAGACGAACATCAAAATAATCATTACCCAGGTTGTTTTAATTTTAACACAAAGCAATCAAAACAACTACAATGATGTTCAAACAACTAGCAGAGGAGAAATATTTACCATAGCGAAAAAAACTCATTTTCAAAACATTAGGCAAAGTTTTCTGCGTTTGTTCACGGAAATTTATAAACCTATAACAGGCACCGTCTCTCACAACACATGTAGATTATCATAACTTTAACTACGTACCTTTTGTATTTATTCTCCCACCAATAGCTTTAATAATACTAGTTTAAGAATCTAAAATATAAACTTAATAGCTTAACCTTTGTGGGAGAAAGTAAACTTTTCCTTAAAATAATAAAAGGAAATGTTTGATTATAAAATTAAATAACTGCAGATCAGCGTCTTAATAACACGTGACAAAAACAATTTAATTATAACCAGAGATTACTAGCTACACAGGGTAAAAAATAAAACGTTAGTATAGCTATTATTTTTCTGAAATGAGATCACCCGCATTTCTTGGTAATCCCAAACCCTTAGTCATTTTAAAGCGAACGGTGAGGGACTTTTGATACTAACCAAAGACCCTATAAATAGGACAAGCTTAAAGAAACTTCCTAAGATTTGTCACAAACAAACCACAATGTTTTTCCTATTTGCGATTGTGCCTAAATACATGGTTTATATTATTGGCCATTAGCATAAACTATAATGATCGATAGAATATTCATTCTAATGGTTATTTGTTATTTTATTTGTTATTAAATAATTATAGAATACGAAAAACCAGTTTCAAATTATCTATTACTATACCCAATATGGAAAGCTACTAATGCAACTCTATCTTGTCTACCAACACTATGGGGAACTTTGCAATCTACTATTAAAATAAAGTTTCTCTATAAATCTTAATACCCTGCACTAAAAAGTTCATTGCACCGTGCGTAAGCCTCCGCTAGTAAATAGGATGAATACCCTCGCAGACTTTGTAAACAAGTAGAAAAATCGATCAAGTCTCTGGCGGTACTCCAAACGAGAGCATTGACACTGCGTTTGTTGTGCGGATTACATAATGTCTGTTAGTTATAATTGAATTGTTATTATTGTTGGACGATCACAAATCAGGATTTTAAGCGCGCCTGCTAGTCGAGGTAACGTCGAGGCGTGATCGATATGTAGAGTCGAGGCGAGGCTATGTTTCTAATGTCGGCGGAGTTATGATGAGGACTGGGAAAGCTTCCCCGTTTTGACTCCACGTCAACTCCGTGCCTTAATTGCGCTCGTACCGCGGCTCTAGTTTTCAAGCACATTGATTCCTATAGATATTTTACTCGTCTGTGGTTTCCTTTGTAGCTATATTAGCAAAGCACAACAGGATACAGCCAGTACGGATCTAAATTGAGCCGCAGTTGCTTGCAGACTGCAATTTATTTCGGGTAAAAATGTGATGCGATAAATCCACATTCACTTTTACTGCCATTAAACGCTAAGAATGTGGAATTATGTGTCCGAAGTCCAGTCGTTAAATTGAAGGGTCGGAAAGCGAGTACCTGTACACCAGTTAAACTTGATGTAGAACGTTTGTAAACAAACTACGACACATAACTTAAAGTCAATTGCTTGGTTATGCTTTGTTTACAAACATTTTACATCGTTTTTGGATAAGGTTTAGTTGTTCGTCCTAAAATTCTAAGTGTTGAAGAGTTATATTTCCCACACGTATGTCAGTATAGATATTTTTGTCTATGTACCTACTTTCAAGACTAAATGCAATGCTTATCCAATAAATAGTTTGAAATGGGCCCTGAAGAGAAACCACTTTATTCTACTAAAACTTATTCTACACCTATAGAACGGTCTTAGAAATAAAAATATCATGAAATATAACTTTAGCCGTGTTTATTTTTTGTCATTTTGAGCGTATTTTAGAAATATCATAAGTAAAGTTTTGTTTCTTTTTCAAAATAAAGGAAGAATTACTATACTCACTAAAAAATTAATTACTTACATCTTTAAAACTACTCAACGGATTTTGATTCAAGAAGAACATTTTGTGTTAATCAGAATTACAATTATTTTAGGGATTATTTTTGTACTGATGTTTTCTTATGTGAGCCAAATAAACGATTTTCTTTATATCTTCTTTCATTGCACCCGTGCGAAGCCGGGGTCGATCGCTAGTTACAAATAAAGTATTTGACAGAAATTCGTTAAAGGTCATCCAGGGTCGGGGTGTCGCAAAGAGGGTCCCATACATTTTTTTTTTTTTTTTTTTTTTAAATTAGTAATATTGTAATAGTTACAAAAGAGATAGCCGAAATTTTCAGGAAAAACTAAAAAAAATATTTATTTTAGACTTAGAAAAATTTTCATCGATTTTGTATGGGGCTGAGACTTAGAAAAATTTTGATCGATGCCTAACTGTCCCCGACGACGAGTGTAAAGAATCGCGTTCGCGATAGCTCCGGCGCTGCGGGAAGTGCAGCCTCTCCGCCATTGCGTAACAAGGGACAGGCACCACTGCTCACCTCCGCAGCTTCGGCTTTTTGGTCGCCTTCGGCGACCAGCCTCAGCCGCTGCGGCTCGCGCGGTGCCTGTCCCTTATTACGGCTGGCGGAGGCTGCACTCCCTTCGCGCCTCCGGCTTATTATATACACTCTAGGGGCGCCACGCACAAGACCACGTGGAGTCGGGGTACTCTGTGTCGGATCCGCCACTCAAATTGAACCTAATCAACTCTTATCGGAATGCTCTGTATCGTTATCTGTATCTGTATCGGACACAGTTTGAACTCTAGCGCCGAGGTCATAGAACTTTGGGGTCAATCAGCTGAACCAAAGTTGCACCCCTAGTGACCCTCTTTACGATGGCATAAGAAAAAATATATGTTATATATATATAAAAAAATACATGTTGAAAATTTTCTAAGTCTTTTTCGCCTTGAAACTGAACGACACACTTTGACCTCTAGCGCCGAGGTCATAGAACTTTGGGGTCAATCAGCTGAACCAAAGTTGCACCCCTAGTGACCCTCTTTACGATGGCATAAGAAAAAATATATGTTATATATATATAAAAAAATATATCAAAATTTTTCTAAGTCCCAGCCCCATACAAAATCGATGAAAATTTTTCTAAGTGTGGGACCCTTTTTGCGACACCCTAACCGTCATCCAGTAATTCGTAACGTAAATTAATGACCCTTACACAAAAGGTTAAACAGTGTAATAAATGCGCGACAAATAAAGTTATCTGCAGCGAAAATTAACCTCAAGACTGTTGCCAGTGTTGCCACCTGCATCTTGTCTTCATATCAACTCGTACATCAGTCGTTTCTCTACAGTGAAAGGAACCTGAGCTAAAACACTTAATGAAATCGAAATGTGGGAGAAAACTAAATCGGTCATATCAGAAAAAGGAGCCAATGACAGTTCACACATTGATTGGTATTTGAAAGTAAAATATTCTGAGTTTACGCTCTTCAATTAGACAAGCAGCGCAGATTGAAAATGTTACAAAAGATGATAGACAATCTACACAGCAACATCTAGTCACGAGCTAAGCAGAGCTCGTGTTATGGGTACTAGATGACTGATATACTTAATACAATAAATTTTACATAGGTACATAGATATTTTATATACATGGAAAATTTCCGGAATAAATATCTGCAGATCGACAAACACAAACATTAATCCCGACATAGGAATCGGACCCGCAACCTCCTACGCATGAGGTCCTTCGCCCAAAGCGCCACACAGGTCGTCAATAACACTCGTTATCCATCGTAATCAGATCAATTCAGTTCTCAATTCAGTTTCGGATTATTATGCGTGTGATCTTGCCGTTTCATAAGAACTGTGGCTATTGCGAGAGACCAGGCAAGTCAAGAACACTCTTTGTACGAGCAATTTTTAAAGGTAACATTGCGTAAGGATTGAAAACTGAGATGTTTTACACATTAAAACGTGTTAATGGGTAAGTGGAGCGGCATAATTGAGGTGATTGATATGCATCTGAAGCTCTTTTTTACGACCTTTTAGCCCTTTCTAAAGGTTATCGGTCATCTCTGAATAATGATGTTGGCAAGTTATTAATTGGTTGGTAATTTAATAAATTACGTGTTTCCACCTACCACATGTATGTAATTCATAAAAAGACAAACGAGGCCTTAAAATTTTGTATGATAAGTAAATTCCTCAGTAAATATAAGATTATCGCAACCGAAATAAAACATAAGGGAAATGTGATAGATACAGTCAACAACCAATTAAGGCCAGGTAGGCCAACAGAGGCTGCACTTTTGTGGTTTTCAAAACCATCTGAGATGTAGGAATACTGATTAAAAATTCTGTAAAAAAGATATGTAATAGTTAAGGATTTAGTCTAGTCAAATTCGCATTCAGATACAAGATTTTATAAACTTCGCTCGGGAAAAAAAAATCTCGAAGTTACCCCTTTTTGAAATGTTTTTTCAATATTATGACTAAACTATGTGATATTTTAAGTTTTTTTTTGTACTCAATTAAAGACAGTAACTATTTCTAGACAAATTCGCAGAGTTTGTCCTGATAAAATGATTTTCAAATTCACTATTTTGAAATAACTACAAAATTCACAAGCGTGGTGGCTTGGCAGACACGATCAGTCGCGCTCTGGCGCTTACAGACGACGGACCTATGTCAATTTTTCCGCTAATTTATGAAGTACGTAAATGTTTCATTTGTTATGCAATTTTAGTCTCTGACACAATGGCGTTAGATTCAATTTTACTTCAACCTTTGACATGATATGTGACGGTCGTAGTGCCATAGTATAAAATCATCGGTATGTAAGGCAGAAAATTAATAAAGGTTATTGTTCTAGTTTAAAAATATATTATCTACTTACTGGAATGATTTATTGAAGCCAATAATATTTAGTTAACTACATTAACATTTTATATATCTATAAAGCATTGACATAATTGTTCTCCTTGATGGTGGAGCCCCCTCCACCATCATAGGTATGGTTTTTTTTTACGGAATCGTATAGAGGGCATCGGGGGGACCTAAGGAAAATTCCGACTTTTCCAAATTTGCCCCTTCTCCCCCCCCCCCTTTAGGGGGGCTCCCAAACAGAGCCATACTGAATGTTATTTTTTGTGGGGTTGTATAGAGGGGGTCAAATAGTTCAAAGGCAGGCAAAAATTCCCCCCTCCCTTTGCCCCCAGACCCCCCCTTTTGAAGTTGCTACCGGAAATAGTCGTTATAGAAAAATTTGGATTGCGGTGTCGTATAGAAGGTTTCTTCTAGTGTTGAAAAATAAAAAAAATCACCCCCCCTCCACCCACATTTTCACCCCCCCTTTTTGTATCTCCCAAACGGATCGACCTAGAAGAAAAATTTTTTCACAGTTATGTAGAGGAGAAGAAATCATTTTGAACTCCAAAAAACGTTTGAACCCTATGACCCCCCAGACCCTCTTTTTTTATAAAAAACCGAAAATTGGCCAAATTTTGACCTTTTTTTTCGGGTGGAGCATTGCGGCGAGCGAAGCCAGCTGCAATGCGACTAAGAAGAATAGCACGGCGAGCGAAGCGAGACGTGCTGTGACCCCCACGACCCCCCTCTCCCAGCAAGCGGGTGAAGCACTGCGGCGAGCGAAGCGAGCTGCAATGCGACAAAGAGGAACAGCACGGCGAGCGAAGCGAGCTGTGCTGTGTGACCTAACACCCACTTATATGGGTATCGTTTTCGACTAAATCAAACACGTAGATTACGAAAAAGATGTCCATTTTCAAATCCAAGATGGCTGAAAGTTTACTATCGCAGATTTTACACATGGATATCGATTACCATCAAATCAAAGACGTTTTAGGTTATGAAAAGTAAAAACTCCAATGCGATAAGGCCGCCTAAGGCAAGGCACTCCCCCCGAGCTGCTAACCTCTAGTTTTTAATCTATAATTTTATTACATGTTAATAGGTTTCTTTTATCTATACTAATATTATAAAGAGGAAAGATTTGATTGTTTGTTTGTTTGAATTGTTCCGAAACTACTGGACCGATTTGAATTTTTTTTTTATCATTAAAATGCTAAATTTTCCGTGATGACCATAGTTAGGGACCCAGATGAAAAATTCAATAATTAAACCGTGCGCTATACCTATATTCTTTTTCTATTATGGCTCCGCTGCTTGTTTTCAGATTTTTTAAATTATTATATAGTAAAAAACTGCAATTAAAACATGAATAAGAGCGTTTTCTACTTTACGTAAAATAAGTTTTATCTTTTTTTCCCGAATAAAACCGCAATCACATCTTACAATAAAAAGCGAGATATCGAGGAGTGAGTATTAACCTGTTGCGATGTTGTTCGGATCAAAGAGTTGTTTTTATTTTTCGTTTAATAAAAAAGTAAAACCCATTACAAAAAGCCTATCTCAAGAACTACTCGTACGATTTGCCTGAAAAAAATTTACAAGGTGTAAACGCACCTCAGAAACAATTATTTCAAATAAAAACACTTCTATAGTAATAGTCGGTTACCATATTATGTATTCGGTGGGGGCGGCTTATTATGAAAATATTTTTTTTTTTTTTTTATTTTATTTATTCTTGAAAAACTTATTCTAGTTATTAAATATTAACATTCGTTAAGCCCTTGAGGATTTGACTCGAATGTTACATTCCTCTGGTTACATACTTTACGTTTTTTATTACGTGAGTGATAAAACAAAATTTTTGTGTCTTAAACTACTAAGGTACCTAATTGATATAAACAGATAAAGAGTAAGAATAGTTATTGAATAAACGCAGCCCGAAGTGTGCAGCATATCGATGCAGTGTTCGGGCTTTCTCGGACGGCCGAGCCTCCCGAAGTTCCCCGAACACTGCAGAATGCGCCGACCTCGCTCTGGTCGGCAAAAATGAAAAAATGAAAAATCAAAATAAAGATTTTCAGTAGGTACAAATTTTGAAATTGAATATTGAAATGGGACCCTACAGAGTCGAATGGGGTATCAAATGAAAGGTTTCAATTTGCACATTCCAAAACAGATTTTGAAATTTTGATGAATTTTATACTTTTTGAAATATTTAGAAAAAGGTCGAATAAATGACCATTCCCCCCCTTATCTCCAAAGATTGCAGAGCGATCGATGTGAAATGTAATAAATGGTCAAAAAATTAACCATTCCCCCACCAACCCCCTATCTCCGAAGATTGCAGAGTGATCGATGTAAAATGTACTATGCGTTTGTAGATATAGATTTATAATTTACAGAAAAAATATAGAGAAGTCTGTAAAAATTAAACTTTTTGAAATATGGTCATAAAACAAATTTTCATACAATGAGACTTTTTCATTGAGAGCAATTCAAATCAAAGGTATGGAATTCGACAATTCAAAACAGGTTTTGAAAATCGCCTAAGTTTCATACTAAGTAAAATACGTTGAAAAAGGTCGAAAAAAGAATTGTAGGTTCGAACCCATCGATCCGAATATCGTTGTGATTTCAAGATGAAAATGTAAATTATAGACTTCCTAGCCTTACCACAAATGGAAAAAATAATTATGTGATGTCCATAGCCTTATCATCTCCTGAGCCACTAACCGGGTACAAGCACGCTAGAATTGAATATTGGAGAATTTTGAGAAAATAATAATATTTTATTATAATTGTTTTATTTGATACCCTTTATTCTTTGTATTTATTTCAAACAAAATTTTAAATCATAGAAGCGAATGTTCTCTATTTGCTTCTTTGTCTTCTTTATTTGAGTAGGTATTTATTTCAAATTTTGTAGGTACTTGAAAAACGAAGTTCGGAAATTAACTATGCCTTTTGTTGGTCTGGTCCAGACGTTTTTCAGCGTTCTTGGTTTGGTTGGTTATCTTGGGATCAATTACTTTATTATTAATTCATTATCTATATTAAGAAACATAAATAGAGATGAAGTTGTAACAACTTCATTTATTTACGAAACTCTAACTGAAAACTATTAACAAAGTTTGATCATAGCAACAGCGTTTCTACTTTGTTAATAGTTTTCAGTTTAGCTAACCGTACCTACTTGTTATCTCATACGAGAATTAAAGCGATATAGCTGTGTTTCCTATTGTTAAAGAGCTAGATGTAGGATTATATTGTTGCAGTCCCGCTACAGACGTCGCGGCGCAGATAGCTCTGTGCACTATGGATACATATTTACTAATCTGTTATCTTTTCTTCCGGGTCTCGAGGCAGTTTATTCCCATTACGGAGTATTTTCTTGGTTTACTGCTTATTAGTTTTCAGTTAGAGTTTCGTAAATAAATGAAGTTGTAACAACTTCATTTATTTACGAAACTCTAACTGAAAACTATTAACAAAGTTTGATCATAGCAACAGCGTTTCTAAAGTGAAATAATATTATGCTACTGCTTATTTCTATACTATGTCGTTGGCGCTGCATCTGCGCTAAGTATTTCGCGCGCAACTTTAGACAGGACAAAATGCCTACAGCTGCAGGAATACCTCGCCTTAACCAACCGCAAAAGTCAATAATTTTCCCAACCTACCATAATATGAACGTACATATAATGTACATAGTAGTACTTTCCAACAAATCGTCTGACATTGTTCTTATGTCAGACAAATCGTGCCTGAACTCAAAACGAAACCGTTATACATATGATCAGAATCCAAAGCAACCCAAAACAATTCACCTTGTTGATACACTTCAATACATTGTAATTCAACTTTAGAGAATTCTAGCAAACGTGTGTGAAGTGTACAAACAGCCAAACATCCGCGCAATCACACCATTCTCAGAAATTATAAATATACGACCTATATCTGGTTCTCGTTTTATACATTCAAATATTACATAAGTTTCATGCTCGTCAGTGTAATCATGGAAGATCATTAAAAGAGTACTTACACTTGACGAAACTTGCGTGCGGTCATCAATCATTTACAACTACCTCAATCTTATCTTGTTTTTTGCCTGTAGGAATGTACTCTTGTCGCCTAATCATAATACCCAAGAGCTTTTTATTTAACGTAGAGCTCATGAGTTTAAAGAACGCTTGTAAATTTTGGACCACTTATAGTGTTAACTAAATATTCAAGTGTTAGGAAAAATAAAATAATTTCGGGTTATGTCTAGTATTCCTGTTTCATTATTGTCTCGAAGTTCACAAACAGTGGGCAAATTAAAAAACTCGTCATCTGAACCATGAACTTTTTACAGTTTTAAGTAAATTGAACTTATCCCAAGTTTCGAAAGATTATCAGTGGTACTGTAAATATCGTTTTGCGCAATTAATGGGATTTAATCACGGGTCTGTCTTGATGGATGGGGCTGGTGTCGCAAGACCTGACATTTACCCACCTTGGTCCGCACCCCGAATCACCACTTCATGTGCCGTAAAGAATGACATCGATTATAATTACGAATAAACAATACAGTACCGTGAACTCGCAAATGACTTTTGTATTTGCACAACCAAATTGTTCAATTGACCCCTGCGAGAAATATTGTGTGTATAATTTGCGAATGATAAAAACTCTCAATTTACTCTTTATGAACTGAATGGCGTAACATTTTAGACTGCAATGTAGTCTACAAACTAATGTACCAAGGCAACGAGTTTGCCTATTGCTCCTGCAAAAACAACGTTGCAAAAAAGGTTTGAACTTCTAACATACCGTTATCAATACCCTCTTCACTAGGTACATACATACATAGTATCAAAGTCGCTTCCCGCTGTCCGTCTGCTTGTCCCTATGTATGCTCAGATCTTTAAAACTACGCAACGGATTTTGATGCGGTTTTTTTATATATGTACATAGATGTATTCAAAGGGAAGGTTTTTCACATTGCACCCGTGCGAAGCCGGAGCGGATCACGAATTATTTTGTTGTTATTTAACATATTCCTATCAATTCTTTTACTGGTATCACCTCTGTCCAGAAATTAATTTTCCCATTTCAATACTGAAGACTTTCTGTCGAACGATTTGCATAGTCTAGGAACGTTTTTGTCAGAAAAAGCAAAATGAAGGCAAATGCTTTGCTTGACCTCTTTAGAATAGACGAAAAACTATTGCAATTTTCTTCGGTAGCTTAAAACTAATCGATAACAACCAGTTTATTGGTATTTTTTACACTTTTTTGTTTATCTGATTTGATTGAGTGGATAAAGAGACCACAGTTATTGTTGCAAAATAGCAAGTTAAATCTATATCTATACTAATATTATAAAGATGAAAGATTTGTTTATTTGAATTGAATTGGCTCGGAAACTACATAGGTTATAGAATATACCTATTTCCTATTTAAATTTTTATTGAATACAAAACTGGGGCAGACCGCTAGTAAAAAACGTTAAACCACGGAAATTCACGGAAAGTCTATGAACACCCATCTTTCTCCGTCACAATTTACTTTTGTTTTATTTTGTACGATTGCATCAAGTATGTTTTTGTTTTTTTTGTATGTTTTAAAATTTATGTATTGTATTAGTATATTTAACTATTTTAAATATTACGCCACCCTCTTTATTTAAAACTGTCGTGTCATCTCAAGGTTGTCTGGAAGTGATCGCTCTCACCGAGAATGCCGCGTACAAAATAAGCACTTAGACAACTTTGACAACTGATGTTTTTGTTCCTGTATTCTATTAAACGACCATCGGCCCAGATCCAATATACTTAGCTAAAGGAAAACCAACCCATTTAACCATAAAATGTCCTACTGAACCATTCATCTAAGTAATACTTAACCCATTTTCCTCACTAAAAGTATGTAATAAGCAGTGATTTGTGTGTACATCATTATACCTATGTCATGTTTGGTTATGAACCGGATATTTGAAAATGGGGTAAAGCAGGAAGTGGTATCGATCGACTCTACGATGCTTTACGGATTGTGTTTGCTTTATGAAAACGGGTACACAGCGGTATACTCATTATGAATGCGAGTGGGTGTACTACAAACCCGGTTTGTGTTGGAAGAACACCGTTTCATCCCTTAAGGCTCCGGCGACGGATAAATTTCCCATACAAATGTCACTTACAAATAATTTTGGAATTATGTTTGTATATTTGGGATATTTATCCGTGTCGCCGGAGCCTTAACGAGATACTTCATCAGGCGCGTTCCTACTAGACCCTACGCAAACTACTCTAGTCCAGACAAATAAGACCAAAGTATAAGATCGCTAAAGTCGTTCAAAATATAGGTAATTATGAATAAAATTTGAAATGTCTTTCTTTCTTTCTTTCCCCTGGATGGAAAAAAAATCAAGGTCAAATGTCAAAAAACAGTTTTTGGCGATTTGCAGCAAAACGGTAAGTTTTATCATAAAAATAACTCAGACAAAAATTATAGATCATTAAATTATCTATAAAAAATTATCAATACCTTGTACATTAACTTCGAACTTCTAGATTGACCGGACTACTCGTACCAACTACTGGGTACTACTATGTAGGTATGTATTATATAGGAATCTGAAATTATACCTATACTATACTACCTACCTGCTACGTGACATTTTCTTTTACTAACACCGCCTACGTGACAGACAACGTATTGTTGTTATTGTTACGACTGGCTACATTATTGCCTTTTACTATATGATATCGTATCGTACGGCGTAAAATTACTATTGGCGATATAATAACCCCTTAGAATATTGATGACAATGCAGTCTCAAGTCGGTCATCCATTTTCTATAGGTGAGTAGAAACCTTAGGGTACTTATTTGCACCCTTTTTGTGCTATAAGTACTTTTTAAATTAGCATTACGAGAGCTGGTTAGTATCTGGCGCAGCGCATCAGCAATACTATGGCAGCGGTAACACAGCCAGCATCTTGGTCAGACTGATCAAATTGAGCTACTTTGTTTTCAATAGTCTACAGTTAGCTAAATTTTTTTTTAATTATGAATAGTAGTTTTAATTTGGTTATTTAATTGTAAATTTCTTAAGGTTTTGCCCTTTTTAAATAAAGGATCAGTGTAACGAAGTTTAATCTGGTAGAGAATTAAATTGTCGTTTCGGTACAATTTACGCAGTTCATAAATTGCATTGTTCCGGTGTATTTTACGACCGGAAAAGGCAGTACAAAAGACAAGAGAAACAAGTGTATATGTTACAACGAAATTAAGTTTTAGTAGACACCCTGCAGTCACAAATTTGGATGACTAATCAAAGATTATGAACCAGCGGCTCTATTGTCTAACTCAACTGGTAATCGTAATCGGCTTCAGTTTGGCATTTCAAACCTAGCCTGGACTTCAAGTGTCACTTTCGTATTGTGTAAATAGCTGAAACCGAAGACCAGTCGAATACCTTAGACAGTACTGACTACATTCTGACTGGGTCTACAACTGGTAATCGGTTTAAAGTTCACTGGTAATGGATTTCAAATTAGACAATAAGGCTGCAGGTCAGCTTTAAAGAATATAATACTACTCTAGTTTTTTATTGGAAACTCAAGTGGACTTTTGAACTTACTTATTATGGCCCTCCCTGATTGACGAGCATATTTCATAAGTTAGGTACCAAACACCAGAATTATGTACCAACAAGAACAGTGCATGCAACGTCAGACTTTCATTAGGGTTTTCTCTACATAACCTACACTGCAGTAGATCCACACAAAAAAAGACTGTCACGTGAAATAGATCGCACATGCATTTTACTGTCTTCGTGTATGTACCTACAGTCGTCACATATAAGTATCCCCCTATCACAATGTATGTGGAACACAATAGTGGTTATTGTTGGGAATTTCAGACTTTGAGTATTATGGTGGGTGGTTCGATCCTGAGCGGGGCGGGGCGGCGTGATAAATTTTTGCATGTGAAAATTTCTGATAAGTTACAAGGAAATTCGAAGTAGTCGTAAATATTTTGTAGACACTACTTAATTCTGACGCGCACTGTACATAGCTATAGACCAATGCAAACAACCTACCCTTAAACATAAAATTAGATGATCTGACATCTCGATCATCATTATTGGCTCAATTGTTTCCTTCCTTTTGCTCGAGACGATAGGTCGGCCTTTGTTTTAATGATCGTTGATTAAAAATTAAGATCGGCCTCAGTAAAGTTGAAGAAAATGATTTTCAACATAAAGCGAATTACCAAATGAAATCTTATTAGAAATGAAGGTGGTAGAACTTTTTATTTATCAAAATAAGGCGTCCGCTCATATATTCCACTACTTTTTTTCGTTTCGCTGGTGGTAGTTAAAGAAAATTATTTAATAAGAAATCTTTTTAAGGATATCGAACCGGGGGTGGCAGGTACCTTAGTAGTTTTCCAAAATTACTAATATATAATTAGTTTATACTACATACATTTATTATAGTAGTACTTACTTTTTTTCCGGAACGGCACCATATTCCTCCTTGTCTAACGCACAAATCACAGTTTTTTCTGTAATTATCTTCAGATATAGCAAACACATTTTGGGCTAATAATAACACTAACACAAACCATAAACTCGCCATTTTTTCACTTTGTTCGAAATTCAAAATAGCTTTTTTATTTTTATATCTACTAACTTTGTGTGCTGCTGTCACGATCGTATAGCGCCAGTGCCAGTTCGAAATACAAAATACGCGCGTTCGCGACTACAGTATGGTGCAGACTGAGCGAGCCAGCCACGTTCGTTTTGGTAGAATGTTCAGTTCTACCGTCTTTGAGATGAATCATCTCTCTCAGGAGTAAAATTCGCGGAAATTGCTCATAGCAGAGCGAGCGTACAAATCCCCAGTGAGGTAATTTATTGATAAGTTTTTTTCTGAGTGAAAATAACTTTATTATTATATTTCCTTATAATTCGAATACCTAGTAAGTACCTGATTAAATCTATCTGGCGCAGCGCACGCAGCATTGCCATACAGCCAGGCAATGCAGCCAGCATCTGGGGACGCTTCCGATTGGTATTGCTATATGGCCGTTGAGCTACCTATAGATTGTTTGCAGTGAGCTCTATTATTTCAAAATGTAAATTTATAGGTGCTAGCTCTGATTCGGTTATATAGGTACTTGTAATTCTCTTTGTTGATAAATGTACCTAATTAAATATTTAGGGATAAATTAGTTGATGGTTGTAGCATGGCATCACACAGGGTACTCGTTTCCTACATTAAATTAATTACTATATACTATATCAATACATTAATACAGCCTCTTTTAAATACCTAAACTAATTTCTTTTAATGTTCGTACTTTTGAATGCTTTAGCAAAATGAATTTGTGAAACGTGAAGCAAAGGTCCATCTATTCGTAGGTACAACTTATACTAAGGCCGGTATAAGAATTAAACAGATTTGATATACATACCTACGTTTAAAAAGAAACAAGAAAATAAATCAAATTTAATCATCAAATTATTTAAATATACTATAGTACCTGGTACTGTGCTAAGCACCAAGTGTTATTTATTCAAACATCAATATCAACATCACCAGCCTATAATAGTCCACTGCTGGACATAGGCCTCCCCTAATGAGTGCCATAGATGGCATCATTATGTGGTGGTTATTGCCCATAATCCCCACGCTGGGCATGCGGGTTGGGGATCGCAGTTCGGTGTAGTTATTCTGCAGAAGGCGCTGCTGCCCGCCCCAAGGTTTGTTTCCCTTAGTCGCCTCTTACGACACCCACGGGAAGAGTTGGGGTGGTGAAATTCTATGCCGGCACCACACGGCATTACAAAGCCTTATTACAAAGCCTAAAATGGTATTCAAAAATAAAAAAATATTTGGTTTAAAACATTTCCACCCCCACACTAAAAAAAATGATCCACCTTAATGCTAAAAGTACCGTAGATTAAATCTAAATATTTACTTACTTTTTTCTCTATTAGAAGAGAGTCCCTAGTTCGCTTCAATGCTATCTACTTTTCAAAATTTTACCACAGCTTAGACGCTACAATATTTGTTTTGATAATACCACCCACAGACGGAAAACGGGGTTGAAGAGTATCATTGAGGCATCAACCCCATCCACCCACAGAAAAGCTGATAGGAAGCTGTAAATAACCAAAGGCCCTGCTCCGGTACTTCAAGGAGCTGGGCTGGTTAGGTTAGGTTTTAATGAGCAATATCCTGCCATGCGAGATGTCAGTGCAGATTTCAATTCCCCCATACAGAATTAGAATGCCACGTCGTTCTTAATTTGAAATTGTAGAAAGATTTAAATAAATACATTGTATAAAATATTAAACTGTACAACAACATTTTATTTGTCTTATTTATTCTATTGATTAAGTTTTTCTAGATTCATCATTTATTTGCTGGCGGGTGGAACTATTATTAGAGTATTTTTATTTATTTTATCTCATGATAATTTATTTATTTTTATTTGTACTGATATTCGGCATGACTAAAATCAATTCGAAAAATTGGATTTTTATTTGTGTGTACAGTCAGCCCCAACCCCCAACTCTTCCCGTGGGTGTCGTAAGAGGCGACTAAGGGAAACACACCGAGGGCGGGCAGCAGCGCCCTCTGTAGAACAATTCCACCGAACTGCGATCCCCAACCCGCATGCCCAGCGTGGGGATTATGGGCAATAACCCCCAAATTATGAATTATGCCACATATCGC
The DNA here is from genome assembly GCA_963931895.1 of Eupithecia pulchellata. Taxonomy (NCBI): domain Eukaryota; kingdom Metazoa; phylum Arthropoda; class Insecta; order Lepidoptera; family Geometridae; genus Eupithecia; species Eupithecia pulchellata. The sequence continues at coordinate 11,460,204 of OZ007525.1, forward strand.
ACCTCCAGAATTAAAGTGACTCAACTCAAAAAATAGGGAAAATGAGTTAAATATGTAGAAAGAATCAGAAAAAAAAACTGCATCGGCTAGTGATTTAAAAAAAACCACTTGTTTGTTAGAATGCGAAAAACATAACATGTGCGTCTCTTTAATTCCGACGGTTCCGCATCCCTCTCCCCTAAAATAGTGATCCTGTTTAGTATTGCGTCAGCCAAACTCTTCGCGCGTTTAGTGTTGGAAGGACCTAAAGCCGAATTCAACACTATAGTACGCAAATATCTGGTAAGATTGTTATGAATTTGGAGAAATAAAGTGACCTCTTTGTTGTTTTGTGTCATTTTACTACATTGAGCCTTGTTAATTCATTTGACTTAAATCGAATTATATAACGTTTTCCACTCAAATTATTCTTATTCTAATGACCGTTTATGGTTAGGGTCGGTTTTGTTCTTAAACATAAAGTAACGTTGTTGCCTTATTAGTTAATTTTGTCAATTTAATATTAACTTGCCAAATCTTTTCCAGTTTTTTTATGGTTCTGTATAAGATAAAAATTATAATTATGTTCTGTTTAGGTAACAATCAATATGCCAAAGTTAATACTGAACATGGATTAGATATAAATAATAAACCCATTCTTTTATTTGTACTAATCTTTTTAAAATTTTCTTGTAGATAACTTCTGAAGCACCACCTTATGATATTCAGATCAAGGTATGATTGCTTTAGGCAATCATACCTTCTTTCTATTCTATTCTTTCTATTTTATTCTTTCTATTCTATTCTTTCTATTCTATTCTTTCTATTCTATTCTTTCTATAAGTGCTTCTTTTCTATTGAAAATAAGCACTTAGATATTGTGGAAAAAAAATATCCCTGCATTATTATATCTTGGAATAATAATATACCGAGATCTGTGGTTGAATTGATCAGAAGAAAATAGTTGAACCTACTATCCAAAAAGGCCCAAATTGGCCAAAAAAACTGTAACAATCAGAAAATCGAGCTCATAAAGCAGTTCATCGAGTTCTAGTTCGACATGTTCAGATTCTAGCGGGTAACTTTCGCGAAAAACAGCTAAGCGAAATAAAATTTTTAATTTGTTGTTTTTTTTCACTCAACGTATAAGAAATTGATGTCAATTTCAATGAGACAGAACTCAGAATCAGTCTCAACACGTTCTTCATCTCGATCGAATACTACCGACGTTACGCAAAGTACCACACCTTGGGATGGACAAATAGATAATAGTAAACAAATACTTAGATAGTAGAATACCTAGTATTTACTAGATATACTTAGCCTGCTAATACATTATTTAAACAAATAATAATCAAATCAAAATCATCAATTTAGCTTTTTACCATACATTTAAATAAATAATGAAACCATTGACTTTTACCATTCTATGTAATATTGATGAAGCAGTTTTTTGAAAACGGGCTGTGATTTTGCTGTGTGTGTTTGTGAGGGGAGGGGGAGAATATTTCAAAGACGCGCAGCTTGTACTATAAAAGATTTGTCGTAGAAAGAGGTCTTTTTAAGATGAGGGTTTCAGAGGAAAGAAAAGAGAAACAATGGGGGTTTGAAAGGAATTTCTATCAAATTCAGGATTGCAATCTTTGAGATAAGAAGGGCTCGGAGGCTAGAGTAAGATACTGTACAAGAGAGATATTAGTATGTGAGTTTTCCTGCGATGTTGGATGTGCAACCACTTGACGCGATATTCGAAAACGTGGTCATATTTGCAAAGGCTAAATATGAACCTGATCTTGGTTGTACGAATTAATCACTACACAGTATAAAACAAAGTCGCTTCCCGCTGTCTGTCTGTCCCTTTGTATGCTTGAATCTTTAAAAATACACAATGGATTGGACTATGGTTTCTTTTTAATAATGTAATACAGTGTTTCAAGAGGAGGTTTTAAATGTATGACATGTATCTGTATCAGGATTGTAACCGTTCGAAGCTGGGCAGGGTGCTAGTATACAATAAATAATTGTTGATGAAAATGAGCTTAGTTTAGCACGTTCCATTATGAAAAAAGATGTTGCTATGTTAACGCAGACTTGATTTATAAGTAAGATGATTAGAAATAGAGAATATCTCTTTATTTCCTGCTTTACCATAACAACCTTATAAATTGATAATTTAATAAGGTAAGAGAAGACTACATTTACTATGGAACTGTTTTATGTTTGATTTTATTATCAGAAGTTTTTTTGAGATTGATATCTTTATACTTTGATTATTTTATTGTTGTCTTTATATACGTGTTATAAAAGGTATTTAATTCAACTGAGTAACTTTTCTAATGATTAAACATCACGTCAAACATAAATCTATAACCGAGCAAGCTTTCATATATCTTTTCTTATGCGATGTGTTCTAAACTGATACCTGTTCCTCTAACAATCCATAAGAAAAGCACAGCAATAGTTTTAAGAATGTCAATCAAGTTACGTTACAGAAAACGTTCATAAAAATCGATACCATTGTCTTACTTATAATACTTATAACTGATCACCGAGAATTTGTATTGAATTTTTATTTATGATTTCCTTTAATTACAATGGGTACACATTGATCAAGAATGTAAGTTTAATAATGTTTTACTGTTGAAAACCCATTTTTGAGAAAAATTTACTAAAAGATAATTAAAGTTAACTAAGTTAATCATAGTGTTTTTCTAATAAATGTATAAATCCCATCGTATTAAAATGCAAAATTTTATCTTAAACCAAATATTTTGCCCATATTATGGCGCTCATTAGGGGAGGCCTATGTTCAGCAGTGGACTATATAGGCTGATGTTGTTGTTGTTGTTGTTGTACAGTCAGCGACAAATTGATTGAGCGTATAAACTAGTCAAAATGATCTGAAAAACATAGAAACAATTTGATATACGCAGTTCGGGTCATATTCTTGTATGCACTCAATGTGTTCAAAATATATTACTTCTTATTGTTTCATAATTATATGAGCAGTCAGGGTCTTCAAAACTATTTCAGTAAATGTACCTTCAAATAATAATCTATGCCATTTCAAGTAGAAGAAAGACTGTTCAAGTTTGAATGAATCGAAATTGTTTGCATGCTTTGAGAGCTTTGTTTGCTAAGATAATTTTGAACACCTTGACTGCTCATATAAATATGAAAAAATGTGTAGTAAGATATTTTGAACACCTTGGGTGCTTGAAACAATATGACGACTCAAACTGCGTATATCCAATAACCTGAAATATTAGGATTACAACAAAATGCAACGAATAATAAAATAAAACAGGCGGTATGACTTTATTAATTATTTCCTGTTTTTCCTGTTTTTGTGGTTGGTTTTAAGGTATAATTGATTTATTTAGGTAGGTTACTTTAGAACAAGTCATGACGCAGGTCGTGAAGATCTTCGAAGTACCTTCATAAGTGCTAAAGTCATAACGCACGTAGAATACCTTCCGTACCTACTCGAGCCATTCTCAATGTACAATGTTTGTAAACAACTTATTGCGCAAAAATGCAAAATTCTTTTATTAGCATTGACTTTGAATGTAATTGTCAGAAATATACATTGTCGGAAGGACCATAATCGACAAGTAGACGTACTATGAAAAAATCAACAACAATAAAGCGTGGAATGGAGGCAATATTTACAAATATTGTATATTAAGTTTGGCCAGAGTTAAGGTTTGTAACTAAGTAGATACCTACCTAACGGTTATTAAAGGTAAGTAAGATGTACCTATACAGATATTTTTACGAAAAAGCAAGTAAATTTGCGAAATTAAAAAAATCCTAGAACGAATGCTCATTTGCCCTGGGTCTAGAATCAACCCCTTTCGTCTTAATACAACCTTTCAGTGAAAAGGTACATTGCCCTATTATGTTTAGCTGGCAAGGAAAATAAAGAAATTTTTTTTTATTTTATTTAGTTATTTATTATAGTAAATTGAATCTAATAAATATTAATAAATCTAATAAATAAAAATACAAGTAGACAATTTCAGGTTAAAATTTTATTACAAATTTCCACGATAAAGAGAAACTAAATATCAAAATGTTTCGTTTTCTTTTGGCATTGCATTATGTAAATAAATAGTTACATTGAAACGAAATAGTTACCGTATTGATTTTAATAACTCACAATTCAAAACAAATTTAAAACCATTAAAAGCATTTCTAAACTTATAACTCGCTACTAAACCCTAGATATTTTTTGTATACAAAGAGCTAACAAAGTACAAATAGAAACGATTGAAAATATTTTTAAAAGACACGTTCGGGAGCATATTACCGCGATAGATTTTTTTGTTCATCAAGGATAGTTTGATATCTCTTAGTCTCTCGTCCGTCTTCAAATTCAAATTTAAACCATTTTCGCTGCGTTTTTTCCATTACGCGTTGTTAAAGATTCCATGTTGTTATTATGAGTTTACATTAGTAGGTATTTTCTATTATTGTTACCAGTACCCGTTGTAAGTTTTTTTCATATAATTAATAATTAAGTTACATTAAAAAATCTTGCATTCTAGAATCGGGTCCCGAATATTATTAGCCCCGAATATTATTCTCATCAGTTCTTTTCAAACGCCGGATTCCTAAAAGTAGTTGTCGGCTGATTATAAATGGGATTTTGGCAGACGTTGTACAAATCCTCTTTGTATTGCTTCTCAAACTTCTCAAACTCCTTGCGATCTTGGTACCGAGTCAAGCACTTCCATGCTAGCAACGTTAGGATACCAGCTAATAGCAACGTGGCTAGAAGTATACCGCCGTATGCTGCAATAAAAAAGCAATTATTTAACATTTTTCGACAAGTTACGCCATCTAGCGGAGAGCGGCAAAGTGATGTAAATATTTCTACTCGACGCTAGATGGCGTTGCCAGTCATGGCAATTTACAAAGGTCCTAGGAGCCTAGCTACTAGCCTGGCTGAGCTAGTTTATTACAGGCAATTCACAGGCGTGTTTGGTGACGATGAATGGTAACTTTTTTATTTGCTGAATAGAGTCAATATTTTAGTAGCAGCCACTGCTGCTACTTAAATATTGACCCTGTGTTGATAAACACCAGTCGGTTTATACACGTCTAAATCGATTAATTCCCTAACAAAGAGTTAGAATAGGTAGGTATATCTATGTATTAAATTTTACACTATGTATTAAATTTTACACTTAATCTAAGAATACATTATTTAGATAGATTAAGCAAAGAGCAGTCGGAGAATGGTAGTTCATAAAATTACAAACCAAATTTTAAAAATTATAAGCGAGATATTTGTAATGTAAAATTTAAATGCATTTTTATGGCACTTATCGATTAAATATTGTATTAATGTTATTGCTGTCTAGAAGCACAAAACGAATTGAGACACTTTTCAAACATGGTTGCAATACACCAAAATTTTTTTTTTTTTTTTTTATAACTGAGAGACCTCCGTTTGACCACGATCTCACCTGATGGAAAGTGAAGATGTGGCCGACGGTGGATCACGCAGGTCTAGAAGACACCTATTCACTCTACTTTTGAAGAGACCCAGGTTGTAGTTAGAAAAACAGAAGCAGGCAACATGAAAAATGTAATGAGTATGATAGATGTACGTTACCTAAATACCGATTTAAGATTGATGTACTTACTATAATAACTCTCAGCGCAATCCGTTTTATCCTGGACCCGTAACAGAATTGTATGATTAACATCATCGTACTGATAAACATAGTTAATATAGCATCCGATATTGACTTTCTGATACTCGCAAACCATCCAATCACTGCTATTCATCAGTTCATAAGGTAGAGTTTCGAGTTTTTCCACTTGTATGCCGTTGCATTCAGAGCCGCAGTTTGAGTCCAAAGTGCATTGGATGCATTTGAGGAGGTTGCTGCATTGCGCAGCATGGCATTCGGGGCAGGGTTTCATGCGGCAATACTGGTCTTGGAAGGGCCGTTTGTCCCAGCTTGCTATAGGCTCGCAGACGCAAGCATTGCAGGTACAATTACCTCGGTTGTTGCATACCTAAAATTGTTTTAATATATAGAATACTAGCAGCCCGCCCCGGTTTCGCACGGGTATTTAACAAAAATTGATTTTTTCATACGGAACCCTAACTTTTTTGAAAATATTCTATAGCCTATGTTCATCAAGGAAAATTTAGGATTCTAATGGTGAAATAATTTTTCAAATCGGTCCGGTAGTTTCGGTGCCTATTCAATTCAAACATACAAACAAACAATCAAATCTTTCCTCTTTATAATATTAGTATAGATATAGAGATAGATATTGCCAGTGTCAGTGATTCAATTTTAACAATTGCGGAAACTGCGGTCAGATGCTAGAACTATCTAATTAAGCTTTAGATTCCGATCTCTTACCGTTCCACCAATAATACACAAGTCATTGCTCAACTGGCACGAACAGCTGGAATCCTCTTCTCTATGACTCCAGCCCTTATCACATGAGCAGGTCTCCTTCCCCCCGCCATCTTCGACAACGCAGTTGCATTCTCCGTGGCGGCTGCAGACCGTGGCATCGGTGTCGTTGTACCCGGGACATAGCTTGTGATTGCACTCACAGAATCTGTGGAAACTGTAACAACGAAAGATTTTATTCATGTCTTCGGGGCCAAGTTTTACAGTCGATAAAGCCGCCCTATCCCCTCTTACTTTAAGCATGTCTGTTTGTATTGCTCTCTCATTGTGGTACAACAGAGTATTTTCTATCTACTTACTAACTTCCGGCACACTTGCAAGTTCCACACTCGCATTTCCCGCGTCCGTTGCAAGTACCGTCAGCAGTTTTACAGGATGACTCATCAGCATCCGTACCCATAGGGGCATTTGCATCGCACATGCATCGCGTGCCCCGCCTGTTGATTTCAATTAAATAAACTATACGCGATGGTTGGCACTATATTTGTTGCAAAAATTTAATAATTATTGTAACATGTATTTGAACAAAAACTTGCTCGTTTCGGCTGGCATCGGACGATTACGTACGTACGACGATTACGCTGGAGGCTTATGTGGACTCACCTGTCCGCTACCAACCTCTCGACGTAAGCCTTTAAATGCACCTTCGCAAGTTCTTATACCTACGACATCTTATTTCTAAAAATATTACTCAGGTATTATGTATATGTTTTCTTACTTGGTACTATCACAGACGCAAACCCCGCACTCACGCTTCTGTCCATTACAGTAAGGATCAGAATCCTTTACATCATTTTCACAGGAACATTTTATAACATCGACGTCTAATAGAAGTTTATCTTTTGTTCCCTGAATAGATATGCCAATAGGAGGAAGATCATTGCCTGTATACTTATTCAGTGTTATGGTACCAGTAAAATCAATCTTTTGGTCCGGTATCACCTTGCAAGCATCGTCTGCAGAATTCTTGTGACAGTCCGGCTCGAATTTGATATCGAAGTTTGTATTATTACTTATATCGAGCTTTATACGTGTACTTATTTCCTGAAAACAGTAAAAGCTTATGTATTACTACAATAATTAGACCAAAAATCCTACGTATAGTAGACCGTTTATATCCACCTGATAATAAACGGTAACAATAACGACAACCTCAGAGGCGCGGTTTCGATTCCCAGCTCAAGACAGTTTTTTGTACGATCTGCAGATATTTTCCGGTCGTAGTCGTTGTCTATGTTTAAGTTAAAGATCTATCTATCTAATGTTTTATGTTATGAATATCAGCCATCCAACCCAAATATAGGTACTTGTGACCTACTGCTTAGCTTGCGACCAGAAGATGCTATATGAATTGTAAAGCAGTATTTATTTATTCTATATTCTATAAAATTTTGTATCCACTCACCCTGTAACTCTCTTCCAGTTTATTCACCAATTGAGTAGCGTTTTTAATCATTGTCAACTTAGACCCTCGTATAGCTTTACTTACGACTTCGTAATATTTTTCACTTGGAGTTTCATAGATTGTGAAAATTATGATTATATCATTATCAGAAGCTAGTGTGTTAATCATTGGTATAGATGGATAGTCCATTTCGATTTCCTTAGTGTATTTTCCGTTTTCATCCGTGTGACAGTTTCCATCAAAAGGTTTGAAGATTCCTCCTGAGCGACCATCGCCCACGGTGTGTTGGGGAGCATCAGAAAGAAACACCACAATACGTCGGGATTTTTTCCTCCAAGTAAAGCCATTGCAGGCGATTACCTGCGCAAGAGCATCGAAACCACCTTCTGGTATGTCGTAATTGGCACCAAATGGAGTATTCCGTACAGTCCTTTGGAACTTTGCGAAATTTTCTGTTAAATTTAGGTGGTGTTTAAAGGAATATGCCATTTTCTTTACGACGTCACTAAAATAAAACAGATGATAACTTAATATTGCATAAAATAATATAGAGGTTCAGGCATATTATATACATATATATACGCCTACCTAAATACAAAATACGTCAACAATGGTTGATTCAAAATTTGTTCATCAACTCTTATGTCACGAACAGAATCTGCTCCGTGCCTGTGCATTTTCTCACAACACTAATTTTTTAGTTATATTATGTATTTAAATTTCATGTATCTATAATAAGTTATACATTTTTATATCTTATGACATCTTATCTCTGTAAACTGTTATTAACTTACAGAGTGAATGGTTGGGTATTTTTATCCACAAACGTCCCAAATCCCATGTGCACATTTTTGGTCATACGTTCCATAGTCCTATAAATAGTCTCACTATGTGTAACAAGTTCGTTCTTTATTTTTGACATTGTGTTAGATGCGTCTAGCAGCACGTATAAATCCACAGGATAATCTTTCGCTTCTTGATAAGAAAATTTAAAATCTACTGGTTGCCCCACTCTAAGCTTTATGTTGTACAATTGAGGTTTCACTTGTACTAGATCTTCTTCGTCTGAACTGAAGTTTCGGTTGTGATTTATATCTGGTATAGCGTTTGCGGTATCTGGTGTATCCAAAGAACCGACACACCATTTGGCATCCACTTGAGCTTGGGTTCTGCATCTTGCCTCGCTATCATATGTTTGATTCGTCTGAAATTGTTTTTAAGGGTTGTTTAAATTATCTGAACACAAACCAACATTCGGCAGGCTGATTTTCATTAATATTGTTGCTTGCTAAGACCAATCGTTTAGCTGGTTTCATACAATAACAAACAATTCCTGAAATTCGGAAGTTGTTTTCCTTATCATAATAATATGTCGTCATTTATATACCAATATAAATGACGACCTTGTGGCGCGGCGGGCGTGTCCACCTGCGACGCAAGTTGCGGGTTAGATTCCCGTCTCGGGACCAATGTTTGTACGATCTCCATATGGTTGTTTGGTATGTTATGATTATCGTTTTTTATGTATAGTAATAAAATAAACTTATTACTTTAGAAAGTACTAGAAACTACTCAGTATTTTAAAGTTTATCTTTATCTATTTATAAGCCATTAAGGTTTATATTATAATCTTATGAATTCTATATGAAACATTAGATGATGTAAAATAACCTTGCCTAATTGATAATGTAGACGAACATTACGTAAATACCTATATGGTGATACATATATATGTATAATATATACAAATGTAACGGGTAGGTACTCACCGAAGCACACCAAACACACACGCTAGGATCTGTTATACACTCACGGCAAGTCTTATGGTTTTGACAAGCACAAAAAACCTTGCCCTGATACACGAGAATCAGAAAAATATATAATAATTTAAGTTGCATTGTTGTACGATGTTCTTCGACCAAAATAAAAATGATGTGACTGGTAAATAATATGAGGAAAAGGTTTAGTAGAACCATAAGGTGAATACACACTGCTGACCAACGGTAACGATTGTCGGTTAGCGAAGTTTTATTTCAACCAATAAAAAATTCCCTTGTGGTTAAAACTAATAAAGTTGTGGTATTACGTTGTACCTACAAAATATTTAAATAAAATTTACGCTTGCTTATAAAGATATTGCCGTAGAAACAAAGGTAAATAATACAGATTGCTATATACTGAAAAACTTTAGTTGAATAAATAAAAATACTAACATCTACTAAAAGTAATCCAATGAAAAATGACTATGACTATGAATGTATACTTTACATTATAAAAGGAAACAATTCCGTTATAAATAGACTATTATCCTTCCTCAAAGCGTTATCGAAACTGAACAAGCAAATATTTTATATATACAGTAACGGTTGAGAGGTTATAATGAAGAGTCTAATTATTCTGGGCGTGGTTTTGAACTCCAGTTTTATAGCTTGCAAATCTGCATGCAATGATTTGAAGAGTTGCGGCGACTGCATCGGCTATGCCAAGGAGAGATGCGTGTGGTGTTCACAGGTAAGAGCATTATTGTCAGCAGTCTGGATGGTACTTGTTGTCATCAGTCAGAATGGTTCCATAAGTCAGCAATTGTCTAGGGTTCTAAATACTTAGAAAAAATACGTTTTCTAATTTGGGTTCTGTATATGTTCTACTAGGAAGTAAGTCTTATATTATCTGGGCCTCCGCTGTCTCTCTGTATGCCCGTCAACGGGCTCTATCCCATAAACCGTATGAGGCAGTTGAAATTTTCGCAAAATGACGTACTTCTCTTGCAGCTACAAAAAAATTAGAATAAAAAAGTATATTGGTGGGGACCCCATACAAAAAACTCAACCTTTTTGGCCATTATTTTTCTTCAGTTTTTTTCTCGCTTTGAAAGAACATTGCCTCGTAGAGTTTCAATTTCTTTATTCACAAACATAGTGTCAATAATACCTATACAATAAATTCAATGTAACACCTACGTAATGTAGTATGAAGAAATTTTTTTTAAAAACAATTTCAGACGAATCGCACTTATCGCGAGGCAGGATGCCGAACCCAAGCTCATGTGGATGCCTAATGGTGCGTCCCTGATTAGAGTAAGATCTAGGACTAGTTAGTTTAACATCCTTATTTGTACTTATCCGACCGATGACTTTTGAGCGCCTGGCGAGGTGCCTATGAATAAAGACAACGGGGTCCCCTTGAGTATTAAGGGACTAGTTAGAATAATGTATCTCTCAATTACGTATGTGTATCCTTTTCAATGTCTTTTCAGGATCCTATGAATAAAGACAATCCAGTAAGATGCCAATCTCAGTCAGAAATAAGCGACACATGGTGTCCATCTAATATCCACAACCCAATTTCTACTTACCAAGTCCAGGAAAACAAAAAATTCTCCTCAGAGAATGGGGAAGAGATTCAGCTTCGTCCACAAAAAATGACTGTAACACTTCGGCCCGGAGTTCCAGTCTCGTTTAACATGTCCTACCAGCCAGCCAAAGATTATCCGCTGGATTTGTATTTCTTGATGGATAACTCTCATACCATGAAAACTCAAGCCGCAGAATTGGCTAAGCAAGCAAAAAATATTTACGATGCTCTGAAAAAAATGACGAAGAATGTACTTATAGGATTGGGTACTTTTGTAGAAAAACCTGAACTGCCATATTCTGATCCAAGGTAAGAAAGTTATCATAGCAGAATTTTTTTACAAGAATTACTTAGCCCAGTACTAGTTAGATTACTAACCACTAATGGGTAGAAGCAACCCAGTAGATTAGGTAAGTGCCAAATAGCCATACCCTTAAAATTCAGTTAATTAAACATTTTTTGCAGATTAAAGACGAGCTATGCTTTTAAACATCACTTGTCTTTAACAGACAATATGACTTTATTCAAACATGAGGTTGATAGTTATCCTAGAAATATTGGTTCAAATTATGATTCTCCCGAGGCTGGTCTGGATGCTTTGATGCAAGTCATGAAATGTGGTAAGAAGATCGGCTGGCGAAACAAATCCAAAGAGGGTCCGCAATCCAGAAGAATAATACTTGTAGCAACTGACGGGACCTATCATAGCGCTGGAGACGGAAAAATAGTTGGAGCCTATATACCGAACAACATGACCTGTCTTTTGGATTCGAACAATATGTACGATGAAAAAGCATCTTTAACATTGGACTATCCCTCTGTTAGTCAGATAAATTATGTGGCACAAGAAAACGACATGATGGTCGTGTTTACTGTGGTTGGAAAAGTCATTAGTGTGTATGAGGCTTTAAAGGACGGGATACAGAAAGCGCAAGCTGTAGGTCTGAAAAAGGATAAGATTGTAAAAATTGTTGAGGATTCTTACAAGGTTAGTAATAATTTCGAGATAAAATATTGTTAGAAAATGATATAGGTAACACTGCAAAAATGTCACATTTGTAGTGGTACTACAATTCGATAGTGTAATAAAGGTAGTAAGTACATATTATCTCTTTTTAAGTTTAAGGTTTATTTGAAGTCATTAAGCAACAAATAAGATTTTCTTATTCTAAAAGTCCCAGCAAAAAAAAATCCTTGAGCAGAAAATAAATAATCTATTTAAGAAATCCAAGGCTTTGTAATAAAAACATTCAACCTTCTCAGAGAGTTTCTGTCATAAAGAGGTTTTAATTCAAACTCGTATGCGTTGCCTCCTTGGTTTATGTTCTAAATGAGTTTCATAACATTCCTTTTTCAATTCTATAAGATTACTTAAATGAAGAGTTAAATGAAATTGTTGGTCATAGTGGTTTTATTCTTTGTAGAGTTTTCTCGAAGAAGCTTGTCAAAATAATGACAATATAAATATTATTTGAATAAAGCATATTACCTTCGTAACTATTAAGATTATCATGAAGTTTATAACAGCTGCTGACCCACTTGAAAGATAAATTATTTCGGGAAATTAGTTATTTCGTTTTGTACATACATCTTGTTCGATTTAAATTTATCATTACGTTGGTTATGATTTCCAGAAAGCATCGAGAGAAGTTTTAATAGAACGACGACGTGTGCCTGCTATGATCAATGTAACCACCTTTTGCGGCGAATGCTTGAGCACTCAAGAAAACCCAGAAGTTCTTATTACTGCTACAGTAACCGCTTTACAATGTCCAAATAATAAAGGTGATCAATCATTTGATCTAGAAGTATCTGGTTTACCAGATAAACTAACTGTTGAAGTAAACATCGACTGTGAATGTGATTGTGAAAAAGTTATACCAGCAGAAAAAAGCACGAATTGCAACAATTTTGGGTATAAACTTTGTGGAGTTTGCAAATGTGATAAGGACAGGTAAGGCCATGCAGATATTAAATTAATGATGTATGGAGCCATTTCATGACAACATAATCATTTAAAAACACAACCTTGACAGGAGCGGCGATACATGCAACATTGAATGCAGTGATAAGGATGCATTGGAAAATATGGGACTGTGCAAAGAAACAAAAGATGCCAACACATACTGCAATGGTCAAGGGACTTGCAAGTGAGTTAGTAGTAGTTGGCTTTACTATATAAATATATTTTATACATTGAACGTATGTTAAATAGAACTGTAAAATTTTGGGTATTTTCCTTGCCTCCCATAAAAAAATTGGTAAAAATGAAATAGTCTTCACATTAGTATTCACATTCTTCTTAGACTTCGTCTAAGACAACTATGATATGAGCTTAAATGGTTCCAAATAGTCCACACTACTTTCGCCCACCAGCTTTGCACCCACCTTCCAATCACCCTGTATAATGATTGCACAGCTGCTTGCGGATAGAGTATTTGAACATTACATAGTTTGAAGATTCTTGACATTGATTGTTATCATTGTATAATTATGCAACTCGGACATACAATGAGACTGGGACACGACAAAACCATTAATTTTATTAATTAGGTTAGTGCCATTTACTCAATATAAAGAACAGCCGCAAAAATTTGGAATCCCAACTGTTTTCAGATGCGGTAAATGCATGTGCAACTTAGATTTTTCCGGAGAATTCTGTCAGTACAACGATGCCGAGTGCCGCAAGCATTGTCCAGCAGACAGAGGTGATTGTAAGCTTGGAGAGTGTACTTGCAAGGATTATTCCGAATGGACCGGCCCACACTGCGATTGTCCCGTTAGCAATGAAACTTGCATCAGCCCGTTTAATAAGGAGGTAAAAGCTTAAATGGATCAGAAATTAGACTATACCTCTATAGGTTGTCCCTGAATGATGGATAAACTTAAGGGTGCTTATGCGGTAGATCAAGGCAAAATCAGAAGTATTTTATTAACTTGACCCGTTTGAAAATTATAAAAAAAAATGTAAATTTGGATTTTTTTTAGCAGTTTTAGGGTTATCCACTCATTAAATCAGTACGTAGTGCTAATAATCAGTCATGGTAGGTATTACTTGCACCGTCGCACTGCACCGACCTACCAATATCCTGGTGTGCTTTCAAAGAAATGGAACTTGACAGACGCCTTATCGCGCGTCTCTATCAGCAGCTTCGTTGCTTAATTTTGTCGTGTAGAGTATGAAAGCTTCCCTTAAAAACGCGAAATAAAATGCGGAAAACTCCGAGGATTTTACATAGTCTGAATAGTTTGTGATCATCATTAGTTAGAAAGTGCTGTACGTGACGTGTCTTTTGATTTTATAGCCCTGTTCTGGAAAAGGGACATGCAAATGCGGAAAATGTCAATGCGATTCAAAGGATAGTGCAAATTACGGACTTCTCGCATATTGCAGTGACTCTGCCAAAGACTTGTGCGAACAGCTCAAAGATTACGCCGTCTGTAGCTATGAAATGAAGCCTAAAGCTGATTGTGACATAAGGTTTGTATCCTTTATTATTTTGTTTGATAATTTAAGAGCATCGGGTGCCCTGAGGCAAGTAGTAGAGCACGATACAGGGGCATCAGCTTCTTTAGCATAAATATAGATTGACAATTGAAAACAAAAAACAAAACACTTGCTAAAAGTAAAACTTCTAAAACGATATTTTTAACACTGAAATAACGTGTGACATGACATGAGTTTATGGTCAGATACTTTATTGAATTTATAGATGAGCTCATGCTTTATTGTAGCTACACAGAAACATCAGTAGATAAAGTAACAATCATGAACAAAACCGAATTAGAGGAGGAAACATCGGCTACAGCTTGCAGGAAAAAACTTGACGATGGAAATATACTCGTTTACAAATTCATTGTTACGACAAACCCGCTGACCGACAATGCTGAGCTCGAATTGATGATTCAAAAGGAGCTGGAGAGCCCGCCTGTTGTTAACTTGTGGAGTAAGTATTCGTTCTCTGCATGCTACCTATCACATCCCAAAAACTAGCTAAGACATTGTTATAGATGTCCATAAAAATTTAAGTGAATAAAAATCAATGGTAAACCATTTTTTTTATTATAATTATCTGTATGAAATTTGACTTGTCTAAGTGCTTTGTAAGCATATAGAATTATAGTTTTTTAATCTGAATCTGAATCTAAAGGTTACCATTGAAATGTTTATACTTCGACAAAACCTAGCAGTACTATACAAAATAAATTATATTTTTTTAACGATATTTAACAAAATAGGCGCTAAGTCTAATGCATTCAATGAGCTTATTTTAAGAATATGAAATCGAGTGTGGAAACACTCACTCATTCAAATGTTTCCCACAGTATTTTTTCAATGGATTTGTAAATATTGTAATGCATAATCTATTTACAGTTACAGTTGGAAGCGTCGTTGGGGGAGTATTGTTGATCGGTCTGTTAACACTAATCATTTGGAAGGTTGTTACCGGAATCTACGACAAAAGAGAGTACGACAAGTTCTGTAAAGAAGCTACTGAACAGGGCTTCGATCTAATAAACCCGTTATATATGGAACCTACAGTATGCTTCGTAAACCCAGGCTTTAAGGCTCAGAAAAATTGATGCCTTGAATGAAAATTTTAAACAACAAAAGTAGTTGTAGGCGCCATTCAGAACACATATATGAAATATTATTAAAAATTAAATGCATTGATAACATTCTTTTATTTTACAAACACCACTGTAAAAATTTTAAATACAATAAATTATGTAAATAAATATAAAATAAATAACACTCCTTTATAAAATATACATCTCAACAAATTTTAACGAATACACAACTGCGCCACCGATAAAAATTTACTTCTAAAACTTTTTATAGGTTTTTATAAAAAATTGTCCTTTTGAATTTTTAGGACGGTGAAAATCCAGTTCGTGTTAATTGTCCATGGTGGGTTTTGTCTATGCCTAAAATGAGCTGGCATAGACTGTCCGAAATAGACTAAATGGTTTGCTATTTTTTAAGGCGGTTCGAGCGGTCGCGGTCGTGTGACTTGCGCAGGCGCGTAGGCATCTCGTCTGTGTAGATCTTCTTTTCACGACGATCCTCGGAGTCTAGTTTTGCCAAAGACGCCTATCAGAAAACACAATAATTTGTATTTTTTCTACAGCTCTGCATAATTCTTAAAAACTCCTCTCTACCTTTGGTTCTAATAAGGTACTTTTTGTTATGCTCTAAAACATTCGTTTTCCTTAATATGTGATATAGGAGAAAATGAGAAACCGGTAATGTTGCTTGCGACTATTCTAAGACGCAGAATCAAATTTCAGCTCGTCTCATCAAGTCACTCTAGCATAGAGTTGGGAGTTACGAAATATTTAGGGTAAGGGGTAACTTTACAAGTCGAGTTTAATCAAGCGACTTATTTAACTCGCTCGAATTAAACCCGCGAGTTCGTGCGAGTTGGCACCTTCTGATTTTAACTATTTAGCAAATCTGTGCTACACCTATCTATATGCCCCTAAAACAATCTGACACTCACCCTGTTGATTTCGTTTCGTGTTCGTTTCTGTCGTAGCCCGACTGGGAGGTGTGCCAGATCAACTACAGACTGCTGTTCACCGGTCTCCAGGCGGGTAGAGCAACCACTGTCGACAAAAAATTATGTAATCTCATTTACCGACGAAGAATCGGTTTTACTAATAGCCATTCAAACGGAATGGAATTCTTAGAAATAAAAAATAACAATAATGAACATACCTACCTAATAATGTTTAGTTGAAATATTGAGCTTTACAAGATAGTAAAGAAAAAGTATTTATGATAGCAAAAGACATAGGGTAGATGACTGAAATTGACTGAATCGCATATTAATACTTTCGCAACTTATAAAGGACCTCTTCCTTTATAATACCAATGGTATTAGTTTATTGTCTTCATTAAATTGTATTCCTGACCAATACCAAATTTTAAATCTTTAAATGTAATACCAAAACTATTCCTAGCGAATATCAAAAACTCTTATCTATAAATCTGAGAAAATAAATGAGACAGAGTTACAATTACCTTAAAATTAACTCTGTAAAGAGCAAATAATTAGGTAATTATTAAATTTTATTATATTAAACTATTAATAAAAAAAATATCTATCTATTTAATAATACACTCGAGAGCAATGAATCCGGGTCACTCAATGAAAAAAAAATCTCGGAAAGTAAGAATGCTAGGTTAATGCAACTAAGGGTTACTTTCCGAGATTTTTTTTTCTTTGAGTGACCCGGATTCATTGCTCTCGAGTGTATTTTATTATGTATGTATATCAATCATCTAGTACCCATAACACAAGCTCTGCTTAGCTTGGGGCTAGATGATGCTGTGTGGATTGTCCAGCATTATTTATTTATTTATTATTTAATTTGTAGACAGCTGTTAATACCTAGTATTGTATTATAACTGTTAATTTCTTCAATATGCCTGCATTGAATCACAAGTACGAAAATTTTGATCATTCGAGATTTGGTTAAGTAAGTAACGGACAATTACTGTAAAAATGACAAAAATAAACAAAAGAGAAACATGAGGTAAAATGTAAAATTATTGTGTAGATAATTCTTATGTCTAATGATGAATAATTAATAATTATTATGTAAAAAATAATTAAATGTACAAAGTAAAATGTAGCAATGTCTAGTTAGAAATGCGTAGAATTTCTGCAGTTTTACAACAATTTAATGTGGTAAGCTAATCTTTTATCATTATGTTTATTTCTAATTTTTTACTACTACCTTTTTTCAAAACTACGTTTAAATTTTTATTAATAGTTGGAAAACGAGTATCCATCCGCCTCATGGGAAGCGGTAACCGCCGTCTATGTAATGTAGCCTACCTGCTACATCGGAGACATAATAAGCGTGTTGCCGAACCTTTAAATGTGTTAGACTCTTTGAAAAATTCTATTTTAGTTCTTTTTCATATAACCAAACAGGAAATACAGATCTCCCCCTATTTAACATACAATGAACTAGCTGGGTGCGGTTTCACCCGCGTAACTCGCGTTCCCGTTGGAATTTCGGGATAAAAGTATGTGGGTGTATAAAAATATGTTATTCTGGGTCATGTGGTCAAACTATCTGTGTACCAAGTTTCATCAAAATCCGCTAAGTAGTTTTTGCGTGATAGAGTAACAAACATCCATCATCAACATCTATACTTACAAATTTTCGCGTTTATAATTTCAGATCAAATAATACATATCACACAAAATTAATAAAAAAAAATCTAAATTTATACATAAGTCAATAGAAGTTAAAATTACATTATGTAAATTAAAAATAAATAACATTATATTACAAATAAATGAATATACACGGTGTAACAAAATATGTGGACTAAGCGAAAGGGGGTGAATTTCCACCCCCAGGGGAACAACTTTTGTTCCACGACTTTTCGAATTTCGATCGGTATTTTGGAAAAAACTGCATCAAAGTTTCAACATGGACAGCTGATTTTTTACGAAGTGACAACCCTAAAGGCAGCTGTTTCTTGTACCTGTGACAATGACGTCAGTATGGGCATAGATGTAGTAATAGATAGGTAGATAGATAGATTAGGTAGTCTCCCGCTCCGCCATAGCTGAACTCTACGAAGATAAATACCTACCTAACTGCAGTGATAGTAGGTATGTATAGGCTACCCAGATAAGGAAATAAAAGAGGGAAAAAAAAATAGTATAATTATAATAGGAATTTTTAATTTTCCCCACAACTGATCACCATTGGGGTCTAAAACCTCCCCCTTCGGCTTAGTACACATATTTTGTTACACCTTGTATAATATATAATAAAATCCATCGTGTCATTGCATTCACTATGAAAAAAATACAGTGAATGGTTATTTTTTAAAGAAAACCCATATAACATGCTTATACATGATATTATTTAAAGCGGGTTTCAGGAACTTCAGACTATTCAAATAGGGTATCAGCTGATTTCGTTTTTTTACCCTAAAGTCAACGCAAATGAAATTGCGAGCGGGTCAGCTAGTATGATATAGAGGAAAGATTTGATTGTTAGTTTGTTTGTTTGAATTAAATAGGCTCCGAAACCACTACCGGACCGATTTGAAAAATTCTTTCACCATTAGAATCCTAAGCTTTCCTTTCCACATAGAATATCAAAAAAGTTAAGGTTCCGTATGAAAAATTATATTTTTGTTAGGTACCCGTGCGAAGCCGGGGCGGGCCGCTAGTTACAAATAATAAGATGAAATTACAAGTAAATAAGATAAATTACAAATAAATTAGATTGAATTACATTACATTATTTACAAACAATCAGTCAGACCTGGACACATCTTGCAAGATGTGTCCAGGTGGGAGAGAGACAATGCTCCTCCACGGTTTTTAGGATGCTGTCACCGGCCCTCGCTCTGCTCAACAGAGATACGGCTTTCTTCCGAATGATAGCGTGAAAACCATCCATTCGATATAATGATAGCACTCACATAAAGTCCCGCTCAGCGGCTGATGGTTGCATTAGGGAGGTTGGGTACGGATGGTCCACAGGCGGAGCGCTTCGGCACACGGCTTCCCGCACCTCCTGGAGTCGTCGCCTCTCCTCTGCTACTTTGCGGTCCAATTCTGCTACTGCAAAAGTTAATCAGGACATCATCATCATCGTCAGCGCATTTTATTCGACTGCTGGACATAGGCCTCCCATAATGAGCGCCTTAGCGCCCTGTCTTCAGCTTAAATCATCACATAGTATAAAACAAAGCCGCCTGCTGTGCATACACATATGGACAGACAGGCAGACCTGTCTGTCTGTCCTGTCCATAAGTAGATTATCCATGCTTAGATTTTTAAAATTACGCATTTGGATGTGTTTATTTTTAATAAATAGTGATTCAAGAGGAAGGCTTATATGTATAACATACATTAGTAACACATTAATGCTGATAATATTGGACCTGTGCACCCGGGCGGGTGGCTTGTAAATAAAATAATATATAGATAGGTAGGTACATAAAGATTCTCATTGTCATGATCCTATCCGAAACTCGGATATGATCTATTGCTTTGGAGTAAATATGATGCCCACTTCAACACAACAACTACTATCGGACTAGTAGTTTCGGCGCTACGTGGGAAAAAGAAAACAGCTACATACGTGTACAAAATAGTGAAAACTTAGAACGTTTCGTACTAAGTCGAAACTGAAAAACGAGTGTGTATCATCACAACCAGTGTGTACAACACAAAATGTAGTAACCATCCATACTCGGATTACTCAGTATTTTCATGCTAGGTCGGCTTTAAAGTGATTGGTGCAATTTTTGAAGTTATTTATATAAACCTTGTAACTTTTTTATTATAATAATTTGATAGCTGTACTGATAAAATAGGAAAAACCATAAACCAGCCTCATCTCAAAGCGTGTTTTTGTCGATTGTCGGCTTCTGCAGAACTACAGCTACTTATGGATTACGTGAAAAGTATCACTTTGTATTTCTCATCTATTTATAACAAAAATAGAAGAGCGTACTATTCTGTTGAGTATTTTTCTGCTTGCACATCAGCTCTGCTTCCAGCGAGTCTATTCTTTTCTGCAAGGACTCTTCCTTAGTAAGTTTCGTTTTCCAAATGCGGCACACTTTCAGATGAAGAAATGATAGTTCTTGCGTGTCCAAGACCTGTTTTTGAAACTGTTATTGTTCAATCCGTTCAGGAGAAAAAACAAGTAATATACGATTTTTTTGTTTTAAATTTCACTTACGTCAACACTTCCACTCATTATCTTATTTGCAATGTATTTCAGATAGGAGTGTTCTGCCAATTTTCTCTGTTCGACGTCCACCTGCTCAAATATATTACGAATAGTGTCCGAAATGTTTGAGTCAAGTGTGCATGTGCATGGACTATTTAATTTTTTTGTTGGCTTTACGTTAAACGCCTCTATCTTTGTTTTTGTTAATGCTTTAGGGTCGACCTCGCGACGCCTTTTTCGTTTAAGTTCTGGCGTGGTTATCTTTGTTGGTTCCTGTAATAAAAAACAAATGACAATAACAGCATTTATTAGTCCTATAAATTTTGTATATATTAAGTTCAAACCTGGTCTAGACATGAGCAGCAATCAACAAATTTATTTTTCAATGATTTGTTTTCTTTTTCCAATTTATCTGCTTTACGCATAGCTTCAATACTCATAGTTCGCAAATTTTCAACTTCATTTTCGTGAATCTTGAGGATGTCTTGCAATGTTTCTTCATGAAGACTTTGTATACTTTCAACACCTTGATTATGTTCATTAAGTATGCTCTTTATATTGCTATCATATTGCATTTTGATAGCATCAATTCTTTTCTTGTAATCTTTTTCTATATTCTCTAAAGTTCTAGTAAGAGCTTGAATTTTGTTTTCATATTCTTCGACTGTACCAAGGTTTACCATTATACTACGTTCAGTGAATGATTTTGGACTTGATTTACTACATACAGATATACTTTTATGTTCCATTGATGACTTTTTGCTTTCACTTAATTGCGAGGGACTAGCATCATTACTTCTTTCGGGAGATGAAAAAGCATTCTTTAGATCATCACTTCGCGTTTTTCGCAGTGCCTTAGCAGCAATATACGTTTTGATATTATCAGGATATTTATGACTGTCTAAAATATAATTTAGCCCATAATTTTGGGAATTTTGTTTTAAAAACAAAATATCAGCTTCAACTCGAGAAAGTTTATGATGAGGATCATTTCTAGTCAGTTGTTCAGGGTGGTTTTGAGCACTGGATATATTTCTTTCGTTTTGGTTTTCATCTTTTTCATAGGCCAAAGCTTGC
The DNA here is from genome assembly GCA_963931895.1 of Eupithecia pulchellata. NCBI lineage: Eukaryota > Metazoa > Arthropoda > Insecta > Lepidoptera > Geometridae > Eupithecia > Eupithecia pulchellata. The sequence goes on from OZ007525.1 coordinate 11,482,191, forward strand.
ATCTTTCCTCTTTTAATAGAAATTGTATTTTCGTATTGTTGTTCTGCACGAGAAAACGAATGTGCTGAATTTATTCTATTATTCACAATGTAGGTTTCTCCATGACTTTCATTTTTATAATCGTTGGACGAAGAGAATGCTTTAGGCGAAGAGTATACAGCGATAGAATATGCATCTAGCGATTTTTTGTCAGCGTCGGATGGACTATCTGTACCAACCCTTGGTAAGCTGATTTTCAACTTATGTTTAACGCTATCATCTTCTTCGTACTCTTCTTCTTCTTCGCCCAAAAAGAGATCACTTTCATTATTGTTAGTTGAATGCATTCTAGTTTCCTTTTTGTCTTCAGTTTTTTGTATTATTACCGCCTCGACAACTATTTCTGATTTTCGATTCCAGTTTCTTTTATTTTGATATGATTTATCAGGACTACTTTCACTGTCTTTATATATCACAAATAAATCTTTATCCGTAGACCCTTCTGAAGTTGATCCAAAGAGCTCACTAGTGTGCTTATTTTTTATTTCACTGACAGTAGCAAAACTATGATGGTTTGATCTATTTGATGAAGTGTGAGCATCTAGCTTATTAGTACTTTTGATGTCAGTGGTTATTTTGACGTTATCTGTAAAATCGTTATCTAATTCATTTCCTTTCGAAGAAGAATATGTATGCGCCGATTTTTTGTTGAATAAGTCTATTACTCTCAAACTTTGCGATATGGAATCAGGTTTACTGGAACTCTTTGGCCTTTGGTCTTTTGAAGACAGAGTATCGTCCTTGTTTGTAGATACATCTTCATTTCTTGTAGTAATGTTCGTGTCGCTATGAGACGAAATTGAACATATATCAACCCGGCCTTGCTCTAGTCGTTTTAATTTATAATCCAAATAACTACTTCTCACGAAGTCGAATGAGGGTTCGATATTTGCCGCGAGAACTTGCACTTCATTTGACCCTTCCTTAAAGTTATAATGGGTTGATGCCTTGTCTCGTTTTTGACGTGTATGTAAAGGAATGACGTAATTATCTATATTTTCACTCGAATCATATTTATTTTTCAAATATGTTTTATCTGATACAGTAGAATCAACATCATCGTTGGTCTGGTTTTCTACAGAGTGAGATGGAGTTGCCACGGTTTGAAGGCCTATATTTGCCTTTGAAACTTTTTTAACTTGACTTAGTATTTTTTTCAAATGTTCCACTTCCTGAACTTTACTTTCTAAATCTTTGCTGATTTTTTGTGTAACATCCAGATTATGCGACCGTTCAGACTTAAGTTTTATCTCTAAGTCACCTATTGTTTGCAGAGAATTTTGATAGAGGGCTTGAAGAGATTTTAAATCATCTTCCAATTTCGCAATAAAACACTGAGTAGATTGGGTCACTTTATCAGTGATCAACTTTTGATTCAGTATTTCAGCTTCTAAGTCTTTTATAATATTTTCATCACGTACTTTTTGTTGTGTAAGTTTTTCGTTCAGACGTTGAAGTTGTTTCTCCATGTTTATTTTATCTCTAATAGCTTCTTCCTTTTCACTTATTATTTTCTGTTTTTCTTTTTCTACAATTTTTATAGCTTCATCGGTTTTTGTTTGAACCAATTGATATGAGTTCTGCACAGTCAGTAATGTTTGTTCTAATGAATTGCTCTTTGAACATTTTACATCCAAAATTTTTCCAATTCTTTCTAGAGATGATAAAACATCTTCAACTCCGCATGTATCTGGAGACAATGCGCTATCTCCTACACTTCTTATTTCAAGGTGCTTTATATCGGTTACAATTATTTCCCTCTCGTGGAGCAGTTCATTTATTTTAAATGAATATTTCTGTTTATCTTTTTTCATTGCTGCTTCACTTTCTTCACGCATTGAGTTTGTACTTTGTAGTTTGGCAAGTTCCATTTTCATATTATGAGTGGCTCTTGAATCTAAAATTATTTGATAAGTAGCATGTAAGTATGGTATCAAGTATAAAAAACAAGATATATTAAATGTTGCTTACGATGAGCGTCAATTGAGAGTAATGAGTCACTCAGCTTTCGCGAAGAATTATCTGACAATTGTTCCCCAGTCTCGATCACCGCCTCCAAATGTTTTTGGAGCTGTCGCACCTCATCTTGTAGCGCATTGATGTGATTTTGTAAAACTGCTATTTTATCATCTCGGGCTCCAATCACTTCGTAAAGTCTTGAAATTTCATTTTCCTGAAAAAACCATTACAACAGGAAACCGGTAACTACTCGTACTAAACTGTTAAAATTGATTAAAATTTCCGAAAATGATTACCGATTCTTCTAATTGATCTAAGAGTTCACTAATTTTTTTATGCTGTTTGATCTTTTCTTTTTTCATTTCCTCAATTTCTTTTAAGATTTCAGCATGCGAATTGTCAGCGTGGTTAGATTTTTCGATAAGCTGTAAATAGTTACACATAAATTTATGTATCATCCAGATGTTTTTTTAATTAGTATCATGGAAACGAATGAAATAGCACATTCTAAAGCTTGTATTGTGTTATATGTGATGCTGTGTGGATTGTCCCTCATATTTATTATTTTTTATTTATATATATAAGATTATATATATAAGATAGCTATGAGCTCGTTTTCTGTCCAAGTAAGGTAGGTACAGGTACAATAATTATGAATATCCCTTGAAGTAAATTTTGTTGTGACTTTTGGGGCTAAAATAATTGTGAATTGTTCAGCAAATAATTTATAATAACAACGCAACTAATATTATAGGTGATTTGATCGTCGTTCATTCTTTCACCATTTTAATCCCTGATCAACATAGGCTATAGAATATTTTCAAAAATTTAGGGATCCGCATGAAAAATTCAATTTTTGTAAAATACTCGTGCCAAGCCGCTAGTTTTACTATTAAGTTAGTGAGTAATAATTTTTTATAATATATTTATACCTACTGGATTCATCCCGCGGTTTTGCACGTAGGTATTTTTGCAGGAAATACTGGTCTTTTATGTTATTCTATTGCTCTAGATCTACATACGTTGAAATTCAAAAGATCCGTTCCGTAGTAAAATTATCAAAATAAATAAAAAATTGATCTGACGGAAGACCACCATTGTGGTGTGTAGGAGTGATTGTATAAGTATAAAAAAATAAATTATTACATTCTTTTATTCTAGTTTTCGCCTGAAGAAGTAACTAATTAGTTACTTCTATGCAAATATCAATATTTTGCTTATACATTATCAATAATGTGAATATGACGAAGATGATTCGATCCCGGCCCTTATTTCTTATCCCGGGATTCCGTCAATGATTTCTGGTAGTCAAGTGATAATCGGATTGTGCCAGGGTTAAAAACTCAATAAAAGGTCGATTTTTTTTCGAAAACGAATACCTTTTTTATCTTTTTCTGAACAAAATTTATAATGAGCGAGAAAGTAGTTATTAACAAAATTAAACTTTATGATTAGCAGCGCATATATATAAGGGATTGTTATTTCGAACTTATCATCAACAATAATAAGGAAAAAAATTTTTTTGTGTGTGTGCGTGTGTGTTTGTTTGTAATGTATAGGTAAAGACAAAAACTACTGTGCCGACTTCAAAAATCCTTTCACGTAACATAGGCTATATTTATTGCTAGAAAAAACAAGGGATCGTTAGGTACTTCAAATTTAGTAACGTAACCCAAGGTGTTACGAATATGCCATAAATCATCTTTCATCGAACAAAAGTATGTTCTACAATATTAAAAAAAACATATCAATAACTACAAAAAACTTCCAACAGTAACCACTTTTTACATTTAATTAAAATACTGACCAAAATTAGACCATGTAAATCATACTTCTGTTTAAATCCTTATCCAAATAAAGCATACTGTTATCAAGACTATTTTCATTTTTTACAAAATTCTGAATCCTGGGACTATTCCAAGGTGACATTTTTGAAACTGAACAACAACCGGGATCCCTCGGTCCAGGATTGAACCCTCTACCTATGTACATTTGTACATTTAACTTACCTCAGTCCTGGCATTAATCAAAGCATTCTCTATCATTTCGCTATGTGATAGTAACTCATGGCTTTGTCTGCCAAGGTCTAGATTATCCCGCTCTATCTTTTTAAAATTAGAAACTTGGTGATCTAGCTCTTTTTGGAGTTTATTTTTTTCTATGCAGATTTGGTCATGTTCTTTTTTCAACTTATTATATTCTGCCTCGAGTAATTCATAGTATTTAACTTTTTCCAGTAGCTCAGCACTTTCTTTTCTTAGGGCAGTTAAATTACTCTTTGTGGAATAATTTTCTTCCATCAAACAAGCTATATTACTAGTGGTAGCTTTGTGTACATTTTCAAAATTTGATAAGCGTCTCATAAGCTCCTTATTTTCATCTATTTTATCTTCCAAGCTATTATACAAGTTATTATACTGCTCAGCTTGGTTATCAAAATCAGCTTGAAGAGTATTTTTTTCGGATAGTGTTTGGTTGTAAGCAGCTTTCAACTTCAACAATTCACGATTTAAAGCCTCAGCTTCTAAAGATTGCTTATTGAACGATTCTAAAAGGTTATCGAAATCATTTTGCAACGTGTTTTTTTCTATTAATATTGTATCGTAGGCGTCGTTTAATTTAGAAAGATCCGTTTTAAGACTTTCGGAGCTTTGCAGTTTGTCTAGCAATTCTTCACTTTCTTGTTTTTTTATTTCTATGGAATACAAAGCGCCATCGAGTTCTGCAGATTTATTTTGAAGCATCATTTCAAGTTTCTTCTTTTCTCTTTCTAATCTATCATGAGATTTTTTTAATTTATCAAACTCATTTGATAAATTTTCAAACGTGTCCAGTTTTTCCTTAAGCATTTTGCTTTCATTTTTGGTTAGTTCTACTAAATGTTTGTACTTATTTGTTTCTTTTTCAGTTATTTGGTTAGTTTCACGTAGTTTATCTAACTCTTGAAGCAATAAAGAATTATTACTGTCACGACTATGCAAATCTCTTTGTAATTTTATGATTTGAGATTGTGAATCAGTTAGTAGAGATTTAAGATTGTTGTAATCAGTATTTTTTGCTTGAAATGCACTTTTAAGCTCATCTTGTTCGAGTGCCATATTATCGTAGCTATTAACCATTTTTAATAGCTCTTGACTTTCTTTTTTAGCTATATGTAATTGGTTCATTGCATGCATTTTCTCTGTGTCTATGGCTATCAAACTTCTATCGTACGTTTCTTGTAAATTTTGAACTTGACTATAAAGTTCATAGTTTTCCTTGTTGCGTTGCTCTATTTCACTCATCAGTCTGTTAACTTCATCTGATTTTCGTTGTAAAACATCCATTAAGTTTTCAAGAGCTTTTGATTTTTCTTTTACGTTTTGATCAAGCTTATTAATTTCATTCTTAAAAGTGTCTGCATTTTTTTCTAAGAAATCATTTCGTTGAAGTATCTCTTCACACCCACCTGCAATATTGATAACGTGAACTTAAAGTTAAACTGCTTAGCCTAAAATCTTCTCGACTAGACTAGCGAAAAGCTAAATAAATAGGTACTTTGTAAATGAGAAATAAGCTAAAACTATCTTTTAGACATAGACTATTACTTTTTAATTCTTCAATTTCCATCTTTAAACTATTTATAAGATTAGTTTGGAATTCTTCTTGCATTCGTTGCTTTCCTTCATCATTGCAGATACAAACAGCTTTGAGATTAGTTATTTGTTCGTTTAGTTTATTAATTTCGTCCTGGAGTTCCAATGTATCCCCTTCTTTGTGTTCCTAAAATATGCGAGCAGTGTAAGTCAGGACTGAAAGGGCAGGTTATATTTTACTTCTATTATAATAATACCTACCTACAGTAAAAGTGGAGCTTAAAAGATAATCGGACCATGATTATGTAACATTGTTGAATATTTTAGTGTCAAAAACATAAATAGAAACCGTCTGATCCATCTTTCACAGCACTTCCACCTTAAGCCCTAGCGAATTGTGAATATCGTAAATTGGAAAATGGATCCTACTCTGAAAAGGGAATTAAGAAGCTTTTGATTCGTTTCATGCAAAACCAACTTTAAAGCGATTGAAAAAAGATAAGCGCTTGTACGTTAATAAATCAGAACTTTATTTAAGTTTTTACGAATAGGCTATTTTACTGCTGATCTTTTTGCTATAACCAAATCGAAGTCAATGTTGCCGATAGGTTCCCTATTATTATAATTTATAAATAATGGACCACGATAATTTCAGCTACTTTATCTTGGGCTAAAACCACACAGTAGGCTCTTACCTTTTCAGGACCTTGCTCAAGAAGATTATCAATTTGAATCGATAAACTTCTTATTTGTTGATCTTGACACATAGCTTTGCATTCATATTCTTTCAATCTACAATGGAGGGCATTTTTCTCTCTTTCAAATATCATTGATGCTTCATTGACCTTTTGTTCTAAAATTAAATTGTCTTGTCTCAATTCTGCTATTGTTTTACTTTTTATATTGTTTATTTCGGCTTCGGCTTTGAGCTGTAGTTCAATATTGGACGTTTCTTCAGAGAGTACTAAGAATTGCTCTTTCAGAGAGTCTAGATCTACAGATCGTCTTCGGTAATGTTCTTTCTCACTCCACAGCATACTGTACTCTCTCAGTTGATCTTTCAACGCTTCGAACTCTTTCTGAAGCTCATCATATTTACTACACCGATTTTGTAAACAATCTTTCTCATGTTTGATATTTTCATAGCATGTCATTAAATCGTCATAGTTCTCTTGTAAATTTTTGAGTCGTTTCAAATTTTCCGTATCAATATTGTATTCTTCGATTTCATAACCATCTAAGCCTTGGTCGGTCTTAATAAATAAGTTTTCCTTGCTCAAAATTTCCTTCATTTCATCATTTTCCATGATGTCGGCAACTAGTTGCGCTCTCTGGTTGTCAAGTCGTGGTTGTTTGGTCTCGGCGGAGGTGAGTGCGAAGGTGGCCTCTACCCGCGAATGAAACTCTGCTCGATAACAATGACAGTTGTCACTAGGTTTGCTCGGCTCTTGCGCGCAAGGGCTTATGAGCGCAAGGCTAAACTTTTCGAGAACCTTTAACTTAAAGAGTATTTTGGCTTTTATGTCAACACACCGCGTATCTCTTCCGCAAATCTGAAAATAAAATGCGGGTCAATCTATTATTAAATAAAAATATTGATTCACCTTGACTCTGAAAACTGGTGAATTGTGTCTTTTCATGGATATTTTGATAAGATAGCTACGGGACGGGACATAAGGTAGGTATACCATCATATTCAAATACAGTTTGTATTTCTCGTTTTGACAAAGAGTGGCGAATATTTTCTCCAGGGCTGTGTAAATGTGCGCATAGATGCAGTAAGGCTCGCAAACGTCGTTCTCCATTACCTGAAATATTCATCATTAATTTCATGATTTAGTTATATCTGTACGCTATCAAAAAGTTTCGTCGTTATTTAATAGGTTGTATTAGCAGTCTTGGCCGTGTGGTGCCGGCCTAGAATTGCACCACCCCAACTCTTCCCGTGGGTGTCGTAAGAGGCGACTAAGGGAATCACACCGGGGGGCGGGCAGCAGCGCCCTCTGCAGAACAACTCCACCGAACTGCGAGCCCCAACCCGCATGCCCAGCGTGGGGATTATGGGCAATAACCCCCTAAATGATAATGCCATCTATGGCGCTCATTACGGGAGGCCTATGTCCAGCAGTGGACTATTATAGGCTGGTGATGATGTGATGATTAGCAGTCTTAATTGATGATTCAAGATAGTTTTTGAGATGTTGACATTAGTCTGACCAGCGAGTTTATTAGCTTCAAGCTAAATTATCAAATACTAGATTTCATTTACAGAATTTCATTTATAGAGAACATTTAATAATTTAATCTTTAGCAATAAAATGTCTATCTGTCTATCAATATATCTTTCCCCAGGAAATCAATGAACATTTATATCTGAAGTTTAATAAAGATGCATTTAGTCGTTTAGGTGGGATAGGGATTACAAACAAAAATGACGACGAATTACTTTTGAATTTATTATATTCTTATTGATCTAGATACCACATAATGGACTTTTTCATTTTCATACCTCTAGGTATGAAAATTGAAAATTGCCTCTAGGCAATTTGGTGCTCGTTTATAATTTACACCACCCAACTGTTCCAGTTTACTAGTAGTTATCATGTCACTTACCGCCATGGTATTCGTCATAGCAGCCATTTTAGCGTCCTTCGCAACAAGGGCATCTTGCATCTCTTGGATTCTTGGATCGGTGACCACTGAAATACATAAACTCCAAATAATCATGTACAAAGACAGTTTATTCTGTTCTCTGTCACATAACATCACCAGCCTATAATAGCTGGAAATAGGCCTCTGCTGGAAATAGGCCTCCCCTAACTTAAGCTATAAGCTTATAAGACGCAAGTTGCCTAGCTCAATTTTACAGTTATCTTATTTGTTAGACATTTAAATCACTAATAATGATATATTATCATCATATCGCCCTGTCTTCAGCTCGCCCCATCCAGCATCTACTCTGCAGTCTTTCGAAGTTCGTCATCCCACCTGGTCGGAGTGCTTCTACACCACGTTTGCCGAATCACGGTCGCCACTTTATACCACGTTTACCGCAGCTGTTGTCGGTTCTTCGCGTGATATGGCCGTCTCAATGCCACTTCAGCTTTCTTATTCTTCGAGTTATGTCGATCGATACATTTACCCCATGGTTCATTGGTTTGCTCACTTAAAATAGTTAATAAGCAGTGTTATTTCGCGCTTTCATGCAAATACATGCTTTAATGATTCGATACATGATGATACTGTATTGTTTTAAGTTTCCTTATATTTCGGCATAGTTGCAGCATGCCTCTTATGTTTAATTACTCAGCGGGTTGCGGTTTCAGTTTTATTTAGATTCCCGACTCATGACAAATATTTGTACGATCTGCAGATAACCAAAACAGAACAGCCTGAACAATATCTGCAGATCGTACGTACATTTCGACCGTAGCAATTAACATAGTCGTATGTGCAAAATCGATACTTTACAGTACAGCCATTCAAAGTTTCAAATATGAATAAAGTGAACAATAGTCAATGTACCTGAGCCAAATTTGGTATGGCATATTAATATTATTTACCTGACGTAGTAGTATATTCAAATTTATCTAAAATGCATAGGAAATATGAGAAACTGCACATGCCACATTGTTAACCACTTAATCATCCAACTATTTTGTCGGATATGGTAGATCCAACATTACTGTCTGAACTACAATTTCTAAATTTGGTCGGATATGGCACATCTCGCAATATTGCCTGGACTTTCACATTTCGTTTGTGTTAGATGTGTCGCTAAAAACGTTATTAATTGTTAATTTTTTTATTTTTAAAACTATGTATCTCTAACGACGTTATTTCGGGGACTTAGGCAATGGATAGATGACATCAATGACTTTGTTGACAGAACTTTTCACTTATAAACAGCTGTTAAATACACCACATTACCTGACCACTAAGTAAGTACATGCTACATAATAGTTTGGGAAAAAAGTTTCTTCCCATTTGTAAAGAATATACAAAATATTTTTAATATAGTTCATTTACATTTAACTATAGTATGTAGGTGAAGGCCGTCTGGTGCCGGCATAGAATAGACAGTGTAGTGCCGGCATATAATTTCACCACCCTTACTCTTCCCGAGGGTGTCGTAAGAGACACACCGGAGGGGGGCGGGCAGCCCAACCGCATGCCCAGCGTGAGGATTATGGCAATGACCTCCAACTGATTAATAATGCCATGTATGGCGCTCATTAGGGGAGGCCTATGTCCAGCAGTGGACTATTATAGGCTGGTGTTGTTGTTGCATGTAAGAAGCATTTAGTTCGATAACTTTTTGCCGTCTTAAAGGTAGGGACATGATCCCATTGCTATAGAAACTTAAGGGTTTCCCATCAAAATACCGCGACAAGTGGTTTTGGCAGTCCTCTCGTGATTTTAACCTGACACTGCCTAAAGAATTCTGAAGTGACATTCAAGAAGAGAAATACAGGTAGATATTGGAAAGTGCAAGGTTAGGACTATACGGCGGATGCATTGACACTTCCCAGAGTCCCAGCCAAACTCTCTTAATTTTTGCTGAGTGGCTAAAACCACTCCCCGATTCTGTTATTAATTCCGGCCGCTGTCCCTCAACTTCTTGCTTTAATCTCGTCAGCTGTTTGCATTAGAGTTCAGAATCGATGGTTCTGCCTGGTGGTAACTCTCATAATGAATAATTCCCTTCCGATCCCACCACACACACAGCATCACCTTGATGCGAGTTAACCCGGGTTTCGCCACAGTCTTTGATGCCTGATCGGCCTTAAACCACGACCTTTTTCGCACGTTCTTGGCGTACGTGATCCACTTTTTATCACCAGTTATAAGCTTCTTCGAAAATGGTTCGGTTTCATTACGTCGTAATTAAGAATCTACTCTCACAGACACTGCACTAGGTCCTTTTTTTTGCGGCTTGCGTTGCATTTTTTGTGTAGTAAAATTTTAAACGTTATCGTATTTCTTTATTAAATTCACTCATCTTGAAAGTACGAAAAACAAATAAAAATCAGACATTCTCCTAATTTGAATTTGGAATTATCTTCCTTAAAATCTAAACTTTTAATGATACCAAAACCAGCCAGATACAAATAATATAGCCAAGGAGATCTTATTACAAGTTCATATAATAATGCGAAAAGACTTTTTTCCAAACCTATTATTTTAACATTCCAGAAATTAAGAAGTCATTGTGTAAGTAGGTTATCAAATTCAATCCGTTATTGGAAATCTTTATAAAAATCTAGAGTTTCATAAGACAAAAACTAAGTAGCTTCTATTATGAATCAATACAGCACAAGTAGAGTTGAATCAACAAAACAAACCAAAGAAACCATCCTGCCATAGTACATTTGAGATCATCATCATTTCTTAAAAACGTATGTTCATTAATTTAATGTACTAACTTTAAATATAACATGCATAGACTAGGCTATAGTAGAAGATATATTACAAAAATAAGTAACAAAGCTAAATTTTAATCACTACCTTTTATGGCACATGGTAAGATTTACGTAATAATTCGTAGTACAGTTGCTTCGATACTAATTTAGAATAAGTTTTGCTATTGTTTGATCGCTCTACTGTCACGTGCACACTGTCTCCCTCCTTTAGTGTGTGACCTTTTTCTAGAAAACGATGGATCATAGTCACTCCGAGTGGTTTTGCTACATATAAGTAGAGTGAAATCACGAACCCCTCTTTTTCGTCAGTTTTACAAATTATTCATACAACCACACTTTTGCTAGCTCCGCTTCAAATCCAGCAAGAAGTCCCCTCTTTTCACGGAGATGAGGGGACTTCTTGAGGGGATTCTCCTAAAATATTAAAATAGCAAGCCAGAGCAGATATAATTTTGGTCTAGCTTGTGTTTATTGAGTAAAAGTAGTACATCCGACACTAAAAATTAGAAATAAACAGGTAACAAAGTCAGTAATACCTTATCCGACAAGATACAATCAAACACACAGCAAGCAATAATGTAGTTAGTGGTACATCCTACAAAACTATTTATGAAATTAACATGAAACAAAGTCGGTAGTACCATATCCGACAAAATTTAACCACATCCCAGCAAGTAACAATGTTGTATGTGACACATCCAACACAGAAAACTAAATAGAAAACCATGAACATTGTTGTATCTGTCATATACGACATTATTGTCCGTTCAGAGTAGTTTTGAACATTATTTAGAAAAATATTAATTAATTCAGCTTATCGTAACCTATAAATAATTAAATTCAGGACCCTATGAGTCTAAAATCCGACTCGACCTCGATATACATATAGCATGAATATTGAATTTATCATATAAATTGTCTAAATTATATTACGGGTTAAAAAATAAAACCGACGCGTGCGCTGCTCCCGCTAACATTGTCGGAAGTGGCAGATCCCCGCGCCGCGCGCGCCTTTTTCGCCCCGTAACAAAGTCGCAATGCACTATGCGACAATATTAGTTGGGCGCACTAAACACATACTACTTTTTTCTCTTAGAAAAACAGAGATGGTTGGTTTTAGAGATTTAATAATTTAAGGGAGCATTTATAGACTTATTTTAAGGCCTTTTATGCAATAAAACGAAAATCGCAAAAATGTAGATCCGACAATGTTAATTGCTGCAGTCGATTTGTCCCGAGGCGGGAATCGAACCCGCAACCTCCTGAGTGAGAGAGGTTCACAGAGGTCGTCAAATATACAAACAAACACTGAAATTTATGTATATTAGTGTTAGTATCGATAATAGGATTAATAGATTAAAGTTGTTAAAAGATTGTATAGAGGCCAACACTATCATAAAAAATTTATAAAGAACTAATTAATCCTCTTTCCCAATACAAATGTTGGTTAATGAATCTACATTACCCAACATCTGTACCTACATTAACTAAAACTGTCGACATTGACAATCATTACTACTAATGTAATGATTGTTTTCTTTCGTGGCGGTAACAGTAGACTCGTATCTGAAACTTACAGCTGGAAACTTTGACATAACTGCACTGGACGCTCTCACTTATGCGTTTCTTACCTCAGATTGGCTAAAATATGTAATGTACCTTATTAAGCTGAACTAAACGCATTAAATTGAGCAGACGGGAACATTTTATGAGTGCTGACAATATGAGTTCAGTTTTGGCGACATTCGATGAAAGAAACTACGAAGAGGTTCCTGAGTGACAGCCGCGATACAATGTGGAACGGAGTGTGGGATGGTGGCAGGGAATCGATGGATGGAGGTGGCTCAGGACCGCTATTTGTGGTGATTAGGGGGAGCCTTATGTTCAGTGTACGTGTACACGCTGATGATGATGATTAAACAATTAGTGAAGACGCGTGTGAAAACTGGCAAGAAAGATATGCCCCAAGCTCTGCTTAGCTTAGGGCTATATGATGCTGTGTGTATTGTCCGGCATAATTTATTTATTATTTAATTTATATAAACCGTTCTATCTCTGTGGAAATAATACCGCACACAATATAAATAAATAGTAAAGCGTAGTAGCGTAGTAGTCTATACTAATATTATAAAGAGGAAAGATTTGATTGTTTGTTTGTTTGTATGTTTGTATGTTTGTTTGTTTGTTTGTTTGTTTGAATTGAATAGGCTCAGAAACTACTGGACCGATTTGTAAAATTCTTTCACCATTAGAATCCTAAATTTTCCGTGATGAACATAGGCTACATAATATTTTCAAAAAAGTTAGGGATCCGCATGAAAAATTCAATAATTGAACCGTGTGCTGTATATTCAACCTCTTTTTCTATTATGGCGCGTCAGAATAGAAAAAGAGGTTGAATATATAAGCGCACTGTGCTTGCTTTTTCTCAACGGCCAGTGTCAGTTATGGAGTGTCGAATCAATGTCAAAAATCCCAATGCTGTTAGAAAAAGTAAGGGATCCGTATGAAAACTGTGAAACCCATCGTGTTATTGTGTATAATTTCTGAAATTTTTATTTAATACCCGTGCGAAGCCGGGGCGGGCCGCTAGTAATATATAAGCGTTTAGCAGTATTCGGCCACCGAATTGACACCGATACCTATTCACGATAATCTGGTAGTATTGTAGGTTTACTTACTTGTGCCAGCACTTTGTGCGTTAGATAACATCGCTTGATTACTCTGGTCCACCATCATCGTCTCTTTACGGCACATTTCACTTTTTTCGTCCTTTTCATCCAATTCCCTTTTCCCCTTTTCATCTTTCTCACTCCCCTTAGATATTGGAGTCTATAAAAAGAAGCAGTAAATTCGCTAGGTATTGCTAAATTCACACAAGGTGGACGCCTAACAAGCGTACCTGACAATTCGTTTGAGGAGCGTAATTTACTTACTCCCTTATTATACTACATACATTTCCCTTAAACACACTTGCCCGTTTAGTTGCGATTCGGAAATCAATTAATTATTTAAAAAAATCATATACATATTAATTTAAAGCGGGAATTTAAAGGGACTCACCAGATCGTCTCCATGTTGATCACCCTGTAAAAATGATTATAAATATAATTTCATAATGTATATTAAATTAGAACCTCTTATAAGATAGATAGATTAAGATTTTAATTGCTTCTGCAAACAATTGGCAAATTTTGAATCTGCATTTGAATCTTTGAACCTGCATTATAATAATAAGTAGGTACAAACAGCAGTATGTGCTACAGCTTTGCAAAAAGCGATAGGTTTGCTCAAAGAGCAAACACTGATTTTCAGAATTAGCCTCAATTACCCTCAGGTGTCCAGAAACTCTAATTAGCTCTTTACGTATGAACATTAAAATATGATTACCTCATCTCCTCTCGATTTTCCAGTCTATAAACAGAAATAAAATGTTAGTAAAAAGATGAATATCAACCTTACTCGAGTAATTTTCTGTATTCTTCATGTATTTAAAAAGTAGTTTAGAAATGATGTTTATGACTGGTGAAGTGATTAGGTATAAAGCCCTCCCTGCCGTTTAGAAGTGAACTTATGACTGGTATGCTGATGATGAAGAAAAGAAGAGGGAGAGGGCTGTTCGTGCAATCTATATATGAGTCCCAGAGAATCCTTGCGTGAAAAATTCAAAAAAATAAACATAATGACAGTAACATGTCAATATATTTATGAAAATTTGATGTACACTCATAGAAATATCAATAAGTTCATTAAAAATAGCGATATACATAATGTTAATACTAAAAATAAGAATAAACTCGATGTGCCCACTACTAGGCTACACAAAATTAATGTATCTTTCAAAGGGCAATGTATACGCTTCTACAACAAAACTCCAAGTGAGTTAAAACTGTTCTTTGCAAAAAGACTTACTATAAAGTATCAGATTATCTAGATGACAAAAAAGTTTGGGACGAGTTTTGCTCCAACTCGAAAACTAACAAGCTAACAAGGTAAAGGTTTCTTGTTCGCTTCTTTACTTTACCTTAAAAAGATTAAAGTGAACAATGAATCAAAGTGATCACTTTATTTCCCAGTATTACTAATGTAATTTGTATTTTGTGACGTATCCAAGAGTCCTGTAAGGTCTAAAGGAAATAAAGCACTTTGATTTTGATGCTAATAACTTACCGCAAAACCTTCAGAACCCTGAAACAAGAGTTAGTTATTAATTTAATTAAACAGACACCACTACATGGAATAATTAAATTCTTAAAAATATTAAATAAAAATTCAGTCCTAACTTAATGAGGTGCGTTGTTTTTTGGACCTCCGAACCTTGGCTCAGATTTAGATTTCATATTTCAATAACTATTTTTTAGGCTTACAAAATAAGCACTTAGACAAGTCAAATTTCATACAAAAAATAATAAATAAGCTGTTTTGATTTTCTCTTCGCTATAATTTTTAGTCCACAAGGGGCAGAAGTGGAAGAATGCCAAGTCCAACGAACCCAAATTCGATGGGGTTACATAGTTTCGCTTAGGAGTTCCTATGGTTACCATCTCGGACGAGCTCCGCTACCATTACGTGTCAAATTTCAGTTCTTCGGTTGAGGATAACTAGTCCAAAACTCAGTTGCAAGGCTTGTCCCAGATAAAAAAGACACTAACAAGATAAATAAAGCAATTACACCTAGTAAAGAGATTCTAGATCCGTAGGGCACCGAGGCTCTTCGGGTTTTCATAAAATTATCTGAGCGTCGTCTGGTCGTAGCAACGTGTGACCCGAGAGCTGGTCAGTATTAGGTACGGCGCATCCGCATTGCCATACAGCGAGGAAATGCAGCCAGCGTCTTGGGGACGCTTCCGACTGGTGGTGATATATTAATCAATTGTGCTTCCTTTGTTTGCAAGAGTTTGTAGTTATCTCAATTTTTTATTATAGTTCTAATTGAGAATAGTATTTACACTTACATATATCTATTTCTTAAAAATCTAAGCGGTCACTAAAAGGCTGAGTGTCCAGATTGCTGGTAGCTTTGCCTCGTTAATGACAGTAAAACGCCAGTATTCCGATCACCTGTCATAATTTACAGGACAAGGTAAACAAAAGCTTTTCATGAGTAATTGTGATTTATAATTCATACTCACTTCAGTAAATTGCGAAACATCGAAGTCCAGGTTCATAAACTGAAATAAATAATGAGTTAGTCAATGCTTTATAACAATGCTGGACAATCCACACACTAAATATACCAAAATTCCGACTGGTATTATGGATTACAGTCTGCAGTTAGCCCATTGTTTCAATTGTAAATATAAATTCTCCGGTTAGTTTCGCTATGCTCGATTCCCTCTATGCACTGATCATAAAATACCTAACAAAAAGTGCCGCTATGCACGGAATCAGATTCTTGGACTGTCGAAAGGAAAATGCTTATGTTTAAATATCACAGTCATCTAAAATGTACCTACTATACACATCGTGTTGCTGTTTCTTGATGGAATTGTATAATAAAAATTTTTGGGTATAAAATTGTAATTTTCTTTGTTAGTAATAGTAATTTGTTAGGTATATTAACAACTATTAAATGGAATTAACATCAAGACGCGTTAAAGGTATGATTGTAATTAATACTTAGTGAAGAAAAGATCTCAGATAGGCAAGGTATATACATCAACAACAATAACGTAAATTTTTGTATAAACTGTGTTTTCCTTTTTGCACTTCTAATAAAAGTCGTGTTTAAGAGAGCTTGTATGAAGGGTTATTTGTGGTACTTATTATGTTGAGAAGATTGAGAAAATGTGTAGACTGGCAGTACAATATTTATGTATGTACTTACTAATCCATGCAGATCTTTATTAGCCTCTTTGATAGCAGCGTGCTGAAAAATTATAGCAGTAAGTCATCACTAGGCAATATTTCATAGAGAATATTATAAAGAGGAAAGATTTGATTGTTTGTTTGAAGTGGATAGGCTCCGAAACTACTGGACCGATTTGAAAAATTATTTCACCATTACAATCCCTTATTTTCCCTAATAAGGAAGGAATCCGCATGAACAATTAAATTTTTGTTAAATACTCGTGCAAAGCCAGGATTGACCGTTAGTATACAATACACTGATAGATCATACAACTCACAGCCTTAGCGATCTCGCGTTTCTGCTCATCAGTCAGGTCTAGTTCATCATAAGCGGTCATCATCTCTTGAAACTCCTCGATCTTCCGCTGCAGAGCAGTGATCTTAGCATTCTTAGAAACCATCAAGGTATCGATGATGGTCTCTGTAGGAACGTACTTCGGTCGGCACACACAGTTATTCTTCTTGATGATCTCTACCAGGTGCTCGGTCTTGTCAGATCCGAAGTGCGACCAGGCCCTGGCGTCCGTGCATGACGAGTAAGCCTTCAACTTACCCTCATTTCTATTTGGTAGGTCGAATACGTCGTATTCATCGAATACGCGCTCTCTTTTCGTTATAAATGACATATTGAATATTTTTGTTCTTACGATAGAATTTCTATGTATATACTAATGAAAA
The DNA here is from genome assembly GCA_963931895.1 of Eupithecia pulchellata. Classification (NCBI taxonomy): domain Eukaryota; kingdom Metazoa; phylum Arthropoda; class Insecta; order Lepidoptera; family Geometridae; genus Eupithecia; species Eupithecia pulchellata. The sequence continues at coordinate 11,499,715 of OZ007525.1, forward strand.
TATACTTATTTTGTTCCCCATAACTTGGTCATATAACAGTAAGATTTAAAATTTATTCACAATTGTAATAAACAGCTTTTTGTATATAGCGAAATAGCAAATATTATTTATAAAACGTCATTTGTGCCCAATCTACGTGGGTGGCTTGCCATTTTGAAATAGAATGACGTCAATTTCGAACTGTTTTTCTCTAACATAAATAGTTTGGCCAGTGTTACAAATTATAACTATACCAAAGATTAAAAAGAGACCTAAACTACTTAATTTATTGTAATAGATATGTGATTTTCTATTTGTTCAGACGAACAAACTTCAATTGTCAAACGTGCCAAACCAACAAGTTCGTTTCTCTAAGTCTCTGGTTTGCAGGATTTTCAGTCAGCAGAGTTCAGAAGTAATTTTCTTTTAGGATATCAAAATTACCCGTAACGCATTCTAATGGCCGATCAGTTCAAATCAACATAACCAGCGTTAGCGTTCAATGAATCACTTACAACCATACCAGTTTCGACTTGTATCTCGTGACGAAGGAAAAATCAAGTCATACAATTCCTGTAGCGACCTCAGGGCGTGGAGCCATGACGTGACAGCCAAGGACCGATATCTCAGAGAGTGGATGAAGTGTAGCATGCCACTGTACGTGATCCCTGCCAGCACTCTCACCGCTTTCATATTGACGATGACTTGTAGGAATCACAGGAGGGTAAGATGATAAGGATGATACACCAAAATGTAAAAAATATCTATATTTAATTACATTGTTGTTTTTTCGAAGTTGGAACAGTGGATAGAAACATTGTTATATATGAGACCCGACGCTGCACCATAATAATCAAGAAAAGGTATCCTGACGCGTACATTCAGGCACATCCATTGTTCTACTAAGAATTTGATGCTAAAAATGGCATTTCCAATTACATACATTGATCTTTTAAGAATTTGATACTAAAACTGGCATTTCCAATTTTATTGCTTCACCATAACACATGATCGGTAATGATACAGTTCTGATGTTCCAGGTTCCTCGATGTCATCCAGGATGTAAATCTAAGGTGTTAGTTGAAAGTATTTGCAACTCTTGCCATGCTATACGAGAATGTTTTGAAGTTAATGACTTTGAGAAGTACGTTGTAGAGGTTCGTTCCAATACCTTTATGAATTTAGTTTAAATAATTCTTTGACACTAGTTGTATATTATTGGGCACAGGACACCACACTCCTCCAGTGCCTTCGGCACTTACGGGGGCCGATATCTAACGAAATTATTTGCTTTCTCACTTAATTATCTTACCTCAACAACTGCAGCTAGATGACAATCAAACACTTCGTATATATAAATTTAGGTTTCTTACTCTTTCTCATTATTCCTAGGTGTGTACTCTATGTATTTGTTTAAATCCATAGGAAGAGTTAGAATCCAGCCATTGGCCGTGCGACAGATGTTTAGATGCTTTGAAAAACATTAAAATGTTCTGGAAAATAATTGTTGACAAGATTTTTCACGTAAATATCCCGAAATATGAATCAAACTGCAATGAATGTTGTGAAAGAGATACCGTGAAATGTGTCGCAGGGAAATGGCAAAGTGAAATAATTTCACAGGCGTACTACGTGAAGAGTATGACCACTCCGGCGATGGGCAGGGAGCCATGGCCAAACAAAATTGTAGAGAAGAGTTTACAGAACACAGCAAAGTCCTGGCCGTCAGGTGACAGGTACTCCAAGGATAAAACGCGACAGTCAAGTCTGGAACTATTGCAAAGGTTAAATGAAGAGAAGGATAAAAAGATCAAAGGGTTTCACAAATATCAGGGCACCAACGCTGCTGCTACGATGGTGAATAAAGGCTGCAACACTTGTTTCTTAGAGAAAGAGCAAGATGAGCTCAGTTTGTACAAGAAAGAACTAGCAGATCTTCACGCGAAATGCATTGCGCGATCCGAAGAGCTTGAGCGATTGGGAAGGGAAAACAAGTCTTTGAGGATTGAGCTGGAGAATGTGTACTCGAGTCCGTGGAGACCTTCCTTCCACTCCGAATCCCATGGAGAAATGAATTTCCAGCCTTTCGAATTGGAGGAACATCCACTACCAATAACACGAATGAAACATCTTGACTCTGAAATGGAGATTACAATGAAACAATGCAAAAATGAAGTAAGCGTGTCTCAAGACTGAATTTTTTGAATAATTTTTAGTAATGATTGAAAAATTGGACCATTGTGTCTGACGTGCTTAATTTGAATTAGCATTTGAGTAATCAGGAGTAATGGTTACATAGATAAATATTATTTTTAAAACGAATATATTATATTATTTGTGTAAGACTCCCTGATGGGATGACGACCTGCGAAAGACTCCTGGCAGAATGCTGGATAAGACAAGCTGAAGACAGGGCGCTAAGGCACTCATTAGGGGAGGCCCGAGTCAAGCTATGGTCTTAAATAGGCGGATAATGATGATTTTTATTTTTATTGCAGCCATTATTGTCCACTTCGATGCAAATACACTATACTCACACTCCTGCAGTGAGCCAGTTCAGTTATATTGTATTAATAAACTGTATACTCATTTCTTATGCTGATTTCAGAACTTTAAACACGTGTCCATGTTACAAGTCCTTCATAAATCAAACAATAATGAACCGCAAGATGTCGCAAGGAACAAAAAAGATGACCCAATCGATATCTTGAGAAAAGGTCTGTCTAATAATTACAGCAAATTGTCTGGAGATGCGTGCTACTTGACTGGAGTGGAGATTCGGCTTGGCAGAACTAAGCTGTGTGCTGCGAGCGTCGGATCTTTGTGGAGATGAATGATGTAGCACTAGTGGTTTAGTAACGCTTAAGGTTTTGAACCTTTACACTAAAATTCCTGTTCATTTATTAAGGTCCGCTGAGTTTTGACCTTTACCTTACAATATTACTTTATTTACGAGTCTATTATTCTTTTTCTTAGTGTAGGTACATCCGTTATACGAACGGGAATTTCAGTGTTTTACTTTATTCCTCAGTGCAAAACACATTCGGTGCGATAGTACAGCGCGAGCTCAGCATAAACATGGACCTCCGGCGTCTCAAGAAGCAGGTGTCGGATATCGAGTGCAGCTTGCATGGTGCAACCACCAGCATGGCATCTTGCTGCACGGTCTGCTCCAAGCTCAGTTCTGAACTCCTATTTGTAAGTTGACTATACATGTTTTCCTAAACTCATTTATGATGGAATATCGATCAAATCATGGTTTTGAGTTTTCCTATATACTTAGGTACCTATCGGCACAGTTTTACGCGCCGCGGTCAATGAACAAGTTCCTATAGATTAACGATTCAACTTTTGAAACTATCATGGCTACACTAAAGTCATTTATGACTGAACATTTACCATTAATTTTGAATCATTCAATATTTCTGGGTATGGGTAATTTAGACATGAGCAGAGTGTGGACGCCTGTCGTTACGCCACCTAGCATTACTATTATTATCGTCATCATCAAATCTGCCCTGCTGGTTAACAGCTTCCTGTTTTAAATGCCAGCTCAATGTATGGAATTGCAAATCCCTGTGTGAGCCTGATCCACTATCTTCCTTTACCTAGGCGTTCGTATCTGTGCACTTTTTTGATTTGTATCTGATTCTGTTTACTTTGATTATGTTAATATTAAAAATGATTTCTTTTTTCAGATGACTCCTACAGAGTAGGATAGGAGTAGGAGTTGAATAGCACTTAAATTACAACAAACAGTGTTTTTAATCAATAAGAGCATTAACTATATTGTTTATTGTGCGCGTAAAATGTGTTTGTTTGTAATATACTCTTATGAAGCTAAACGTGTTTGAAATATGACATAATTTTAACCATTCGGTTGTAGACAAGATCCGTTGCATTAATCGCGAAGACAAAATCCAGGTGGTTGAATTTTGGCAAGCCAATTTTGAAGGATCCGATGACCGTTGGAATTTCTTTTGACAGTTGGTAGACATCATCACGGGTTGATAACCAGTCGTTTTCTGAGTAATGTAGATAAATAGGAACTCTGATGCTATTCAAGTTATATTTCGGAGGCTTTATACTTCCGTAAATGCGTAGGTTTTTGACTAAACCATAATTGAAGTTGGTGAATTTGCCAGATTTGTATAGCTGGGCAAAGTGGACGATCTGTCGCGTCGACGCTCCGGCGGGGGTGTGACCAAACACTATTGGTAACGTTTGCTGTGAAAAAAAAAAGATATAAGTATTAAAATAATTTTACTTCATAAATTTGGAGTGTTGTTCACTCCTTATTTCCGCACATTGTGGGGTAGAACGATACAAAAAAAAACTTCGCCCTTCCAAGTACTATCACACTGATCGGGAATCACCTTGCTAAGGACGTTGGATCCCTTAATTATTTATATTTCTTTAAGTATTAAGTATAGTTTTTATAGCGGTAATACAAACCCTAACAAAATATCAACAGTCAACCTAATACGTTTCAAGAGATAAAGCCTTGACAAAAAGTAAAGCGGAAATAGCAAAAAAAAAAAACACGTTTTTTTGTATGGGAGCCCTATGTTATAGCAGCAAGGGTTACACGTAGCTGGGTTTGCAAAAGGAAAAGCTGCAGAAGAAAAGAAAAAGAGTAGAACAACTCGGAAAAAGTTCTTTTTCTTTTGTAAAGGTGGTTAACGAAGACAGCGCTCGACATTTTTTTAGCACTTAAAATTTAATGCTTACACAACACAATCACAATTGTTGCTGTATTTTCTTACCCTATCAAGTTGCTCCATATTAAATCCAGTAATAAGGAACAAGAAATTCGCACACACAGTCTGTACTATGGATTCCTCGGTGCACAGTTTTTGAGCGGCTAGTTGATTGATTTCACCGTTAGGTAAGAATTCGTGGGTTCCCATAATTTTGAAAATTCTCTGAAAACATTATGTTATATCAAACTTACGGTAGGTAGATAGGAAAATAGGTCTCACTACAGAACTAAAAGCAATAAGCAGAAATGCCGAGTATCGTGCCAAAATAAAAGGAGGTTTTATCATAACGAGTGATTTCTCCAGGCAACCTTGAGTTCTAAATAACATTATCGAGTTAAAGTAAATATAATAAAACTTACTTCTAGAGTATTAGAGAAAGGTGCAAGAGCCCTAATCAAGGGGCTTTTGATGTTCCCAACAAAAGCGATCGGCGCAAGCGCCTGCATAGCGATGATTTTATCATTATACTCTGGCCTGGTTGACGTCATCACCCAAAACGCGGTGGTTCCTTGAGAAAATCCTATATATTGAAGCTTTTCCACCTCTGCCGTTTTAAGAGTATAGTCGATCATAGCGGGTAGGTCGTAGTATCCGATCTCATGCCAGCTGAACTGCCAGAACTTGGCGGATTTCGGTTTTAGATAGACGTGTGCTTTGGAGTACGTGTTGCCTCGGGCGTTGCCCATCCAGACGTCGTAGCCTTCGTCTGCAAGCATGTACGCTGCAAAGGGGAAAGAAAACCATCAGCGGGCTAATAATGCTAAATCAATGGGTGATGATGGATGGGTAAAAGTTGGCACTCACTAGTTCAATACCTCTACATACAACACAATAATAAGCATTAATATATGGGCTTAAATCAAAGAGTGAAAGAAAACATCAGCGGGCTAATAATGTTTAGTCAATGGATGATGATGAATGGGTAAAAGTTAGCGCTCACACGTTCAACGCCCCTACACAAAACATTTTAATAGGTATTAAAATAAGGGCTTAAACTCTCATTTAAGTACATATTACAGTGACGGCATAAACTAGAAGACAGCGCGAGGGCTGGCATCAAATATTCACAAGTACCTACTCACACATGAGCTAGGTACAGAATAGAGATAGAAAATCTAGTCATCACCATCATCATTATTTCAGCCCTTTAGGTCACCCAATGCTGGGTATGGAATGGACCTATGTTTTTTTTTTATAGGACATTCACACCGCTTTTTCTAGCCCCAAGCTTGTGGGCTTGTGTTAAGGGTACGAGATAACTGATATACCTACATAATAGATATTTTTTTACTATACATAGAAAGCGACCAGAACAACCTGAACAAATATTTGTAGATCATACAAAAATTAAAAATTACTACTAATTTATCCCGAGACGGGAATCGAACTCGCAACCTCCTGCGTCGCAGGCGGATCTTCGCTCACCGCGCCACAGAAATCGACCTATTATTAGATAATACTTTATCAAGAACACAGACAAGACTATAATATCTCTACTTACCAAGTCCTTTCCCTGGCCCCATGAGCACCCACTCAGCTGAGGACGACAGTAGACCATGCATCAGGAACACCACGGGTCTCCGGCCTGGATCTTGGTCCCTGCCATGGCTGATTCGGTGCATTTCCAACACATAGCCGTCTTCTGTAAGGATATTGTGTGCCTCACAGGGATAGCCGTATTTCCTTAGGAGATTTACCTGTAAAATTATAGACTATTTTAGACTTATTTAAAGTAATTAATAATAATGAGGAAAAAACAATCGAATCTCTCTCTTCTTCTTTAAATATTAGTTTAGATTGTAGCGCGTTTCAGTCTTTTCTATAAAAAATGTGTAAATTGATAAAAAAATCTCAACGCTCTTGTTGAAGCTCTTGTAATTTTTATGTAATGAAAAATTACACTTGAATACCTTATTGGTTAAAAAAAATAATTTAACATACTTGATCGGTACTTGATGTCTTATGGTAAGGTACCTACTGTAAATTATAGTTGTACTATAACGGTACTTACAGTTTACTTACATAATATGAAGTACACTTACTGTATCTAGCTGAGAATCTTCAAGTATATCTAAAGTGGTTCTGAATCTGACAGCAACTTTAGAAATTGCAAGGACATTGCTAATTAAAACTAAACTTAGTAGTATCGCAACTGGGTTTAAACTCATTTTGAGACTATTTACAGGGGAGCCTTCTGATTTTCTGAGTCTAATCAGACTTGATTGGCTTATTTTTCAAACGTGATGTTTTTTTTTAAATTCTTAAGTAGGAGCCAACAGCTCTTGAAAAAACGCGTATGTTGACTAAAGTTTAATCCGTTACCGAACATTAAGATAGATTAAAAACAATAACAAGATTAACTACTATCAATAATTTCATGGATACCTATGGCACAGATAATATGTATAATAATAATACTTGGCCTATTTAATTATGATCGAGTAGATAAGTGTTCTATAAGGTCATAACGGCTATGAACGCGGCTCTATGAAATGTCAGCCTATATTTATCTAATAAGACTACCAACGAGAGATAACACAAAATAGGAATACTATAATAGGTAATTAATTACAAGGTTAACAATTGTTATAGGTTAAGTGCTCTCTAATTTATATATGCCGCAGCATGCGCATAAATCAACGCAACTCAACTAAGTAATAAAATTAACAAAAATTAGCGACTTAAAATTATATTTAAGCATAATTATCTCAGTTCCTACACGATCAATTATTTCACTGGAAACCAAACAAAAAAAAATCGCTTTTTAGTACATAACATAATAAAATTATTTCTGAAGATTTTAGGGACATCGGTTCTTGTAACTATTTATGAACCCTTTACACAGAAAAGAAAAGTTTGTGAATATGGTCAGGAAGTAGGTAGTAGGTTTGTATGTTGTATTAAGTTAACAGGCTTCATTGTATTTCGCAAAAGTGTGTGCGAAATCGCGTCTAAAATTACATAACTGCTTCTGTGGAACTAGTCATGCCATCTATCGTAGAGTAGTAAAAGCTTACTAACGCTATCTAGTGGCGAGTAGATGTACTTTACTTTACACGCTACGACATTTTTCTTGACAGTCCTCCCGTTGGGTTTTGTTTTAACTTCAACTTCTTTTTTTTTATGGCACCGCTTGCCTTTCCCGTTGGGTTTACTGTGAGGTTTACTGAAAGAATTGGATTTGATATGTTGGTTAAAAAATCGACATTGACAGAGACATCGACAAACCTGACTTGACAGCAAGCTTGTCTATGGTCAGTTTAGTTCATTTCATTGATTGGTTGGTTCATTGGTTGTATTGATTTTTGTTTTCTGTTTTCATTCATGCACTTTTCTGAGGGATTTCGCATCTCAATCTTGTTGTTTTTGTTTATTTTCTTTCAAATTCAGTTTATTTTAGGCATTTTACATGCACGTATGCTTGAATTATGGCAGACCAAGAGATAAGTCTGAAGTGGAATGGCTATCAAAACAATATTTTAGCAAACGTAAAGGAGCTGTTTAAAGACGAAGGCCTATCAGACGTGACATTGGTTTCTGATGGGCAGAGTTTCAAGGCTCACAAGGTGATTCTATCTGCTAACAGTGCTGTTTTCAGAAGTATATTCCAGGTAAGTTCCGTTCCTAGATTATTTATTTGTAGGATGGCATTCTGTACCGCTAAGATATCCTTTGACACCCACGCGTTTTACAGCAAAACCCCCACAAAGATCCAATTATAGTGCTCCATGACATCAACAATGACTCTCTAAGAACTTTACTAACGTTCATGTACAATGGGGAAGTGAATGTGACTGAGGAATTTCTTCCTATGCTTCTGAAGACTGCTGAAACATTGAGGATATGTGGACTTTCTACAGGAAGTGAAGCTAAGGACAGTGATGAAGTAAGTATTGCTCTCTTAAGCTTTTCTAGTTTAGTTTCGATTACCGGTTCAACCATGTAACTATTTAAAAATCAATGAATGCATTTTTAATTGTTTTTTAGATTAAAATAATGTCTTCTTTCAGTAAAATGTTCCATCTTTTAAGGTACTTTCCCTCCATGTGGAATAGTCGTGGGACACCCTATATAACCTAAACCAATAATTGCTTAAATCTCACAATTTGTGCATTAACTTGCAGAGTAGGCATTTCGGAGCACATGCAAATCACTGGGTCAAACAGATTTGTGTGTGTAATATTATGTATATATTTCCAGAAAGCAGTAGCAACAACACAGGCCAAAAAGCGGAAAAGTGTTCATGAAGACAATAACAATCGGCCTAAAAAGTCCAGTCTAGTCAAGCCACCAACAGAGGCTGTACCAAACCTGGTCGTGGACTCTTCCAAACACAATGTGAGTATACAATGTCAATATTAGCTGACAAAGCTGCTGATTCCCTGGTTGTTTCTAAGAGGTAATGACCCTTAAAAGTTGGAATAATCTGCTGCAACAGTTTAGGTAAGCTGTGGTAGTAGGTGTAAGCTTCACGAAGTTTGTGCTATCCATCAGGGTCCCTAACCACCTCCTCCGTTGATGTTGCCCTGATGCATACAATGTTGTTGACCCACCTTTGAATATTAAGGTTAATTTGAGTTGGTAAAAGAAGATGTTTTTCTAGCAGCTAGATTATTAAATATCTTCTTTTTACTATTTAAGATCAGATTTTGTAGCATTGGTAGCTTTTAACTGCTAGATTCTAGCTAGTTAAAAGCTACCAATGTGATCTTTCTATTGTTTTAGTACTCCCTCTGTACGTTCAAAGTTCTACTATCCATGATTTTCTATCTCTGATATCACCATTCCCGCATCCACTGCTCGTCTGGCCTCCCCAAAATTACAGGAGGTGTTGCTATTTATATATTAATCAGGCTTCAACAGCTTTTTCAATTTTAAAAGATTTTTATTTATGATCTTAGCCTATAAGAGTAATATAAATCCAGTGTACATTAATCCTGGACAATATTAAATATAATCAAATCAAAACACATTTATTTCAGACATAGGTATATACAATAGTCCATTTTAAAATTTATACAAAGAAAACATTAAGATTACTAAAAAGTAAAGTATCACAGCAGCCAATTATGTGATTTTGCCCAGTGCTGCATGAAGGGGGAGTTTGTGCCCAGTCTTTCAGCAATGACCTGCAGATAGCTGTAAGTCGCGTACCCTGCGCATCAGCGACGCTGTTCTCTTGCGCAGAACCGCAGCGAATCCGCGCCTCTGCGAACATGCCTGATGTTCTCTACAGAAGCTTATTAAATTCGCTATATAAATTGAAACGTTTTACGTTTTGAAGCGTGATGCTTTTTCAAACTGAAACTGGCGAAAATGGCAGGGGGATTGATGATCACATAGCAGGTGTTAAAAATACACAGATGGAAACTCACTTTCTGTGTGGTGGTATATGTCAGTCAGGGTAGTTTCGCCCTCTGCATACAATCACGGTCCCGTGTTTTTATTCGCTTAAAATTCGAAAATGGCTCAAAAAGCCACGGAAACTGCAGTGCGCGAGCTACAAAAGTACGTAGCAGATCTTACAAAAAGAATTGGTGATTTAGAGTGCAAATTACTGGAACAAAACACAATAATTACGACGCAGAGTGAGTCCATCATAAAACTCAAGTCAGCTGTTGAGGGTAGTTCGAAAAATATACAAACCAAGGTTGATACGCCAGCTGATCCAGTCAACACGGTCCAAACAAGACCTATGAGACAAGTAAGATTGAATGCTGCTAATGCTAAGGCTACTAAGGTCGCTGTGACAAAGCGCGCTTCAGTTAGCTCGTCATCTCTAATGACTTATTCTGACGCCACAAAACCTGTGCTTAACGAAGCAAGTGTGGCCACGAAACCAACGACTCATGAGACCTGTGATAACTTAACGATCGACAAGCCAGTCGGTAAAAACATATACCACGATGAAGATGACGATCAATGGAAGAAAGTCGTCAGCAAACGCACCGTGAAAAAACGTAAGATTGTGACCGGGACGGGCATTCAAAACGACACTTTGCAAACAGTAGAAAGAATTAAGTATCTGCAAGCTTGGTCCTTAAAACCAGAAACTACTGAAGAAAACGTCAGAAAATATATCAACTCGATCAAAACCTGCGACCAATATACAGTTCACAAGAGAGCGATCAAAACTGACAAACATGCTTCGTTCGTAATTGGATTTCCGGAGAGTTTATACAACACACTCAGCTCGCCGAGTTCGTGGCCACCGGGAGTTAAACTATCGGACTGGTTTCTCGTCCGCCCCCGTGCCCCGCGCGGGGATCTGTCTACGGGAGCCGCGTCCGGCGTCGTCATCGCCTCCGCCGCCGCAGCTTCGGGCTGCGCCGCCGCCAGTCGTGCCTAGCGCCTGCGCAGGGACGGTGCCTCAGAAATCATGCGTAACGAATGACCTAGGACTAACGATTTGTCTGCAAAACATTGCGTCCATTGATAATAAAACTCAGAAATTAGAAGTGTTATTGTCGAATTCATTAGCGTGTGAAATAATTGCGTTAACCGAGCACTGGCTATGTGTAGCAAAAATGAAATGTGTGACTCTGGCTGGTTATAAGTTAGCATCGTATTTTTGTAGAAAAAACATTTCTCACGGTGGGTCTTGTCTCTTCGTGAAAGATAATATAAAATGTATTGAAAATACTGACTTGTGCAAACTCTCTGTGGAACGGTTCTGCGAGATTTGCGCTATTGATTTATTAGATTTAAATTTGACAATTGTATGTATATACAGAACAAATCTTGTAGGTGCTCACGAGTTCCTACCTCACTTAGAAATATTGTTGGCGAGAATCAATGTCTTATGCCTCGATTGCGTAATCGTTGGCGATTTCAATATCAATTATTTAGACTATTATAGCAGTGAAAGGAAGCGACTGTCTGATCTACTTACGTCTCATGGCATGATAAACGCTGTTGACTTCCCAACTAGAATATCACAATGCACATCAACTTGTCTCGATCATATGTACACCAACTTACCACCGGAGAATGTGACAACATCTCCGGTAACCACAAACCTTAGTGACCACTTAGCAGTCCGTGCCAAGGTCTGCTGCGGAAAAACTAAGACCAATAAAGAACTAAAGCTTTATAGAGATTTTTCTGACATAAACCGAAAAAACTTTAATACATCTCTAATGAGTGTTGACTGGAATATGATTAGGCATCGCAGACAATCAATAGAATCTTTTGCCATGTCTATTGTAAATGTGATTTGTAATCAGCTTGACATCTGCTTTCCAATAAAGAAAGCCAACTATTTGACTACCCCGTCGTGGGTTACTGACGAAATTAATGATTTTAGGGTTTTATTATTTGATTTAATTGACATTTGCAATAAATTTAATAAAAATGATTCTATACAAATATTATTAAAAGACCTAAATATTAAATATGATAGTTTAATTGGCTGTACAAAACAAGAATACTACGAAAATATTATAATAAAAAGTAAAAACAAGTGTAAATCGATGTGGCGGGTTGTAAATTCTGAAAGGGGAAAGCACAATGTATGTACCGTTGATTTCACAGATACTATTATTGATTCCGATGGTAAAAAATTTCAATCGAAGCAGAAGGCTGTGGATACGATGAATGCGAGGTTTATAGGCGCAGCCTCGGCGTGCGGAGCGCCTGCGGCCGATCTGCCTAGTGTGCTAGCTGCCTTACAGTCGGCGCGCCCGCCGGCCGACCGGTCGCTAAGGTTTGTGCCGTTTACTCCAAGTGAGGTGCATCATATTATTATGAAACGGATACCTCCGAAGCCTTCTAAAGATGCGTATGGTATCTCGATGAAACTGTTGGCGATGGCGGCCGGTCCGCTGGCGCCGATCTTGGCTCGACTGTTCAACGAGTGCCTGCGCGCTGGTGAATTTCCGACGTGCCTTAAACTTAGTAAGGTTTCACCGATTTATAAGGGAAAGGGTAGTAGGTCCAGCATGGACTCGTACAGGCCGGTATCCATAATCCCTGCTATATCCAAAATCATTGAAAACGGTATAAGCTCGCGACTCACAACATACCTGAAAGAAACTCAAGCAGTATCGGACAGGCAGTACGCGTATCGTGTGGGCCGATCGACCACGTCCTTGGCGCGAGAGGTAATAAAAAACGTCTTAGAGGCTAGAGAGAGGAAGCAACAGGTAGCTCTGATCTGCTGTGACCTCTCAAAGGCGTTCGATGTGGCCGATCACGCGGTGCTCGCAGCCAAGCTGGAGCACTATGGGGTGCGGGGTACTGCACTCACACTGCTATCCAGCATGCTAAGATCTAGATCGCAGGTAGTTGTTGGAGACAATGGGAACATTCGATCATGTCCACTGACAACGACCATGGGGGTAGCCCAAGGGTCTGCGGTCTCGAATATCCTGTTCTCCATGCTACTTAATGATCTCCCGGAGGCTGTGCGCACTGCGGAGGTCTTCATGTACGCGGACGACGTGGTAGCCGTAGTTTCTGGTACTTCTATAGACGCACTGGAACATAATTTAAACCTCACAGCGTCCACCCTTGCCGAGTGGTTCAAAGCTAGCGGGCTTGTGTTGAACATCTCTAAGACACACTTCATGCACGTCTGTCTGTCTGGACGCCTACCTAGAGCTCTATCGGTTGTCGCAGGTGGAACGCTCGTTGAACAGGTGGCTAAAACCACCTTTCTGGGTTTTGAGCTCGACAGGAGTCTCACGTGGGAGTTCCACATTGATAAAGTGTGCGGAAAGCTTGGCGGCGCGTGCTACGCGCTCAGCCGCCTGACTAGATTCCTGCCAAGGCACGTGGTACGCTCTTGTTATTATGCAACAGTCCACTCACTGTTGCTGTACGGAGCTGAATTGTGGGGGCGTGCTGCCGACTGGGAGCGCGCCTTCCGCATGCAGAAGCGTGCCATACGTGCAATGGTGAGGATACCACAAGACGTCTCCGCGAAACCTCACTTTAAAGAGCTGGAAATACTGACCCTTCCGTGCATTGTGATATTCCAGGTATCGGTATACGTGAGGACCAACTTGTATTTGTTCACTAAGAATAGCGACGTCCACGGGTATAACACTCGGCGAGCGGACAAGCTTACTGCCCTGCCTCGTACTCTTGCGAAGTCTGGGAAGCTAACGCGCATAATGGGACCGACAGTGTACAACAGTCTTCCTGAAACTGTTACGAAGGCAACGAGCTTATCATCCTTTAAGATAAAACTAAAGAAATGGCTCGCTGACAATAGTTTCTACAGCTATGAGGAATTTTTAGCCTATAAATGTGACTAAATGTAATTAAGATAATTTATATTAATTTTTAAGAATTTTATTACAATTTTTTTCTTTGTTTTTACCAATTGAATTAGAAATTTAATTTAAAACAATAATTTAATTTATAGTACTTACGTACTTACTGTATTGATATACTCTTATTTAATGACGTGTTATTCTTGTAATTTACGAAATAAATGATTATTGATTATTGATTATTGATTATGGTACACTTAGTGAAGCCTTACGTCATGGGCTGATTTGGAGAGGTCAGTTTTTACGCCACCGACCTCCATGGCGGAACTATATCCCAAACCAACCAACCTATAACCATAAACACAAAATCGATTATCATGTAGACACAATTATTCTAAAAACAAACTTCTCACTTTTCAGAATATCGTCCCGAAATTAGAGCCAGTAGACTCCCCACTCACAGACTACTCCGGTGAAAATACTAATGACACAGAAATCGCTCTGCTGGAGGAAGCCATAGACAAGAAATACCCGATAAATCCCGAGAACTTATCCATAACATCGCTATGCACAACGGGGCTTACAGATCGGAACATGAAGAAATGGATCAGTGAAGTCAGTAGTACCCAACCATGCATAAATGCGAATGATAAGAATATAATTGATGTTGATGAAGACAAGGATAGCGTTGAAATTGATAAGGAAGTGGAAACTGTTCTTCAGAGTGGTACCATTGTGGAGTCATTGAGTATTACTACGGAGAATCTTAATTCAGTATCGAGTGAAGCTCATAATTGTAAAGGTGAGTCAAAGTTGAGGGGTTTGAGATCACATTCCCATTGGTGCAGATTTTAGTGGACTCATCAATCAGGAACCAGTGGTAAACAAGATATAATTGTTTATTGGTTGATTCCATAGATCCAAGTTGTTTTCTATGTATAATAAAAAAATATCTATATATGTAATAATATTGTTTTATGTATATCAGGCATCTAGTACCCATAACACAAGCTCTGCTTAGCTTGGGGGTAGATGATCAGAATAAGAATAAGAATCATTTATTTGCTTAAAACATCAGTGTAAACATGTTGTGAGCATGAAATTATGTTACAATAATTGATGAGTGACCTTCATGTTTTGCCATTTCTGGGGTGCAAATAGAAGAGGGCATACTACAGTTTTGTTATAATGTGATATGTCTTTTCTTATTATATTACCTACAATTTATTTGATGTTGTGTGAATTGTCCAGAAATATTTATTTATTATTTTTAGTTGGGGTTAAGACGATCCCGTTTGCATTGTCATGTCACGCATTATCTACTATTCAAAATGCGAAGGTCAGCCTGGGGCACTTCAGGTAGTGGTTTTGATTTCCGCCTTGGGACATTGTATTATGGGTACTAGATAAACTGATATATATACATAATAATATACGAGTACATAGATAGATATTTTTTGTTATAACTACATAGAATACGTCCAGAACACCCTAAAAAAACAAAAAAGAACATTGTTTTACTCTATTATTTTTGTTGTATTACAGATTCGAAGAACAACACATGCTATGCTAACCCGTCGTTTCCCTGTCCGTTCTGCCCTCGAATCTACAACAGCTGGGGCTATCGCCGGAGACATGTTAAATCCAGACATGTTACAAACAGGTACACATATTTATAAATAAATATATAATGCTTCACAACTTTTATAAATCATTCCAATGTATACTACACTTTTATTAATCATTCCAATATATACTCGGCCTCGCACGGTTACAATGCATGTTATACTTAAAAACCTTCCTCTGAAAATATCACTGTTTCTCTTATATATTATGCATGTTACATACATATGGAACTTCCTCTCGAACCACTCTAACTTTTAAAAAAACCCGCATCAAAAACCGTTGCGCAGTTTTAAAGATTTAAGCATACAATGGACATACAGACAGACAGCGGGAAGTGTCTTTGTTTTATACTTATGTAGTGATTAGGATTAGGTACTTATAAAAAAAACATCAACTTACTATTATTGTTATCCATGACTTTAAATAGTGCGCCATTTTCTTTTAAAATAAACTTTATTTTCTGTATGGTCCTTGCCTATGTTCATCATATAATATAGGATAATGTAGGAATCGAATGGTGAAATATTTTTTAAAATCGAACCTGTAATTTCGGAGCCTAATAGATCCAAACAAACAATCAATCAAATCTTTATAATATTGATATTATTCTGCGATGATACAGTTACTAGGGTACTATTTTACGTATACGATGACTATTCTAATTAATTAAATTTTTATTTTTATTTATATAACCCTAGACAAGGCATTGCCTAGACAGTCCAGGCCATGCAAAGCCTAGAACATAAATAAAAAAAATATATTTATCTACCTTCCAGGCTATCGTGCAAATGGTGCGTCCAAGTGCTGCCATCTACCGGTGCATGGTACACACACGCGACGCGCGCCCACGGGATACCCCACGAGGAAGCCAGGAACTCTCTCGTGGTGATGGTTGAAGCACACGCGGTACTGACCCTGAATGAACCCAGTGTCACGCAGTTACTGGGACAAGTGGGTATTGATGGTAACGGAGAGAAGACTGCGGCTAATTAGGGTATGTTCTGTTTCGTTTTGGATCTGCAAGGTGTTTTATCACGTTAACTTCCAAGCTACGGTGCGACCCAGATGGTCTTAGTAACAAGTAACCGAAGAAGGCTGAGTCGATGGCAGTCTTTACTCCGACTCCAATGTAATAGACAATACAATATGATAGACAACCGTAATCGTTGCTGCTGTAAGGGTAGGTTGGCTAACGTGTCGGTGTCTTGAGTGTGACGGTTAATACAGAATGGTTTTTATATTTAACATGTAACTGTGTCTGTGGAATCTTCCTAAATCGCAGATTAGGCATCCTGTAGGGCAAGCACGGGCTTTCTTGTCTAAGGTAGAATAGAGAAAATTTACGTCACTTTGTCATCGAATGCGTAAATTATTTGAAATTAATTTCTTCAACTTGAATAATGTACGCAATGTATGGGGATGCGATGTCATTATTGTCTATTCTACCCTAGAGAACAATCCCCGTGCTTGACCTACTGTTCTTTCCACTCTGTGGGTCAAACACATCGTTTGTTGTCTAGGGATAAATAGACAAAAATGACATAGCTTTTTATTTTTTTTATTTATGTCTTAAGCCCTAGAGGAATTGTTTAGAATGTTACAGTTCATCATATGAATAAACGTGCGAATGTTGCACATATTGTATCCAAAACTAGGTACTTAAATGTAAACAGATAAAGAGTAAGATAGTTAAGACTACTAGCGACCCTTCAAACATTGCGTTAATTATTCTAGTTGTAGGAATGAATTTCAAATACTTTACGCATTCTATAACAATGCGACGTATTTTTCTCTATTCCACCCTAGACAACAAATACTGTGCTAAACCTACTTATTTGTCCTAGTCGCCGGCTTTGATGAAAGCCGTCTTGATGCTGTAAAAGTCCATTTTGTATCACTGAATATTTTCTTAAAACAGACTCAAAAGCAAGTCTATTTTTATACTTTTTTTCTGATTCCTAAACGTAATGCCATAGATCAAATGATTTATTGATCTTATATAAAAATAAGCTATTTTTAGACTCTTAATACTATGCGGTTTACACTTATTTCGACAGTGATATATTTTCTGGTCCAGATTTAGTGCTTCAAATGCAATTTTTGACCAATTTACTAAAGATTCTAAGACAAAACTAGTTTAACTTAACACGGTTTAATAACTATGGCCAGTAAAGGCATTATTTCACTATTATTAGATATGTAACTTAAATCCAACACTTGTTTCCATTTTTGCACTAATATCTAAGATTTGATTTAGTTTAGTTAGGTATCATTCTGGTGAAAAGTATGATAATTGATAACGTAGGCAATAAACTAAGAAGTTTTTTTTAAGTTTGTGATCTCAATAGTTACATTGAAGTCATTTTCTTTTTCCATAATGAAGATTGTTATATTTTTATACACAATTCCTTTATTATTATTGGAGGTGCGTGAGTATTAATTATTAATATTAGATTTAAAGTTAATTGATAAAAATAAAGAAAAAATACTGCATGGTAACTTAAATATTCTCTAAAATTTATTAATACAGTGTAATACGACAGAGTTTATAGAGCTTAAGATTTTGATAGATATATTTAATGGAATATTTTTGTAATTAAGTATAACTTTGAAAACGGTAACTCGAATGAATGAATGTTGTATGTTGCAATATCAGCAATAACTATAACTTGTGATTGAAGAAGTTTATTGTAATTTTAGGAATAGTATTTTTGGAACGAAATTATATTTAAATGTAAGGCCTAAATTCAAAAATATACGATATAAATATGTGATTAACAATATTATAAAACTTATCAAAGTATATTATAAAGTATTTATAGAATTCGAATTTCAAATTCTTATAAGTCGAATAAAACAATACTTTTGTATAACTTTTAATGTTTATTGAACACATTTGAGAAATTAAAAATGCTATAATTACTCGGGAAAATGTAACAACTCAGGTTATAGACCCATAACAATTAAACATACTCAATATTTAATTTTGAAATTTACGCAATCAAATAATAAACATTGTAGTAAACATATCAAACTGTACAAGCTATTCAGAGCTTCTATGTTTAAGGAATATCATTATTATAAAATACTCATTCAAAGAAGCCATGATATTACTAAGTTATGTGTATAAAACTCAATTATAAAGTATATCATTTTCCTACGACCATAAACATAACAAATTGTCCACTTTTCTACAAAAAGTCAAATATAGTAAAATAACTTGCTCAAGTTCTTTGGGGATATCTAATTTTTAACTAAAACGTCTAAAAATAAGGCCAGATTTGGTACTCATTTTAGTATATAAGTTGAATAAGTTACCAAAGCAATTAAATTTAGTTTTAAGATAAGCATAGATAAGTTCGGATTAATCAAATTATATTTTTATAAGCATAGAGAGCTCCTATGATTATGTAGAAAATAAAAAGTGTGTTTACGCCATAATTTGCTTTAAGGCTAGTATTATACCCAATATACTTAACTCTATTGAGAAAACATTCTTTTTGGATAACAAATCTCTTATGACTTAACAAACCTTATGGCTTTAAACTTGGACAAGCAAGGTTATTAATAGTAACGCCATAAAAATGCACAGACAGCAATATTTAGCAAGCTATATTAGCCAAACCAAACCATGGAACCGAGGTTTTACTAAAGTATGTAGTTTTCCAAACTTCTATAGCTTGCTATGTGTTGTATCAGATATCATATCTGTGGTAACTTAATGCAATGGAGAATAAATAGATATATTTTTCAAAAACCTGTTTTTCTACAAATCTATCACGGTTCCTTCGATAGTAATACCTGGAGCTAGCTCTATCTTCTCGCTCTCTCTATTATCTACGACAGGGTATGTCATCTCAGGCCTGTTATCTCTTTTTAATTCAGCTATGATACGTTCTTGGGAGTCTTGTCGGGGGAAATCCCTAGATGGCGTCGGTGTTCTTGTTTTTATGGGAGGTGTAGGCGCGCCGTATTTCTTCGGTATATCTGGTGTTGCTCTTGGGCTTGGTGTGTAATTTGGGATGTCAACCTCTGGTGCGAAAGACACTGGCGGTGGCGGTGCCATACCTTTTCTCGACCCTGAACGTCTTTCAAGTGACGCGCTTTCAGATTCTCCGGATCTCTTCATCGACGCCCGGTTTCTGGGCGTTCGTTTCAGCATAGCTTGGAAGTTGAACGGTGGTTCGTCATCGTTCATATCGTTGGTCGATCTTGCCATAGCTTGTAGCTCCTTGATCGGGTTCGGTTCTGACAAGTCGATGCCGTGTAAGCTCTTGCTGTATGAAGTCTTTCGCAGAACAGGGCCGCTGTTTTCTAAGGTGTCTGTATCATCTCTTGCTCCCATCCATGGTGCTGGTGGTTGATAGTATCTTTGAGGGGAGTGGCTCGACTTTTTCTTGTACACTGCTGGCCTTCCTTTGGCTGGTTTGATTTCGTCAGCTGGCAAGACAGTGACGGGTTGTGTGGGGTCCCTGCAGAATGGTACGGCGATAAGCGTTTGGGTGCTCGCAGTTACTTTTGAAACGTCTGGTGCTGAACTGAACCGCCGCTTTAAGGGTTCGTCCCATTGCTCATGATCTGAGTCGTATTGGCTCGCGAATGTATCACTGAAAAGAAAAGATTTAAAATTGAAATTATATTATGTTAACAGGGGAATAAGAATTGAAGAAGAATTTGAGTTTGTCTCGATAAAATAAAACCCTAAAGCTAAAGCTAATAAAGTTAAAACCATAGCGTTTGGGCACGTGGACCTGGCTAAGGGATGCAATCAGCATCTTTATCAAATGTTAGGTAAGAAGGATATCCATATTTTTTATGTGAACAATGAGTCTATGAATAGAGACAGCGATTGAGTAGAGAATGCTAATTTATTGTAATGATTCAGAGCTTTGTACAGACATCAAAACATTATGAATGTAAGCGGGTTAACTACGAACCTCTATGCGCTCACTCGTTAAGGGATGAAACGTTGGTGTTCTTACAACATATAATAGGTTCGTAGTTAACCCGCTTACATTCATAATGAATTCATCAAACTACGATAGTTTTTATAGTAAAACATCAAAACATGACGATGTCTTTAATTCGTAATTCTTGCTAGAAGTTGGAATCCAAAAAGTTGAATTTTTCCCGTAGGCAATAAAATAGGTGGATTCGGATTCAGATTCAATAATTTTATTTCTTTTGGCTTACAAAATAAGCACTTTGACAACCCATTCTGTGGGCAACTGGGCCCACCAACACACCGGTACATCTACTTACTTGCTCTTAGCGTTTGGATCGCACATATACGTAGTGTCATAATACTGCAGCTGATCAATCCTGAAGGGTAGTTTCCACACCGTCGGAGGCGTAGACCCTAGGAACTCGGGTCCTTTCGCATGTGGGTCCACGCGGTCTAGAAGAACAGATGTGCTGGTGCCAAGGAGGGCTTCGATGACTGCCTGGTTGTAAATGTGCACCTGAAAAGTGAAATTAATGGTAATGCAGGAGTATGTAGTGTGGTTTTATATTTATCTTGTCCTCCTTTTTTTTGTAAAATTTCAGGGGTAAGCGAATCATTGTTTTACATCATATACATAATTTTTAGGGTTTTGCCATCGGTTGCAAAACCCTTATGAAATCGCTTTGGGTCTGTTTTGTGTTTTGAATCCTTAATATCTCAGAAACTACTGCAGCTATTGACTTGAAATTTGAAATAATAATACATTTTGTGCGCCCGCACATATTTATAGAAAAATAAATGAAAATAAATGAAAAATCAAAATGAAGATTTTCCATACAAATTTTGAAATCGAAATTTTAAATGGAACGTACAAAGTCAAAAGTGGTATCAAATGAAAGGTACACGTTTGTAGATTTCAAAATAGTTGTGGAAATTTTGGTAGATTTTATACTTTTTAAAATATTTTGAAAAAGGTCAAAAAAATGACCGTTCCCCCCCCCTTATCTCCGAAGATTGCAGAGCGATCGACGTGATATGTACCAAGTGTTTGTAGATATGGATCTATATTTTACAGGAAAAATATAGAGAAGTCTGTAAAAATAATAGTTTTTGAAATATGGTCAAAAAAGGGCGGGAAAATTTTCTGAAGGGCTGACTACCCCACCGAGTTGGGTATCAAATGAAAGGTATTGGCTTGTACATTCCAATACAGTTTTTGAAATTTCGATAAGTTTTATACTTTTCGAAATATTTTGAAAAAGGTCGAAAAATTGACCGGTACCCCCCCTCTATCTCCGAAGATTGCAGAGCGATCGATGTGATATGTACCAAGTGTTTGTAGATATGGATCTATATTTTACAGGAAAAATATAGAGAAGTCTGTAAAAATAATACTTTTTGAAATAAGGTCAAAAAAGGGCGGAAAAATTTTCTAAAGGGGTGACTACCCCACCGAGTTGGGTATCAAATGAAAGGTATTGGTTTGTACATTCCAATACAGTTTTTGAAATTTCGATAAGTTTTATACTTTTCGAAATATTTTGAAAAAGGTCGAAAAATTGACCATTCCCCCCCCCCTATCTCCGAAGATTGCAGAGTGATTGATGTAAAATGTACTAAGCGTTTGTAGATATAGATCTATATTTTACAGGAAAAATATAGAGAAGTCTGTAAATATAATACTTTTTGAAATATGGTCAAAAAACTAATTTTCATACAATGGGGGCTATTTCATTGAGAGTAATATCAAATCAAAGGTATGGATTTCGACAATTCAAAACAGGTTTTGAAAATCGTCTAAATTTCATACTTAGTGAAATAGGTTGAAAAAAGCCGAAAAAAACTGAGGTACCAACCCACTTACCTACCCACTAATCTCTGTAGTAACTGTAATAGGAGTATCCTAGATAATCCACACAGTATCATTTACCCACAAGCTAAGCAAAGCTTGTGTTATTGGTATTACTACGATAGCTGTTATACCTAATAAAGTATAAGTATCACATTAGATGATTTATTTTTGTGTACAGAAAAGGACTAAAACCCCCCCAACAAATAATCTGAAGATCCTACAAATATTAGTCCCGAGGCAGGAATCAAACCTCAACCTCCTGCGTTGGAAGCCCACCGCGCCAAGAGGTTGTCATATACGTACCTACCTAAACGACATAAGTTCAAAACCCTCGGCGCGCGAGTTACACTCGCACTTGTCGTACTTGTTCGTTTAGTTATCTCATTGCTGAAGTTGTGTGAAATGTTCTAGTTTCTGAATGTTCTATAATCTGTTCCTATTTTTTTATTTTCTCTTTCCATATTGACGATTCGTTTGACGCTCGTAGTTCCGCTAGAAAAATGTGTATCCTGCGAGAGCTACAAGCTGAAGAATGACGGGAAATTCTACTGGGCTGACCAAAATTATTCTCTTATTATTCTCTAGCCAAGATACACTTCGGGGCGCTGAGCCATAGTTAGTAAGTTTATAAATATTACCTGCTGTGAAAAATGGACCAAATCTTGAAACCTCACTGCTCGGTACTGTAGCAGTACTTGGAATATGGACCGACTCTTCCATTTCTGCGCAAACCTTTTTAAAAATGAAGCCGTTTCTTCATCTATCTCTCCAGTCGTTTTACTCACAAGCGGGCCGTACGCTTTCCGAACTATGTATCCACGGTAAGCTGTAATCAATATATAACTTGTCATTTAAGTTTATTTCTTGATTTGGTTTTGTCTCAATCTTTATTCCGGAAAAGGTATAAGAAGCTCCATAAAGGAAGCTCTTTTATTTGATTCTACTCGAATGATTTAATCAAATGTACCTTTTTGTATCAGTAGTGCAGCTTCATCCTCCGTAACATTCATAGATTGGTGTTTTTTCAGCTCTTTTACTGCAACAAAAACAAAAAGACTTTCATGTGTAGCCACATCATTTACGATATTTATTAGAATAGTTAGTAGAATCCTTACTGTGCAGATTCTTTGCTTTGCTCTTTATCGCGTTTCTCCTTGCTACGAACGCCCTCATCATGCATTGCACCTTTATTATCTTCTTTACTTGTGTCTCGTATAACCTGTCTCATAAAAGTATGTTAATGCATATACTTTTGTAATATTTTCTATAAGTAATTGTCTCGAAAATACCGCTTTACCTTGATAAGAATTCTTCATTGTAATATTTCAGAAAAACTTTAGTCTTTCCTAAAATCCATCCTTCCATTTTGAGTCTTATCATCAGCAGGCGACAATTGTCTTTCGTTTCTTCCACATTTTCATCAAAATCGAAGGCCAAAAAGCGATACCTGGAAAAACGAACCCAAAATAGAGAAAGATAAATAAATAAATAAATTAATAGGTAAATTAATTGGTAATAAATAAATAAATTTATTTACTATTTATCTCGTTTCAATCATCTCTTATTATTCTATCTTTTTTATCTTACAGATTAAAGACGCTCCTCTCACGCTTCTTTCTTCGCTCTTTCCATTGCGGTCTCATAAACTTCTCTATACGATTCTAGAACCTTACCTTCGTATAAATTCAGCAAAGGGTATCCGGCAAGAATAGCCATTCTGTCGAGCTTTTGCTGTGTCTAAAATTGCCAAGGCTCGTAGTTGCTGTCTGACGATTTCTCTTTGGAATCCTCTGGGATTGTCACTCATGTCTGGCCTGATACATCTTACGTAGTGTGTCCCACTACTGCCAGATGACAATTGCTTGAGAATTTCTAGACTTGTTGCTCTGTATGTTGCTGCGGCCGTTCGCATTCTGTGTACTTGGGAGAATTGCCCTTTTGACTCAGTGTTGTATTTCTGAAAAATTCAATATCCTTATATGTTCATAGCAATTGTTTTATTAATGTTGTCTACGAAACTCACCCTTGCTTTACTATTTGCTTCTTCTTTTTCCGACTTAGACTTTTCTACAACAACTTTTGGTTGACTCGGAGATACAGTCAAGTTACCAGTTTTTGTCAACTTATTCCTGAACAATTGCTGCACTGTGATATTTACTGATGCTCGCATAGTTTCAATCATTTCTGGCGGTAGGAAGTCCTTATTTTTGTCGGACATTTCCCGAGCATCGTAGTTTACTTTTCCGGTGTAGTGTGCTACGCTGAACTCGTGACTTCCAGATAGTTTTACATAGGGCCCTTTGCATGAGTTCCTTATTGTACCTTAAATAAAAATTACGTATCGTAAGATTGTGCTTTTTTTAAAAGATATCAATACAATACAACTCTTCTTACTCATTATAAACTCCTGGCCACTCCCCGTGCGGCTGGCCTCATCCAAAATATAGAAAAGGCCAAGTGGTCTGCCCATCAGCTGATCTACAGAGTTTTTATTATCATAAAACTGCAAAGGTACAACAGGAACCTCTTCTTCGGCCGTCTCATTCATTTCCCAAGCAAATATTCTTTGATTATACAAGAATTGTATTTGTTCGTTTGTTGTATTCACAATTAGCTGTTCCAGCCGATTTCTATGAAAACATTCGAAACCAAACATGTCGAGCAAGCTCACCGAAAACTTATCGCCGCTGGAATAAAAGACACAAATGTTCATTGATTTAAAAACAGTTAGGTAAGAGCTAAAATCTAATTTGATATTATGTCTACTTACAAAACCGATCTCATGAAGGATAGTTTTGAGTTGATAATATTTATCATCCAATCTATGAGTCTTTTGTACAAAGCACTTGCTAACGTATCTCTTGCGTCTCTTGCTTCGTCAGTAGAGTGTTTTCTTTTTACGGCGGTTCCGTTTTCTATCAAGCAGTAGTTCAAAAGAGCCCAAAGAAATTTGGTTTCGTCTAAAGATAATAGCTTGGCTACCTTCTTTGCTTCCTCCGGGTTTTCTATTTCCGCTGATCCACTTTTGCCTTCTTTGAAACGAACGTTTCCTAGTACTAGTATAGCAGCTAGAATCGTTTCGAAGAAAGTTATGTCTTCTACTTCCCAATCTACAGCTTTTAAGTTTTCAATAAATTCTTTGTAATGTTCATTGTTATGTTCAGGATTTTCTCTCACTCCTTTCGGTCCTTTAAAAGGATCATCTTGTATTCTCAGGTATCGGTGTTTCCTATTTTTGTCTAGGCTAAGTTCTTCTAGTCGATTATCAGCTGCCATTGCATCATAAAAATAGTACAATAAATCAAAGTTGGCCTGAGTCCTGTAACAGTATTTTATGTATAGGTAAATACGTTAATAAGATAATTTAAATCAGGCGCTTTATTTTTACTTACATATCTGTTGAAGATACCCGCCACTTCTCTTGTTGATAAAGCCAAAATATAGCACCACTAAGCTTCCCCGAGCTACCGTAGGTTACTTGTATCTGAAATATTGCTCTTGTAGAATGAGCATTACATGGAGTTCCTGCAGTGATTGCCGCTTGAATTGCCTTTGTAGCTTTTTGTACTCTTTCAGCTGTATTGTTCTTCATGGCTCCAAGATATGTTAGATGTGACAGTGCATGCATCATATTTGTAGACTTGCCAGATTTACTTTCTCCGGAGAACACTATGTATTGTGGTTCATTGTGATGTAGAGCGTCCTGGTAGCCACTATCAGCTACGGCAAAAATGTGCGGCTCATTATCTGATCTCGATTTGCATTGATATTTTTTGTGGTGCTAGAATCAAATACCAATCAAATATCAATTGTCATAGTATATAAGGTATTTTATCTACCTTAAAAAACAAAGAAGGAAACAGTAGGTACTTACAGTTTCGCTATAAATATCTTCATTAGTGTTAGGGTTAAGTATCAGTAATATATCTCCCACAAAAGATGTAAAAGCGCCTTTGACTAACTTGGTCTGGAGTTCACTCAAAAGCTTTTCCTCTGTTAGTTCTTCCAGAGCTGCGAGATCTTCAACTTGCATGATCTCAGCCTCATGACAACCTTCAGTGGTTAATAGACCGTTTTTGATGATCCTTTCAGGTGTTTTACTTGGTATTTCAAAATCTTTAACTTCAAATGCAAGCATTTTGAGCTCTGTCGACAGCTGAAACAGTTGTTTTTAATAATTTTTCAATGATAGTGTTGATCATTATTCGTAAGTGGCTTTGTAGTAATGTTACTTACATGGAAATCGTTTTCGGGGACCATTTGCAAAAAAGGATGCTCTTCTAACTCTACAGAAAATGGGCGATGTTCAGGGTTCTTTTCAAGGCACCTGTAACGCAAAACAGGTACTCATATTGCCGAACTCAATCATGAATCAAATTAAAATAAATCGAAACATACTCTGAAATGAAGTCGTTGATGTCATTCGAAGACATGGCAGGCTTCGCAACGCTCGGTGGTGGATTCCTTACTATTTGAAACAGAGCAGCTGTTGGATGCATGTCTTGGAACGGAGCTTTTCCGTCCACCATCTCAATAGTCGTAATTCCCAAAGCCCAGACATCAGCTCTGTTCCCGTAACCCTCGTCGCCACACGTCACGATCTCAGGTGCCATCCAACTCGGCGATCCGATATTTGTCCTACTCGTGTCTAACGTATCTTTCAACTTGCACGACAGTCCGAAATCTGACAATTTGATCTCCCCATCCTTAGTAATCAAAATGTTGCTGCATCTTATGTTTCGATGGATCACTTTGTTCTCGTGCAAGTAAACGAGGGCCTGGAAATGCATATGGGATTTATCGGACCAATCGGAGAAGGCAACACGCGAGTTTGACAGCGAGTGATGGAATGACCGCCCCTTATGGCGCATCTTGTTAAGGCTGGCGATAGTAGCGTCACTGTCAGTCAAATGGTCGACGCCCATAAGATTCATTGGGGTCTATTTGCATACGTATCTGGCTCGATGTCGCCCGCGCAGGCGGCTTGTCTGCGCACTCCGCTGTCTGATATATCAATGTGCTTAATGCGTTCATTATGGTCGTTTAGCGGTTAGTGAAGTACCGTCGGAAATCTTTTAATATCTATTTGGGTACTTATTTATGATGCTGATTCATGGTACCTTCTTATTTATTTATAGAAAGCATAGGTAACACCTTCAGCCAGTGGCTTTGCGCTCGATAATCGGTGATATAATTTCATCCCCCCTCTACGAGATCTTTAGAGAAAGTTGAATTCATTAAATGGAGATCCATTAACTGAAGTTCACTTTGATACGTTAATGCGTTACGTTGAATTTATTCGATTATTGCTTTTAATTTTAACAAAATTTTAAGCATATACCGGTAAATTATTTAATGTCCTGGTAATTTTTTTCAATCTGAACAAAATGTTAGGCATTTCACGTTATTTTCATCGACAATGTCTACATCACTAGTTCAATCATTCATCACGATGCAACATCGATAGATATGCATGGAAGATCAACCGAACGAAAAGGACCAAGCACTGGTATTGTGAACCAAGTGGCTTGCATAAAGATAATACGCATTTAAGGCTCACCGATGCCTTTGGAGCTTAAGATGTCGAATGAAATTTATTGCGTTGAACCATACGCGAAGGTCATAAAGGCGGCTTTCGCCTGAGATCCCGGAGTTAGAGAGATCATTGGCTACCGCGTCAGAGGTTCGTATATCTTGTGTGCGCGAGCATTATTTACGATAATTGAGCGATGCGCCGCGATGGGGGGCCATCACGGTGTTGTCGGGCGCGCTCCGACATTCACATCGACAAGTTCGAACGCTCCGTCGCGAATCACATCAAATAAAGCGGCTTGCATTTTAAGTAATGGCCCTAGATTGTATTTCAACGTACGTGGACATTCGCAGGGCAATATTTTATTCGACGTCACGCGAACAGAAATCGCCAGGACTGAGATCCGAGAACAATTGAGTTTGCATTCAAAGTACCCACCAATTGATTCAGCTGTTGAAGGCTGGACTGCCAGACCCTTTGTTTTATAAACAGCCATCTCAACTTGAATGTGACGAGGGACATGTTTATAGTCAGTCGAATATGGACTTACCTTGATCGTATATTTGAGGATGTAAGCGATGTGTTCCTCGGACATTTTTCTGTCTGCCGCGTTTAGCTTTCTGACAACATCGATGACAGACCCACATTCGCACAACTGAAAAAAAACAACCCAATACGGTATCTGTTCCAAAATGCGATATAAATCAAACGGCGGTTTAATGGCATTGACTCACCTCGAGGACGAACCAGACGTCGCGTGCGCTTTCGGACTTCTCACAAAAAACTCCATAGAAATCGATAAGGTTGGGATGTTTGGTGAAATCCCTAAGAATTTTGTATTCCTCTTGAATATGGATTTCATTTTCGTCTGTGTAGGTTTGTACTTTGATGGCGACTGATTTGCCGGCGGCCTGGGTGTCAGTGGCTTTGTATACGGCTCCGAATATCCCCGAGCCGAGCTTAGTCCCGAGATTGTACCGCTCCGCTGGACTCGGTAAGGAGGCTACATTCAGGCCGTCCTTCATGCTTGCCAGGCTTGCCAGCGGAACATATAATTGACAGAACAATCCTGCTGGATAAGTTACAACCTTTATTATTGTCAACTCTGGCCGATGTTAATGCTCAAGTTGTTTAATGAAAATGCTTGTTACTATACTCGTTCGGGTCATTCATTACTTTTCTCCTGATTTAACGATGCGATGGTAACGAGTTTCTTGTTGGACTGGCGCTAAACTTTGCACTGGTATTTACGAGTTCAGTGTTACCTATTTCAAGATTAACACATTACACTGGCTATTCATGCTGACATGGTTATTCCAATAAATTAGTTTCCAGTTTATCTACCTTGCTTGCAAATAATAAAAACAATAACTTTTAGCTTTATGAAACATGCAAGGTTGAAGGCCTGAATGTTATTTAAGCAACCTAAAGGTTTTTAGCACTTCTTCCTCCTAGACCGACTAAACTAAACATTTAAAACTATTTTTATTTGTTATCAAATAAAGTATCGACTCACCCCAGTACGTCCACACTGCACACACTCCACCAGGGTAAATGCCAGCTAGCAAGAGCTCCCTCAAGTGCTACGGCTTCTCGTATTAAGTCCACGGTGCTAATCCCTCGTAATACCATTAGGTAATAGCTTGTGACCTTCGGACGCCTCTACTATTAATTGAGGACGACGTACAGTTTTAATTGGAATGTAATTTGATTTGTTATTAAGAGGATTAGACAAGTCTCAATTTTGGCAGGTGTTTTCACGCGGTTCATATTTGGCTTCTTGGGTTGAGTTTATTGCCCCTAATTTGTTTTTCTTTTAAACGGGTTGATGCAAACACGACCACGACAATGTAGTAATTGCCTGACTGATTAACGAATAGGTAACCATTAAGATTCATTGACTTTCCTCTCTTCAAAGTTCTGGTTTTATCTAGAAAGCATTTCGTTTAGGGTTTTTTCTTTGACGGCAACAAAAGGGTCTGTTTCATTCATAATAAACCCATCCGTCACTGGTTAGTGAGTAGTTACTTCAATGTATGTTGTAACTCAATCCATTTCGATGTTATCAATAGATTCGCATCGCCAATCTCTTAAATATGTGATCCGTCTCATGATCTCTAAAATATATTAGTCACGCCTGCCCGATCAAGTGTACTTGAATTCTAAAACATGGGTACAAAAGGCCACATTCATTGAGCCTTTTTGGTCGCAGTTTGTTTAACAGTATGCTTGGTCCTTGGTTACTGTTATCCTGTCAAATTATTTCAAACTCAATCATCTCATTCATGTTTGTAAAAGCACAGTTAGGATGTTTGTTCGGTGAAGTGGAAGTGCTTATGAGTTTTTATTGTGCTTGGGATTTTTCGTCTTTGTTTTGCGAACAATGGATTGTTGGTTACGAAACTAATTGGTAAAATAAACTGATTTCTATCAAATTATTGATTTAAATTGTCACCGATGTTTCTACTGTTTAGAAAAAACAATTTAAAATAAGAATATTGAATAATGTTTTGATTGGTTTGTTTGTGTCACTAAAATAAATTTTATTATTTTGTATAGGTTTATTGCTTGATTGTGTTTTTGGTCAATCCCACTTCGACTCAACCAGAACCCAGACTGCGATATCTTTGCAGATGAATGGAAGAATTTAATGTTGGTGTGCCTGAGGTTTTGCGAGCGTGATGAATGAAAGGATGCTTGATTGATTCATGTTGTTAGTTATAAGTCACTGTAATACTTTTAGGAATATCTTATTTTATAGTTCCAATTAATTTATTTTTCTAATTTTTATAAAATTATTTTATTTGTAATGTTGTTTGTTATATTTTGATCTATTTTATATTTTAACTTTTCGAATACCTAATTATAATAATGTGTTTAAATCATAAGTAACTAGTGTAATTGGTTTTGTAAATCGTGTTAGTTACTAAACTTAATAAATAAAAAAAAAAAAAAAAATAGACTGTGGCACTTGAACCATCCATTATCTTCTCAAATCGGCTTTTCTTTGTACAACGTATAGCTTTCATAACGCGTCGAACCTTTCTTAAGGACTCTCGAACTGCCAAATTAGGCAGAAGCAAAATGATAATTGCTACTTTACAAAAGTGTCTGGGCTATTGATACATAGCCTCTGTAAGTGGCTACTTGGGTGATCGATCGTTGCTTAAGTTGTTTGTTATTTTCGTGAATAGGCTCATCATTATTTGAGATAGTGAGTTCTTTTTGTTCAATTTAATATTGGAATTCCTCAAGGCAGATCTTTGAGCCGAATCTTTTCATGTGTAGGTAAAGAAAAATTTCGATGCAGGTATCAATATGTGGCCCTGACGGAAGACCAGCTTTGGATACTAGCTTGCTAATCATCCAACTAATGCTGAGTCTGAGCCAATTTTGTAAACGGACCTAAGTAAATGAGATGTTTTTCTTTTATCTTTAATTAAGTTTTGTTCACTATCGAGTAATAAGTTCTTTATAAAAAATTAAGATATTCTAATTTATTTTTATTCTTCTCACATCACCTACATATACTTACCCTGATTTAGGTATTCCGTTTTCTAAAAAAGAACTTTCGGATTCAAAAAGTAGTATCTTACCTAAGTAACGGCAAATAATAAATACGTACAATTTATCAAAAAGATTTCATTTTTAAATAACTAATCGGCATACAACTTTAAATTATTAAAATAAATAAAATGATGAACAATAAATACCTAATTACTTAAAGTTATCACTTCATTGGAATTTTACAATTCTCGTAATCGCTTAAATATAAATAAAACATAGACATAAATATTAGTTACTACCAATAAATGGAATGTGGAAATACTCAATGTAAGTGATTATGAAAACTACCAAAAGATTCGAGAAATTTATACATTTTTAAGCTTATTCAAAAGATAATACTGATTTATCATTAAAACTTGTATATCACAAGAATCAAATGCTAAGAAAACCGACGATCAACTCTGGTATAATATACCAGATTGAGTTGATCGTCGGTTTTCTGACGTGTATGTATAACCCATTATTATAAACTCATAATAATGGTTTATCCATTATTATACCTCAATTAACTGATTGACGCTCTTATATTGGCCTAAATAACACAGGTTCATCGGGTCAAAAAATCAAACATATTATCTTATTAGAGTTCAATAAGCCCTTGCTGTTTAACCCCCATCCAAACCAATCCAGTCAATCTACTTACAAATGGCAACCCACTTATCATCACGGCACTTCTGGCAGTCGACTCGACAACACCAGTGGAATGTGCAGTTGCAGGGCTTCAGGCTTGACCGTCGGATGAGGGCATGGCCTCGTCCGCAGCAGAGCAGGTCGCAGGCTCCGGTGCGACTGGTTCTGCCGATACGGCAGACGCGGCCTGAGGTGCCCGCGGAGTCTATGCGAGGGTTGGCTTCGCAGAAGCTCGGGGACCTTGTGCAATAGATATAGATTAGGATAATATCAAGTAAGAAACAAATGACGACAAGTTTCCAAATTTAAATCCAGCATTATTATGGTGCCTACGGAGTCTATGCCAGGGTTGGCTTCGCAGAAACTCGGGGACCTTGTGCAATAGATATACGAGTAGATTAAGATAAAATCAAGTAAGAAACAAATGACGACAAGTTTCCAAATTTAAATCCAGCATTATTATGGTGCCTGCGGAGTCTATATGAGGGTTGGCTTCGCAGAAGCTCGGGGACCTTGTGCAATAGATATAGATTAAGATAATATCAACTTAGAAACAAATGATCACAAGGTTCCAAATTTAAATCCAGCATTATTATGGTGCCTGCGGAGTCTATGCGAGGGTTGGCTTCGCAGAAGCTCGGGGACCTTGTGCAATAGATATAGATTAAGATAATATCAACTTAGAAACAAATGATCACAAGGTTCCAAATTTAAATCCAGCACTATTATGGTGCCTGCGGAGTCTATGCGAGGGTTGGCTTCGCAGAAGCTCGGGGACCTTGTGCAATAGATATAGATTAAGATAACATCAAGTAAGAAACAAATGACGATAAGTTACTAAATTTAAATCCAGCATTATTATATAAATATATCATTGTCGTCAGCATATATCAGTCCACTGCTGGACATAGGTTATATGATTACTAAATTATGGGAAATAACCCTAAGTGATAAATAATGTAATCTATGGCCCTCATTTGAGACCTATAAATATTATAATGCTGGGCAATCCACACAGCATTCTGGGTACATTCGTCGTCTACTTGCTTCCGTAGCATGATAGTGGCTCTCTCAGAAAATTTATTCTAATAATCCAAAGGATTAATATTGAGATTCCGGAATCGTTTCTCACTTTGGTAATTGACTCTTTATTTTCTACTTAGAGTATAATTGTACGAACAGCCATGATAAACTAAAATCTAACCATGAACCTAAATGGTCATAGAGATGCTAGTGTGAATCACTAGTATCTATGAGACATTTCAAGACGCTCATATCAATCAATTCATGAATAAACAAATAATGCCGGACAATCCACACAGCATCATCTAGCCCCAAGCTAAGCAGAGCTTGTGTTCTGGGGTACTACATGACTGATTTACATAATACAATCTTATTTCATTTATAGATCATTTTACATAGAAAACGACCAGAACACCCTGAACTGCTACAGATCTGCCGATCGTACAAATATTTGTCCTGAGACGGGAATCGAACCCGCAATCTTCTGCGTCGCAGGCGGACTTTCGCCCACCGCGCCACAGAGTTCGTCAACATATGAAGAGTGCAATCCGTTTGTTTTACACTCTTCATGAGTCTCATCTGATATCGAAATAATTTGGTCAGGGTCTAGGAGACTTACTTTTCATAAAACAGCAGACTAGTCTTCGGCGCTGGCCTCGCTTTGCTCCTCTTCCTGCCTCGAGGTCTACCTCGCAGCACGTTCACTCCGCTGTTCATCTCCTCTTGAGCAATTATTAGAGCCTGAGGAAAATAAATATGTCAGTTTTCATTTAATGTATTCCATTCGGTACAGTATTTAAGGAATGAGTCATGGCCTGTGTGGCGTGGGAGGCGGTCCGCCTGTGACCTTGCCTTGCGGGTTCGATTCCTGACTCAGGACAAATGTTTGTACGATCTACAGAAATGCAAGTTGTCCGGGTGTTCTGGTCGTTTCCAATCTAAAATATGTGTCTATATTGTATTAAGTACCTATATCAATCATCTAGTAACAATAACACAAGCGTGATGACTGATGATGCTGTGTATTGTCCAGCATTATTTATTTAAACCTAGCTCCTGCCTGCGCATTTGTATCTGGCACCCACATAAAACGAAGCCAATAACTCCTAGGCGGAAAAGTTGTAGAAAAATCAAAATCAATCAACGCGCGATCTAGCGAAGTTATTGATCTCACCTTTCTATACCGCCTCTTGATAGTGGAAGCCACTACCCTGAAATCCGGAGTAGTCCTCCAGCATGTCCTGAGCTGACAGCTCCCAGACATGCCGTGGCATTTGCAGCGCACTTCCATGTGCGATGACAGAACCTGCAAGAACAGTAAAACAATTATAGATTTATCGAGTGCGTTCTGTTATTATTTCCCTTACATTTCTATATCGCCCCGCAACCACTGATTGATCTCAATATCGGGATAAATAATCAATAATCATTAAGTATGTTAGGAACTCGCGAAATTTTAAGAGTTAATTCATGTTCATTGAAACGAGGTTATTTAAATAAAACGATATATATATATTATACATCGTAGTTTGACGAATTCATTTCGGAAAATGAATCAAAAATGTTCTTCCAAAATAAAATAAAACATTGGTTTCATTAAAAAAATCGGTATAGCAATCAATTGCACTCTTAATCTAATTAAATAAGTGTTATACTATAAGAGTAATCAACACAGTTACCCTGTTATAAATATACGAGTAAGTATAAGTAAAACAGGGTAAAAGTCAGTATGTCAGATGAGTGTGTTTTGAACAGATTTTGAACACCATTCAGCAGCAAGCAACTTATAAAATTCGATCAATGCCACCAGGTATTTCTTAAGTGTGGTCCAATTAGGTTAAAAGCCCACATTACAAAATTACAATACAGACCTCAGTTATCGTTCACAAGATGTGCAAAATTGGGAAAGGCTGCACCATTACTGACCGACCTCGAGATGAAAAATACCCTTTACAAAAGCATAAATTCAATTGTCCCATACGTGACCACATCACAGCAATCCCTCCAGTGCACCACCCACCAGCTAGCTCATAACATTTACATAATTAAACGCCTTGCGCGGGCGCAATCACGTTGACGTCTTAATTTCGCCAACGCCGCCGGCGGAACAATTTCCCAAATTGAGTCGGGGCAAAAATTCAAATAAATCGGTGTCCGGACCCGCCCCCACTGTCGGACGGGCCTTAATAACGTAGTATTAAGAGCGTTCGCGATAGAATTCGCCACCCAAGACGTTTGTAATACGCCGTAATGAAGCCGGAATATTAAAAATGGCCCGAACCGCTTATTATGTTCTCACCTCGATGGCTGGTTCGTGAAATACGGCTGGCTAATACCGGCCCCGGAGCGGGCCACGCCGCGCCGACTCAATAGGCCTTAATGGTGGCGCTAGCAACACCAGCCTTTCGGTTTCGAATTCCTGATAGCTATTGCATGCCACCCATGGAAAACAATCAGCGCCGTCTATTGAGTTATCTCGTCGTACGCTCGAGATGAAAAGTCAGCCGCTGCCTGGGTTATAACACCATCTGTAGCCATTTCTTTTAATTGAGCAATTTATTACCTGTTCGTTTTCTTGGCTACCAGCGGCCGTTAATTATTTGACTGCTAGTGATTTAATATTTTACGATGCTGAAATGAGCTTTTGAACCTAGAAGTTAAAAGCCCTTACAAACAGGACGATCCCTTTTGTTTAGCCAATGTGCAAGTATGAGTGTGATTTATTAGTCTAAACATCTACTTTACATAATTGTCTGGTTGCGCTCAATAATAAATTACCATCGTGATGAATTGCAATCATCAGATAAACAGTGTCATCAATCTAAATTACCATTGAAGTGTCGAAGTTATTTATAAAGTGGTACGTGTTAATAATCCACTTCGGTAGACTAAACATGATGTCATAAGGCAGTGGAGTGCCAGGTTGTAATTATGCCCTTGAGGCCTCCATTGCATTATGAAGCTGAGGGGCCTACATCATTGGCACGTAGAGAGTAATAGAGCTATTTGTAAAGGTCTGGGAAGGTTTTGTTACATACTTGCATGTTTCTGCCGCAAAGCAGAGCTATATAGCTAGTTAGCTATAATAATATTGAATGAATTATGCACTGTTCAACCTGAAAATTGTGTGTTTTGAATAGATTTTTAATACCAAACCCACAGAATGTACTTATAAATACCGTTACGAGACTTACGAGACTTATGAAATTCTTGGTGGAACACCAAGAATTTCATAAGTCTCGTTTTAATAAAAATAGAATACTTTTTTGTTGCCATAATAAAAGTCTATTCGATAAATTCACGGGAAACCGCTAATTACCGGCTACAATAGAATAGATAGCCATAATATTTAAATCGATATCATAGTCATCGAGACAAAATATTAACTCATCGAATACATTTTTTGTAACATAATTATCACCTCGGCACTCTAATGCGGTGCCTAATTTCTTGTGTGGGTCGGGCAATCTTTTATGGTTCGCTTCGGTCCTTGGCTAGCTGTCACACTGTTTTGTAACGTGAAGGGTTACTTCGGGTCTTTTTGTTACATGTCTTTGGACTAGTACTTTAGACTAGTAGACTTTTTAGATTAGTAAAAAACATCGCATGACGGGATTTAGAGCGCACGCATCTAGATGCGTAGGTACTCGTCCTGATTATTATTTTTTTATCCTACCTAGATAGTTTGTGTAAACCGTAAGCTTCTATCAGGTCTTAATAAATAAATAAATAAATGTCAATGTCTGATGATGTCCTTCGGGGGATAGCCGTTATTGCTATTCTTTTTATCAAAATTCAGGTTCGTTGTTAAACAGCTTACGTTCATATTGAATTGAAACTTCTATAGTTTTTATATTAAAATAGAAAAACAATTCAATAAGACACAAGAAACATTAAGGAAAACGGATAAATCGTTTCATAACATTGAGCTGCAATCCGTTTTAAGAAGAGTAGGTACGTTTCTTAATTATGGGTTTCGGGTTTTTAGCTCCGTCAATATACTGATTTCCCTCAATTACGTTTCGAATTCACGTAATTTGTGCTGCATTATTGACTTTCCGACCTCTGCCCCTTAACACCTTGGACTTTACAGTGTGACTGCAGTGGCCTTTATTTTGACATTAATAAAAATATCATCGCGGGGGTTATTACCAAGCGTGTCTAACAGAGATCTCACTGGGAGGCTGTTAATTATGTACCTCCTGGGCCAAGGGGGGTACAATGGCTCAGGGGGGAACAATGGTCAAGCGTCGGGCGGACCACCGGGCTTGAGGCTCATGATGGGTTATATAGATTAATATTTTCAATTGAGATTTGCGTATCATCAAGCTTCGACGTTTGAAGGGTTTTGGGTCTGATAGATTGTTGAACAGCTTGTGTTTATAGTGAAGTTATAGGATCACGTATTTCTTAACGTATTCAGTTTCTAAATTACGTTATTTACAATGTGGGCAGCGCTTTTGCATTTATTGCTATTCTTTTGTGAATTGGTTGCCACATAAATAATTTGAAAATAATTATTGTTAGGAAATTACATAATGACCCAAAGATTTACGATTACGGCGGGACTTGAACCCACGACCTCCCCTCAGTTCAAGATGCGCTAACCACTACGCCACAAAATCTGGTCCCGCCTAAATAAATTTTAGTGACATTATTTAATTTCTTACGGATTACCCCGAGTGCGAGGGCTATAGCAAAAAAAAAAACAATATTTATTGTTAACAAAGAGTAAAGGAATTTTAATTTATTGACTGTTTTAGTAATAAAAAGCAACATAGTAAGCATTGATTAGCTACCAATGACAGATCAAAAAATATGGCCGACCACATGGAATGGCTCGTAAAAACGCCCCATTAAATGATGTATCTAAAATTATGTCAATTATTTTGCTATTCTGTGCTACTGGTAATAAAAAGACTAATAACCAACCGAGATCTATTGGTCTAACAGGTCTAAGTCAAGTCTGGTATTGCTCTAAAGGAGTATAGGTACCTACTTAATGTAATTTCATATCAT
This sequence comes from Eupithecia pulchellata, assembly GCA_963931895.1. Lineage (NCBI taxonomy): Eukaryota > Metazoa > Arthropoda > Insecta > Lepidoptera > Geometridae > Eupithecia > Eupithecia pulchellata. The sequence goes on from OZ007525.1 coordinate 11,537,870, forward strand.
TTACCTATATGGTTGTCTTTGTTCAACATGAGACCGCACAAACTCGACTTTTACACCACCACCAGAAATCCAGTACGAAAGGCGTTCTTAGAAAACATATTATGGTAGTTATATATAAAATATAAAAAAATAAGAAATATGGAAAAGTCCACGCTGACGATTTTCAGGGTTTCGAGATCGGTTTTGAAACCCAAATGGTATCGCTTTTTTCTGTCCTGTTTTCAATCATTAATATTTTAGCAACTACTGCAGCTGTTATAACATTTAAAATAATAATACATTTGGTGCTCCTGTACAGTTTTACAAAAATGAATATTTTTAGTGAAGATTTTTAGTGTCTATCTAGGTAAGTACTTGATGTCAAAATTTTAAACGAAACCTACGAAGACAAAAGCATCAAATGAAAGGTATCGGTTTGTACATCTGAAAACAGTATAAATAAAAAATATTGAAATTTAGGTAGATTGAATACTTACTGTTTACCTTTACCTCTAAAGAATATAAAACATTTTGATATTTTATATTCAAGTATTTTTCTCTATGTACAGACAGAAGCATTAATTGGTAACCCCCTCACAGAATATGTCATAGTTATCATTCAGTAGCATGTAGGTTCAAACCCGTGAAGATTTATATATTCATTTTAATTTACATTTTTTTTTATTTTTGTTTTTTTATAAAGTTTGTTTAATTGTTTAAATAAAAAACAGAAGTTTTTTTTCAACACCTACATTTCTTTTATCAGGAGTAACGATACTGAAATTTCGAGCCTGTATCACATGTAACTATGGTGTAGTGGTTAGTGTAACCGAGATTCTGACACCGCACATCGTAATGATCGTCATCGAATCCTTGCAGTGGATGTTTTTGTTTTTTAACTACTACTTAATTTTAGTAATGTAATAACATTTATTTATGTGTAATAGTGAAGTTTTTGTCTATTAGTATGAATTTAAAGTAATTGATAAAATAAAACAATAATAATAATTTCAGGTAAACAATTACCTACGTTTATTTTTTTCAAAAATTTGCCTACACAAACAACAACACAAAAAATTTAATTAATGTTTTATTTTATTATTTAGCCTACTTACAAATAGCTTCCTATCCTGAAAAATAATATTCCATTTTCGATTTAGTGCTCGAGAATACACATGTTTTCATTAGAATTTCGTTTACTTTGCTAATCTAATGAATTAAACAATTTGGATCTCGTGTAAATCATGGAATACTAAATAATCAGGTAGTTTTGAAAATAAATGAGGTCAAATGGAGTTTTTCTGACAATGTTAAAAGGTAAAATTACATAAGGGTTTAGTAGGTAGTGATATTTATCGTCCTTTATATTTAGTGATACTTATCGCTTAATAGCTTAAGGGCTAACGGATCGGATCTCAATTTAAAACCATTTGACCCCACATATTTTCTATCGGATTTAGGTCCGAACTTTTAGATGTCCAAGAAATAACAGTAATGCCTTGTAGAGATGAACAACCCTTGAGAAACCATCCGCGTACGATGCACTGCACAATTATCATGGACAAAATAAATTTGGGCTTCTGGATACGCGATCCGCGTAGTAACCTTCAACACTTTCAAGCTCGTCATTCATGCGCCCAGTTATTTTTACTATTTCTCCAGAACCCATAGAGGATATCCATCTCCAAAACCTAAAAAGAAAAAAAAGTCAACTGTTATAATGTTAATTTAGTTCGTGTAAATACTAACTTGTTATAAATATCATTATTATGATGAAATAATCATAGATAATTTGTTGAGAATTATCAGTATTATCACTTACCTAAAGTTATTCATGCCCTACGATGGAGTTCAGCAGACAGTCCTATTTTTGCTGCTCGATAATTGTGTAAGTATATCAGCTGCATGCAAATGCCTTCTGTTGATGTTGATATCAAATATTGTTGAGCAGTAGAACGAGTGGATGCAAAAGGCGAACTAGTCTGAATGTCAACAATATTATTGTGGCGACTTCACTGATTTGTAATACACTCCTGTTGTTTATCTGCCATTGCTTCTTACATTCACATCCCCACATTACACCTAAGCGCGCGGTTTTTATCTGTAAGACAACAAATCAATACTTAAATGAAGTTAAAGATAACAAGGTTTTACTAAAAAAATATGTATTTGTTTCGTAATGATTATGACACAAGAATAATAAGTTGATAACTTACCGTAATTCAAAGCTAACGAGCAATCTCCTGATTACTCATTTGCTGTTCGAATAGCACCGCGATCTTAGTTCTCACAAAATTCTTAATTTGCATAATTTCCTTCAATATTCTTCAATTCATTTATGATTCAAACCAGTAAGTCAAGACTAGAATTGAGTATGGCTAGTGACCTTTTCATTATTCACCAAGATTATATTTAAATCTACCCTCAAATACTTCTTTTTTTTCTTATCCAGTGTAAAGAGATCTCATAAATAAAAATCCGCTGTCGAACACTAATAACATAAAATTTCGACGCTCTGATAACTGGTTCGTTGGTTTAGTTGGTTGGTGCGTGCATTACTTGTCATGTGAGCGATTGGATGTCTGGTTCGATTCCCACTGGGTGTTACGTTTTTGTTTCTTAGTAATGAGTAAAAGATTTGTAAATCGTACAGTGATTTGCAATGTAAACTTTAGCTATTAGGGGGGTTACCAATTAATGCTTCTGTCTGTACACATAAAACCGAATGAATGCATATTTAATTTTCTACGTCTACTGCAAAGCAATGTAATAATAAAAAATAAAAAACAATTCGATAACCTTACGCAACGTAAATGTCAGCGAGGCAGCGGCTCCAACATAAATTAAACACCCCACCCTAATTACGAACCATAAACGAATAACAAATTAAATAACTTTGAACGTCGTGTTTGTATTATAAAACCTTGTAAGAACGTAAATTGTATCAATCATAAATCCCTTTAATAAGTCCCGAGGTATGCCCCTTTAATGTCAGATTTAGTTTATACTAATATTATATCATCTACAAAACGTTTATAGACACGTTTAAAGAAACTATAAACTAATGAGCTATTGATATAAAGTTTAATTTTGATTGTAGCGTCTTAATTGGACGCTTTGATAAGTTGGTTATTTTGTATTTAACATCACTTTGACATGTTTATTATAAGCGGCCTATTAAATTATTAGGAGTAATCCTCAATGTCTGGTATTTTGGCTTGGCTGTCGGTTACTCGGTAGTGGTCACATTGTTTAGGTACAGCTGGTTCACTTCACTACAGAGCTTTCCAAGGTTTACAGCGTTTTTATTTGACGACCTCTATGAGCGGTGGGCGAACGTCCGCCTGCGACGCAGGAGGTTGCGGGTTCGATTTTCGCCTCGGGTCAAATATTTTTGCTCTGCTTAGCTTGGGGCTAGATAATACTTTGTGAATTGCCCAGCATTATTTATTTATTTTATTTTATATTTCAAACAGCCTCCTATGGGGTGCATGAATGGAGAGGCGACAGCCCCACATTGCACGTGCTTGTATACATTAGAATGATATCGTATAGCGTATCGATAGCGTACCTAGCTTCTCAACGGCTGCAATACCTCGGGAGACCGAGAACGCGTCAGTGAGCTGCTGGTTTTCCTGGAGAACTTCGGGTGGTTTGACTAGGAACCCCCTACCTCCCTATAAGAGCCACCTGTGGCTTAGTTACGGAAATCAAGCCAGAAATAATTAACAAGCAGGAAGGCGGTAAGTATTAGTGAGTTTTTTCGCAAGCGTAAACCATTTTTTATTTTATCTAAAACAAAACTCTAACAGAGTTGCAACAATAATCTACAAATAAATTATACAACTCGAAAACTAACAAGATTTTTACTTTACTTTAAGATTAAAGTGAACAAAGAATTAAAGTGATCACTTCATTTCCCAGTATTACAATATGTTATTTGTATTTTGAACATGTCCAAGAGTCCTGTAAGGTCAAAATGAAATACAGCTTTTGATTTTGATCACAAAGTGACCTAGCTTCACCTCGTTTCAGCTGTCATAACAGTGGCTTAGATCAGTTAGTGGACGGCACCTAATAACCACATGGATGTTTTTAGGTGTCAGTGGGCAAGTTATTACGATTTCATTGGAAACACAGCTGTGGGTGGGTATGCCTTTTAAGTCGTCGAGTAATGAGCTAGCTGTCTTAATCGTGCGATAATGCAAATGTACCTATATTATGTAGATAGGTACCTATTTTGATTTATTAAATGACGAGTCGTGCACCGGCTTCACACGGGCATTTAACAAAAAAATAACTTTGTATGCCGAACCCTATTTTTTTTACAAATTCTATCTGCACGGAAAATATATATATATCAGCATGGAATATTAAGGATTCTAATGGTGAAATAATTTTTCAAATCGGTTAAGTAGTTTCAAAGACTATTCAATTCAAACAAACAATCAAATCTATCCTCTTTATAATATTAATATAGATTAAAAAATTATGGACCATTCATACCATACTGCTGTGTGGATGGTCCAGTATTATTTAATTATCATATAACCGTAAGTTAAGCAGAGCTTGTGTTCTTTATGGGTATTAGACTGATATACCTACTTAAATTATCTACTATTGGTAGTCATTTTTGTCTTGTAGTTTGCAAAGTTATAGTAATCGACAAATCACACAGATCTACTAGATGACTGATTTACTTAACTACAGCATATTACATAGATGAAGATATTTTTTTATTATACATAGTAAACACCCTGAACATATCTGCAGATCGTATACATTTGTCCCGAGGTGGGAAAATGTTATAGTTGTCGTTTAATAGCTAAATTACATTCCATCTAAAAACAAAAGAGATTAACTCTACAGCTGTTATCCCAAAGTCCCTAAACGTGACGTAATTCACCTTTATTTTGACGTAAATTTAAAAAGCGACCAATTTTAATGTCCAATTTGGGGTTCCATAATAAAATAGGACAAGACACATTTGGGTTATTGTGGTTTACAGGATAGGTGTCCAAATTACAACATCGAGCGTGTTGAGTGGAATTTAGTGGTCAGATGGCCATGGACCCTGAACCGGGACCTCCCAATAGTGGAGTCGTTTACGTGAAATACAATTTCTACTAATGCTAATGTGAGTTGTATTATTAATCCAAAGAAACCTATTTCCTTGTTTATCCTTGGATTTTGTTCCTAGCTACACAGTTCCTATTATTATCATTATTATATTTTTTGTACTTGTATAATATTACCTTTTTAACGTATGCATGTAATTATGCTTATATGCGTATATTTCTTAAAATTGTATGTATATTTGTTTATTCCTACTGCGTAATCTCTGGGATTTCTACTCCGAATTGATAACTTGTTTCAAAAATATGTGGTGCTATACATATTTTAATACGACACGAGTAAAGTAGGTATATTTTCTGCCTTATATAGAGATGTCATTGAGTGTGAAAGGATCATCGAATGAATGACGTCACATTACAATAAGATATGTTGTATACCAGATGTTCAACGGTCTCGTATCAGGCACAAAGCCATCTGGGAGCTCCTTAGCTCAAATTGGATAGCGGTGGGGGGCGTGGCAACAATAACCACCGTGGGTGGTCGTACATGGCTATAAAATATGTTATTATATATCCAGCCGCGATCACACCCCGCTTTATGTGCTATAAACTGTATCTCATTCCATATTTACGGGCGGTTATTGATACACGAAAAATTGCGGATGGAATTTGCAAAACTTCATTTGGGTAGTTATGGTAATTGCGGTTCAGGGTAATGGGTTTGCTTTTGGGTGTCCTTGGTAAATATCTCAATTTATGAGGTGCTTTGGGGAATGTGGACCTTTATTTTTGAGAGTAAACTTAAGATTTGGGTATGTAATTTTCAAGGTGAACATATAAGTTACTTAAAGGTACTTACATAAAATAAATCTGAATCTAAATCCAGCGAAACATGGACGGGTCGCTACGTTAGTATCAACAAAAATTAATTTGTTTTCATTTCATTTATTTTTTTATATCTACCTATGTATCTTTTGCTGTGCTAATGCTGTACAAATTAATCTTTTAGGCATCATAAGTAGGTAGTGTTTGAATTTTTGGGATTAGTCACTAAGGTAATGACAAAACAAAAATAACACGCTGCACAATCCACACAGCATTATCTAGTCCCAAGCAAAACGACCTTGTGCTATGCTTGAAAGACTGATAAACTTTAAACTTTGATCGACAATTCCGCAAATCAAAACCAACCAACCCTGCAGTATAACAGCCCCTATCATGCAAAACAAGACCCATCTGCCTCAGAACCAGGCCACTCATCGCCTACCTAATTCCACATCTACACCTACAAACGTCAAGCCTGCTCTCAATTTTAAATTCACCCCGCATGATCAAACCTCCCGTATGCACGGTATGCAAGCTTCTAATGAGATAAATTGAAGGGCCATCGACAAGACTTTTCAACCTGTGCTTGAATAATTTATCAAAGACAATGCTTGATTTAGAGGTTTGATTCTTTATTTGATGTTGTGTGAGAGGTTTTTGTTTATAATTCGATTGTAAAATTAAACAAATGTACATAAGATGAGGTTACTCAAGCAATGTTGATCGAAAGCTTTTTTATTGCCCCTGTTGATCATTCTAATGTTTGTAACATCTCAATTACAAATTATCAGCTAACCTTTCATAACAAAACAAAATGGCTGTAAAAAATATAAAGTTGATATTCTTTTTGTTTTAATTTTGGTGTTTGTGTTTTCTGTAAATTAATGTGACTATTTGATTATTGTGTTCAAATTTTTCATCTTTATTCAAGACTTCAAGTTGGATAGACTTATCCATGAAGTAATAAATAAATACTTTAATATTCAAAACTACTAATACTTTAAAATTTAATAACCCTGATATTGATAACAATTTATTTAAAGAGTCATCCAGTTTTTCTATTCTGTAGTTCACAGTCAACCGAAAAAAAAGCATGATCGAACGATTTCGAACTTCGTTGCAGAAGACCTGCACATTTTACAATCATGTCTGGTTTCTGGTTTTTGTTACCGAAATAAAACAAATTAGTTACGTCGTGACATAAAACACATCACCAATGAAAGTCGTTGCTCAATCACATTCAATTTACGGAGTCGAAACGAATTCGAATAGGGAGCTGTTCGAATGCATCTGAATTCTTGAAATCTTGGAATGTGAACATTTGTCCTGTTGTTTGCTGTTTATAATAAGACAAGATCGCGTGATGTTGATACAGAATACTGAAGCTTGATTAAGGTTTGCCGACAGTGCAAATTTTTTTTTATTAAGTATTCGGCTAATACTCTGATCAAGGGCGTCGCCAGCCCACGGCCTAGGGGGGGGCAAGACGTAGCCAGACATAGGTACCTACTAACCGAGGGGGGGGGGTGCTAGTAGAGCTCGTTAAGATCTACAACTGGCATTCATCAATACTGCAAGTGAAAGTGCCAGCACGACAATTTTGTAACTTTTTCGGGCCACAAAGTAGTATAAAAAAATTATATCAGTGAGTAATGAGCACCGATATTTTTTAGTATGCGGCTGCTGAAAACAGTCGAAACTGAAGATTACATAGAATAAACGGCGAGCGATGCGAGCCGCGAATTTTTTTTTTACATTTTCAGACGCATGCAAAAAGTTTACAATACCTAGTATGTACCTATATAATATCTAAATTAATAACAGCAAACGGAGGTAGCAATTCAATAATGATAAAACAAGAAAATAGGTTCTTAATCCATCCATTGATTAAGGAAATTAAAATTAATGTCGTGCCTTCCTAGATGTGCATCGCGCATTCGCGCCCTACGCTAAGCGAAGAGACGAAAAAAAATATTGGGTTTTAAGACAGAATAACCACTTCAAGTGGGGAGCACTTGAAGTGGTTATTCTATTTTTACGTTATCTAGGTGTGAAACGTATCCGAGAAAATTTTACATATTAAAGTTTTATTTATATATTATAAACGGTGACACAACATTTCGGGGGGTGGCTTGTACCCCCAAAACCCCCTTTCCCTACGGGCCTGTTTGGCTGTATGGCGATTGTAAAGAAGAATGCTTTTAACTTCCATGTGAAAAGCTTCACAAGCTATACACAGCACGTACATATTATAATATTTGGTTACAAATTACCGAACAAAAAAAAAATACTTACAATATTTTTTTTGAAGTTGTAATTTTAGTTTTTTAGTTTACCTACCTATGAAATTGCCGTTCTGACAATGACGAATTAAAGGCGATTGTGGAAGCTGATGCTACACAATCTACGGCTGAATTAGCAGCAGCTTTCGACGTTAGCGTCAAAACAATATTGGTCCATTTGCGTCAAATTGGCAAGGTAAAAAAGCTTGACAAATGGGTGCCCCACGAACTCAATGATCGCCAGCGCGAAGTACGCGTCGAGACGTGCCGCTCTGCTCAACAGACACACAAATGAAGGAATTTTGAACCGCATTGTTACCTGCGATGAAAAATGGATTCTGTTTGATAACCGCAAGCGCTCAGCAAGTTGGTTGGATCCTGGTTCAGCACCTAAACAATGCCCTAAACGAAAACTCACCCCTAGAAAAGTGATGGTCACTGTTTGGTGGTCTAGCGCCGCCGGTGTGATTCATCACAGCTTCTTACCAAACGGGATGAGCATTACTGCAGATGTGTACTGCGAAGAACTGAACACAATGATGGAGAAGCTGGCATATCTCCAACCAGCATTGGTCAATCACTCCTCTCCGCTGCTCCTGCACGACAACGCGCGAACTCAATGCACAGCAGACGGTATCCAAGTTGCAAGAACTGGGGTTGGAAGCTCTCCGTCATCCGCCCTACTCACCAGACCTTGCGCCTACAGACTACTACTTTTTCCAGAATTTGGATTACTTCTTGGCTGGAAAAAAAATCTATACCCGAGAGGCAGTACAAAATGCCTTTGAAGAATTTGTTGCTTTCTTTAAGAAGGGCATCAATAAACTGCCACTGCGTTAGCAAAGATGCATTGATTGCATGGGTGATTACTTCGATGAATACAAATAAAAAATACATGAAAAAAAATCGTTTGAATTTTTTCATACAAAACGGCAATTTCATAGGTAAAGACCTAATATTGCACTAACTTTCACTACTTATTCCCCGTGATAGTGATTTTATGCGGGATATATCGGCAAAGCAAGAGTTTTGCAGTTGGCTAGGTACATATTTTTGATCTCTAGGGGGGGGGCAGCTGCCCCCCCCTGCCCCCCCTGGCGACGCCCTTGACTCTGATACTTTTGCAGATTTAAATAAATAATGCTGGACAATACACAAAGCATAACCTAGCCCCAATCTGAGCAGAGCTTGTGTTACTAGATGACTATAGTAATAGAAATGAAGGGTAAAATAGAGTAAAAGGTACGAAATAAATATCCGATAAATAATTATTTACAGGCGAAATTTTTTCCCCCTTTCCATCGCGGTAAGGCGATCGTGGTCATCGTGGTTCTCGGAGTTACAGCCGGTAGTATCCAAGATTACCCTCAATCCGTCTTCAGAATCAGAAACTACATTAAAAATCGTACTCACCGATCTCCCAGCCTCATTATTATGAATATTAATCTTCGACTGTACATCATCTACTTTCTCCCTCACGTCCAAGAACTGTCTCGAGAACTCGACTCCATAGTTGAGGTTGTGCGAGCACCCCCCACTCCACTCCCACTTGTTCGGCCTAGTTCGGCCGCGGTCGTGTGACGTTCGGTACCCTAGGGGGTCGCAGCCGCAGGAGAGCAGCCTGCCTTGTGCGCATGCGCGGGCTACTGCGTGGGCTACGCCGGCCGCTGTCAGTGCGTACAGGAATGAGGACTCGCGGAATCCTGTAGGGAAAAAGAGCTTATGAAATCTGTCTATAAAAAACTAGCGCCCCGTCTTCGAACGGAAATTTAATAAAAATTTAATTTTTGTGCTGATTCCTAACTCTTTTGATAATATTCTATAGCCTATGTTCATCAGGGAAAATACAAAATCTAATGGTGAAAGAATTTTTCAAATCGGTCCAGTACTTTCAAATAAATTTTTTTAAACAAAAATTATTTAAATAAAAAGTCAATTCGAAGTGTGCCTAATCGGTGCTATTAGAATCGAATAAATTTTGAGAAATACAAAGAGGTTTAGGTACAGACACGGATTGTAGAGATTTGAAACTTTTCTGTTAAGGATCAGTAGGTAAGTACTAGTACAAGTATCTTAGTAATAGAAATCATTTTTCACAACAAAATACTGCTTCTGTCAGTCTTATCCATTAGGTAAATAGAAACCAATAGGTTATTGAATACCCGATTCAATTTAGAACTGGTTCAATACAGAATTGCTCCGTTTCAATGAAAGACCACACGCAACAGTATTTGAGGTATTCTAGCCAATACTTTGACTAGTGATAGCCCGCGAGTCTTGTGTCTTCGTGCATGTTAGGTAGGTACATTCTTACGTAAACCTCGTTAAGGGATGGAACGGTGGTTTATCTAACACAGACTAGGTTCATAGCTTTTTTCAAAATACTTTGCTGAAATAAAACTTAATCAAATCGGACTTTTTAAGCTATGTAACATAGATAAATACTATTCTAATACAAATAATAGCACATCATTGTGAAAATATGCTCAAATTAAAAATCATTTTGGTATTACGTTTGTATGAGAAATTAATCCGTCGCCGAAGCCCGAAATAGAAACACGGTCTCATTTTGATCAATGAACAAAATATTGCTTGCCGTCCGACTATTATAGAACTAAGAGCGATATTAAATATTGAGATCCAAACTTTACCTTACACGGTAGAACTTTATTAGCTAATGCATGATTTTCAGTTTCTCGAGCCTCATCAAGTATCCTTGCATCGTGTCGATTTGGCTCTTTATATCCCATATTCGGTGTGGGGTCGGCTTATTCACTCGTACCTACATCCTTTGCGAATTACACGCTTGGTATTGCTGAGCGCTATGTAGGATGGGTAAATTCCAAGATAATCGTGTTTTGAATCCTTGAAAAATAATTTGTCTTGTTTTATTAAATCATGGGTAAATAAATGGCTATGCTGTGTTATTACTACGTTGGGTCACATTGGTACATTGAAAAATACAGACAATTGTCCCCCGTTTACGCCAAAATATTGATCCAAAAATTTATATTAGGTGCTTAGAGTGTTATAAAATCATTACTGCTATAACTCTTTCATCATCATCAGCCTATGTTAGTCCACTGTTGGACATAGGCCTCCCCTAATGAGCGCCATAGCGCCCTGTCTTCGGCTTGTCGCATCCAGCATCTGCCAGCAGTCTTTCGCAGATCGTCATCCCACCTGGCCGGAGGGCGTCCTACACTACGTTTACCGAGTCGCGGTCTCCAGTCAAGAACACGTTTACCCCAGCGGTTATCGGTTCTTCGCGAAATATGGCCGGCCCACTGCCACTTCAGTTGGCTAATTCTCTGAGCTATGTCGATGACTTTAGTTCTCTGTCGGATGAATTGGTTACGAATCCTATCCTTCAGAGAAACTCCGAGCATAGCTCTTTCCATAGCGCGCTGAGCGACTTTAAACTGGTGGACCAACCCTATCGTGAGTGTCCACGTCTCAGCTCCGTAGGTCATGACTGGTAGGACGCACTGATTAAAAACTTTCGTTTTCAAACATTGCGGTATGGATGACGAGAAGACTCGACGTAATTTTCCGAACGCTGCCCAGCCTAGCTGGATCCTCCTCTTGGCTTCCTTCTCGAAATTGTTTTTACCCAACTGCAAAATCTGCCCGAGGTAAGTGTACTCAGAAACAATTTCGAGAAGGTGGCCATGTACGATCACCGGTCTTGGATCAATGTGGGCATTGATCATGACTTTGGTTTTATCCAAATTCATGCCAAGACCGATACATCGGGAGGCTGAAGCTAGACTGTCCAGCATCCGGTTCAGCTCCTCTAGCGACTCCGCCATTAAGACTATGTCATCAGCGAATCGCAGGTGGGAGATGTAGTCGCCGTTTATGTTGATGCCCTTGTCTTTCCAGTCCAGCGTCTTAAACATATCTTCCAACGCGCTCGTGAACAGTTTCGGGGATATGACATCCCCCTGCCTCACTCCTCTGCGCAGTTGGATCGGGTTAGTCTGCTGGTCCTGTACTCGGACACTCATCGTAGCGGCTTCGTAGAGACATCTCAGCACCTCGATATAACGATAGTCTACTTGGCATCGCTGTAAGGATTGTAGAACAGCCCAGGTTTCAACGGAGTCAAAGGCCTTCTCATAGTCCACAAAAGCCAGACACAGGGGCTGATTATACTCTTCAGACTTCTGTATAATCTGCCTCACTGTGTGAATGTGGTCTATGGTACCATATCCTCCGCGAAACCCAGCCTGCTCCGGTGGCTGAAACTCGTCGAGTCTCCTGGCGAGACGGTTCGATATAACTCGTGAGAAAAGCTTATAGACGTGACTTAGGAGCGAGATGGGTCTATAATTTTTAAGAAGGGTTTTATCTCCCTTCTTAAAAAAAGAGCACCACCAAACTCCCACTCCACGCCTTTGGAGTTCTCCCACTGTGAAGGACGGCGTTGAAGAGGCTCTGTAACCCCTGTATAACAGGGTATCCTCCAGCTTTCAAAAGCTCTGATGTTATTCCGTCCTCACCGGGGGCTTTTCCATTTTTAAGCTGCCTCAGAGCTAACACGATCTCGTCTTGACTGATGTCTGGCAGTTCGTCGGTATAGTGGCGTATCAAGGTGGCTCTAGAATCGTGGTCGTCTCGTTGGGAACGGGGAGCATGTGCAGCGTATAAACGGCCATAAAAGTCCTCTATCTCGGCCGATATCTCCGGCTTCGACAATACGGTCCTTCCGTCGTGCGTTGAAAGCTTCGTCAGGTGGCTCCTTCCAAGCTGCTGAGTGAATACTTTGGACCCTCGGTTTCGCTCTATCGCCTCTTCGATGAGGCGTGTATTGGAGCTCCGAAGGTCGCGACGTACCATCTTCGCAATTCGCTTGTTCAGGTCTGACCTCTCTGACGAAGTCGCTTGGGTGGTTTCCCGTCTTTTTGTCATCAGCCCAAGAGTCTCATCCGAGAGTTTGGACTTCTTACCAGTCCGCTGCTTTTTGCAAAACTTGATGCCCTCGTCCCTCAGCGTTTCGACCAGATTGTGTAGGGTCTCGTCAGCGTCATCAGTGGGTTCCAAGGCAGCGAATCTATCCCCGAGAAGCTGCTGAAACTTCTCGGTGCCCGCCATGATTTGGATTGGGTTCGGTCGGAGCGTGGACTTCATCAGACGGTTTCTTTCAAGCTTCAAATTTATATTCAGAGAGCCTCGAAGGAGTCGGTGATCAGATCCGGTATTGAACCTGTTGATCACTGAGACATCTCTGAATATATGCTTGCTATCCGTCATGATGAAGTCGATCTCATTTTTTGTCACAGAATCGGGACTCCGCCATGTCCACTTCCTTTGGGGCTGTTTCTTAAAGAAAGAGTTCATTAAGAACAGCCCCTCTTTCTCGAGGAAGTTGACGAGCATTTGTCCCCTGTGATTTCGAACACCAAAACCATGCGGGCCTATTCGGGATTCGTTGCCAGTCTGGGTTCCCACCTTGCCGTTAAAGTCCCCCATAACAACGTTGAAGTGAGCCTTGGTGGTGTGATGTAAGGCTTTGGATATGTCTTCGTACATATCCTCCACTTCATCATCCGAGTGTGCCGAGGTCGGTGCGTAGACCTGAATGACCTTTAAGCTGTAGCGCTTAGACAGCCGAAGGATCAGGTACGCTACCCTGGTCGACACACTGGAGATTTCTTCGACGTTGTTAGAGAGGGCCTTATTGACGAGGAAACCTACGCCACCCTGGGATGTTTTATCACCCTCGCGAAAGTAGAGAAGATGGCCCGAGTCTAAGGTTACAGTGTCCTCCCCCTCTCTACGGACTTCACATAACCCTAGAACATGCCATTTAATGTTCTCTAGCTCCACTTCCAACTGCGCTAGATGGTGATCAAGCCTCAGAGTGCGTCCGTTAAACGTTGCCAGGGTCAGTGTGTGTGGGGTGTGGTAGCCTAATGTAGCCCGGAGATTCCTAGCACCCCCTGCCCCGCCGTTACCGTGGCCGCTACCATGGCCAGGAATAGCGAGGCGGCCGGGAACTGGGGGCCATTTTGTGGCGGTTCTTATCATTGGGGGTAATTGCCCATAATCCCCACGCTGGGCATGCGGGTTGGGGATCGCAGTTTAGTGGAGTAGTTCTGCAGAGGGCGCTGCTGCCCGCCCCCCGGTGTGTTTCCCTTAGTCGCCTCTTACGACACCCACGGGATGAGTTGGGGTGGTGAAATTCTATATTATGCCGTCACCACACGGCAAACATATAACTCTTTATTGCTGTATTATTATTAATATTGTATCTCATTTATCGCTATGATCACGGGCCATTTAGTTACCAGAGGTAGAGGACCTCTGGTAAGGAGGGGCATGCGTGGGGCCGTAGCCAACAGCACAGAGGCCCTTTATGAGAGTTGATTTTAAAGGCGGGGGCTACACATTGCGGCTATTTATCCTTTTGAAAAGGACAATGTAATGATAGTATTATTACTGTACATAATTTGGTAACGAGAGCACGATACAGGTAAAATTAAAAAGCAAGATAAACCTACTTATTAATTTATTAAGACCAAGTATGTAGGTCTTACGTACGTAGTCACATGAGAAATCGAAATGTTTTTGGGGTTTTATTTAATTTACTATAGACAGATATGTTTTTATTTACATAGGAAATAAATAGAACACCTAAAATCAATAGGTATCTCCAGATCGTACCTTCATCTCGGGAATCGAACCTGCAAGCTGCATCTTAGGCGGACCTTCACAACAGAGGGCATCATTTGATGAAGATAAACCGTTCTACAAACTCCTCAATCACTATCGACAAGCGAATCTTGTGGCTACGTCGTCCATATTGCTGTCCATTACCGCTTAGATAGCTTCCACACTTCAAATAAATTAAAGCAACAAGACTGCAGCGCATACCGATCGCAACGATAGTCCCGATATAGAGCTATATCATACTGTTGGATGGTTTAGACAGGGATGTAATTAGTGTCTAAGTAGGGCAAGGTGGGGGCCAAAGGTGCCTATGCTATCATAGGTCTGGTCAAAACCACAGATAGTGACTCAGCGTCTACAAACAAATGAGGTTAGGAAGACAGTAGTTAATCAGCTCTTATAATAAAATATTATCGTACCTATGACTTAATTCTTTGTTTCTGCCCTGTCTTGCCTGAGAGTGCAGGCTAAGTACATATGTAGATAAAACAAGGCTGGAGACGAAACAATAGTTAAGTAGGTAGGTCAATATGTTACTGGATGTAATTTTTTTCCATTTAGGAATATCACGAAATATATCAGCTAAATCACGTCATGCGTTTCTAGGTGCCAATCTCTGACCTTTAAAACACAACGAAAAAGATATTTGTTCAGGGTGTTCTGGGCGGTTTCTAAGTACAATAAAAAAAAATATATTTTATATGTAATTATATTGTAATTATGTTCAGTTATCAACTACCCACAACACAAACTCTAATTAGCTTGGAGCTAGACGATGCTGTGTGAATTATCCGGCATTATTTTATTAAATTATCCATAAACCTACGTTTTCAAACTGTTTTTGAAGACCACTTGTTTACAGCCTAGCTACGCCTCTGGTCCCGATACAGTATTTTATCATACTATTGGAGCTTTCAACTCTCGATTTATAGGAACGCGGAACGTCTACAACCTCCATTTATCTGTTTTATTGCTATAAATTAAATGGTGAATCCATTGGAGATGAAAAGATACGCTATGTTGGCCTTTGTCACTTCAAACCTCATACTTGGTATTTTTTGTTCAGATACCTTGGCAACGGGAAAACGTAGAATTTTTGAGAAGCCAGACATTTTCAGAACAGTATATTCGAGAAACATTTTATTTTATAATATTTATGAATCAAAATTGTTAGAAGCATGTAGCTTATTTTTTTAGGGTTTCGTGCCTGAAGGGGGAACAGAAAGCCTTACTAAGCTGTTCGTCCGTCTTCTTGTCTGTCGTTCACCCGTCCGGCCTTTCGTCTTTTCTTCGTATTATTGAATGAATCCGTTTTTAATGTTCCTTTTTTTGTAAGACAGTACGGTACGGAACCCTCCGCATGTTAGTTGACGCTCTTGGCATCATATCATATTGGCTGTCCAGGGCTGGAGCTTGCCCTGTTTTAATTCTAGTCCCCTTAACAATTGGTTTGATCATCAATTGAGAGTATAATGTGATAATGAATCAGTTAGTTTTTTTAAGCCATGGTAAAAAGTTTACATATGTAAGGAAAAATCTAGTAAAATTCCTGTACTCAAACAAAATTAACGGTCGAATATCCACCTAGATCTAATAAGATTATGATAGACAGATTAATAATATTTAATATTTTATCATCAAAACTTATAAAATAACCTAAAAATCAACTTGATCTTTGATTCAAAGTGAAAATTGTGTAAGTAATTGATAATTCATCTGTGTAAAGATACGCTATTGCTGCACAATGTAATCTTTTTACCATAAACAGATTATAAAGTGATGTGGGATTTGCATTAGAGTTAGGTCGGCTTAGTTAATTGTGAATGCTTTCATTGTTAGGTACTGAATAGGAGTTTGCCAGGCATTGAGGAACTTACGGTCTTTTAAATTAGTATTTTCTGATTCTATTAATTCATATTAGTTATTTTATTTGTATATTGTTCTTAATTTAGTACCTAGATTACTTCTTTAAGCTTCTGTTAGTAAAATTACAATTTTATTTTATTATTCATTTATTCATGTTTTGTATGACATTGATACATTAACAAAAGCACCAAAGCTCTCGTGAAGTAGTGTTTGTGTATTTATTTAATTTAGGGGATCTTTTTGCACAGAAAAACCCATAAGAAATATTTAGAGATAACATTTTTCATAACAAAATACATTCGTCCCAAATATTTTAGATCCGTGACTAATATGCAGATATTTTAATATCGTAGCACTATTAGACTTGCAGCAAGTACCGAAACTACTTTTGCGTCGTGGATTTTATTTAACTGCGCCATGTTATTTTTTAGTTTATAATGAAAATATAATGCTGGAAAAATCACACATTATTATTCGATATAGTGGGTCAAATAGAAGCGCAGTGGTTTCTATAACATTTTTTTGGCATATTTTTTATAAAGATTTTTGTTATATGTAATAATGCGTCTGCCCTTGCCTTTGGGGATAATCTCCTAGAAATTAATAACCAATACTTATCGAAAAAAAAATTTGGTGCCAGGTTGAAATTCCGCCGAAATCGAAATTTTTTGGAATATTATTTTATTTCTATTTAATTACTGGCATTGACATCTAAACTATGACAGCAATGACAGCAATTTGTGGTTCCATAAATTAATTTAGTGATTTTAGGGAAGCAACTAGATAGGCATTCCAAGAGCTTTTAAATGAATAATTATAGTAAATGCTATACCATGCTCAAATATATCTATTGAATGAATGAATGAATTGAATATCTTGTGTATTAAAGTTTAATCGATTGTCTTCAGTAGGTACCTGATAACCTTCCCCAAGCCGTTGCTGGTATTTTACTGTTTTATTACTGAATTGTTTATTGGAGCCCTGAAGCAACTCAATAAGCTTAATGATAATGAGTTGGTCAAGTTTAGTTCCCAGGGCTTTTGTACTTCGTTCTAGTTTCCGTTTATAATAAATAAAAATAATAATAATATAATAATCATCATCACCAGCCTATAATAGCTGGACATAGGCCTCCCCTAATGAGCGCCATAGATGGCATCATTATTTGGGGGTTATTGCCCATAATCCCCAATATAATAAAAAAGATACATATTTTGTTTATTTTCTCAGTAGTATTTATAAAGCAAATTTAGGTATATATATTTCGTTTATAATCTGTAGATAGATTTTATTTTTGATTTTACCTACAACAATCAATGGATTACTTTTGACTTGACTCATTGCTTATTTTGTAATAGAAAACTGAAATCGAATTTAAAATCCTCAAGATACCTCAGCTTCAAATATGTCGTGTGGAATATCCATGGACGAAAGTGCCCTACCTATTCTAAATTCGGTTCGCCTTAATCATGCAGAAATGCGTAACCGTTACCTACCAAAATTGACAACAAAACAAATGACTGCGTCAAAAGCGTTCTTTTTATAAATCCCTCTGTTCGAATTTTGAAAGAATAAAAACGCCATTACCAATAACCGTATCACTGGGTGTCAATTAGGCTCACTCTAACCCGGCCCTAATCCCGAGATAAGGGCCCGTAGCATAAACGAATATGCCGTCGTTTATTCGATACTCTCGTATCGAGACATCAAGATATCGAGTGAGTCATATTGATTAAATGGGTATCGTTTGGGTTAATGTTTGTTATAAAACTACGAAATTTTTAAGTTTAATAAAAAAATCCTTAGATTTAAATTAATTTATTTCGTTACTCACAAAGAAAATTTAAATTAAATAACAAAACCAATTGTAATAACTGAGCTGACTACGTGACTACTAACTGTTGCAAATGGGTATTTGGTATTGAGAGCTAACTCAGTTTGGTATAAACGCAATATAACAAAGGATGAAAATATTGAGAACAAATTTCGCTCAAAATCAATCATCATCAGTAGTTATAATAGATCTAAGAAAATGTAGTTACCGAAGAAAAACCACACCAACTTCCTAATAAAAAAATATAACAAAGTAAGCGTTGTTAATAAATATTTTCATCCTCATAAATTGCAATGGATTTCCACAACGTAACGCCTAAATTGTATTATCTATCTTGTGCAAACGTGTCAAAGTCTCCAAGCTTAGTGAAAACACAGAAGAATCTTGATAATGCTGTTTTTGCGCGTGCTGTGCACACAGATGCGTTTCATTGATATCAAAATTTACTCGTATCGTTATCATTCATATCATGCTGCTACGGTTCCTGACGAATGTTACTGTGTTCGGACCAAATACGTCTACTTATTGTTTATTTATAAACTGCCAACGGCTAGACGCAGAACGCTTTTCCGAGTTGCCAGTGACAAATTTATATTTGTCGATCGTCCGAGACGCGATAGAATCGATACGACTCGATTTATACCACGCTCGATTGATCGATTTTGATGATTTCAAGTTATTGGTGACTCGCAGGCCTATACTGTTATGGCCGTGTCGTTATCGACTCCGTAAAAGGATTTGATGTATAGTTATATAAATCTTATTCATTTTGATGCTCAAATGTTGATCGCTCAGATTAATTAATTCTCGAATATCGAATAGTGGTCATCACCATGCTCGTATTATAATTACCCTCAGCCCATTTTAGTGTCAATTTGTGCCAATTAGTTGACCATAAGGTCGTTAATCGTCCGCATTCGAAGCCCGTGCCGAATTCCTTAATGGACTCTGATGAAGTCCGATTTATTCTTTTTCGACTTTTTCCAACGAAATGCTCTGGATTTCCAGCGGGTGACAGATTTTAAATTCTTCCCTTACACTTGTCCATTTAGTTCTTGTCCGTGTTTGTTTTAATAATGCATGACGTGTAGGTAATTATTTTCGATGCGAGTCCTCATCGTAAAAACGCATGGCGATTCATGACACTCGTGCCGTATTTGTAATTAATGATTTGCAGCATTATCATAAAGTTAGTACAGCATTTAAAATTGGTGAATTTATTTCCATTTCAGATAGATTTCTCAAGCTGCAACGTAAAAAACTAGCGCTCTTGCTAATTATGGCATTTATTAATATACTTAAGCATGTAAGTCAGTAAGATATCTGTTACCTACGGGACATTTCTCAGCTTAAATTGGCAAATCCACATTCCCATATATGGCAACATCGGCAACCCGGCGCCGTCAAGCAAAAACCTTAACTAAGTAAACACAAATTTAAATTATTGAGCGTTTTATTCATCCGTGATTTTAAAAACGTTGTCCATCGTTTATGCGCATAATGATGCGTTTTTCTTTGCGCACAGCGGTGGTCGCTTTTTCCGCGCTTAACATTGTTCCCGGAGCGTGGACGTCTACGTGTAAGGATACTGCGCATGCGACGCGCCCGGGCCGTGTCATGCCTGATTTATGTATATTCACTGTCAGGTTTTAGGGTTCCGTGGTTGGTGACGAGATCTTCATCATCAGCTTATGCTAGTCCTCTACTGGACAATGAATTTACTACCTAGTCTTGTGATACGAGCAAGAAGAGCGTCACTGAACAATTAAGCAATTAAAATGTCATGCATCTTTGAAGCTGTGGCTAAAATCTTCCGGTTTTTGCAAGAACAGAATGTTATCTATTTTTATGTGTAGAGTGTAGAAATCTGGTTAAAGACCTCGTATTTATGTTAAATAGTAGAGACAGTAGAGCAAAAGGTTGATCCAACATACGGAACCCAGGCACATAAGCGACTCGACACGTCCCTGACCAGATAATTAAAACAGTTTTTAGCGCTCTTCTCGCTTCGTCGATAAAGCTTATAAATCCGGCGCCAAAATGAATGAACGGACTTCAAGTTTTTACCCCATTTTGTTGGAAACCCTGTATTTATTCATAACGTCTCGGTACTGAATGATTACGGAGAAGCTGAAGTTCTTTGAATGGACAACGGGATTTCTGTAATTCATTCACTGCCTGCGCATTTTATGGTTGCTATGTACTGTCATATTGCTTTTACACTATTTTAAGACTATGAATTCATATGAGTAAAACTTCAAATCTATGAATGTAACCACAGGGCCAGCAGAGAATTATCCACACAGGATCATTAAGCTAAGCAGACCTTGTAGGTACCTACTAGTTAACTAATGTACTTAATTCAATACATTACATAGACAAATATATTTTAGAAAACGACCAGAACATTTCGCCAGATGATTGAATGACTTTAAATCTTCTAAATACTCGTAATTGTATATCTCTGCTGTGTAAGTATTAGGTTTCTTTAGGGCCTAAAGAGAATAGACTCCATAAGACTTGGTTTGCCTAAAGTTTAGGCAAACCAAGCGTTATGGAGTCTACCATAGGTTCTTATAGAGAGATCTTTGTCCAAGCGCTCTTCAATAGCCTGAATACGTTTTGATCAAACTGCATTTGATGAAAAGCCTGTGTCTAAACCAAGACAAAAATATAAGCATAATCAGATTAATTGCAGCATCTCGATTATCGCCCCCCAAAAGTCTTAATTTCCATAAAAAAATCGATTTGCCTCATTGGCCGATATCGATTAAAACACTGTCATCATTTAGATTCATAATTCAAGTGTTTGAATCAAATAATACACATTAATAACATTCGGTAGTGCTCGCGGGTTTTTGCTGCAATCAACGGAAGGTTTTGCATTGAAAGCAGGTTTCAAGTTTCTGGTTACCTGGTTTGCGTTTTTCTTACTTCGACACTAAGCTAATATAAAATCCTGGTTGAAGGGTGAAAGGTGCGCTTAGACATTCTTTTATGTGCAAGGCCCTGAGAAATTATCTATAGAAAATCCACGAACTATCGTTAAAATTTACCTTAATGTCGACCATTCCTTCTATTTTACTGTACGTAATTAGCTCATTTATTTCCGATTAGCAATTTGTAAAACATATGCAAAATAAAATAAATTTTAATTTTATCAAAGGTTGAATTTGGATATAGGATAACAAAATAATTAATGACCTACTTACTCACTTAAAGACAAAGTGATAATAGTGACCCGATTAAATAAAATTTTAACCGCTTATATATCTACAAAAGAACATTTATTATTCGAAATGTACCGGACATTCATAGATCAAGTCTTAGGATTTTGGATTGATACCGCGGACTAGCGTAGATAAACAGATACCGTTTATCGTCTTAAATCCTAAATTAGGATTAACTAGATAAAATTAAGTTCTCTATATGGTTTAAAAAGAGTATGCACAGCGATGCCGCTGTCTTGAATAAAAGTAATTTTTTTTTCAATTAGCAACCTTCATAATGAGTCAGAAAGCAGGTAAAACAGATTATTGTATGAATTGATTCCGCCTCGAGTGTGGTCATGTGTGCCGAATCGATAATCGCCGAAACAGAAAAATGTAAAGCCGATGCCAAAAAACGAATTAGGGATACGCCTGTAAGGGTTATTACAGATTTGCTGTGTTTTGATACTACAGCTATTTGGCTTGCGTGGTAATATTGAAGGAATCTGACATTATACGTACTTACCTTGATCATCCATCTTTTTTATATTGTTATTTTTTATCTAGTATCTTTTTATCAAGTATTTCGTTTAAGTATATTAGCATTGGGGCTAGATGATGCTGTGTGGATTGTCCGGCATTATTTATTATTTATTTATTTATTTATTGAGGACCCTGTAAATATGAAAAACTTGCATTATGGGATTTAGTTTAGTTTTCAACATGTTAATACAGAGTCCGTGAAAAATGTATGTACGTAACTTTTTTTACAATATAACTATTTTTCCGACGTTTTGACCAAAATACTTTTACCAAAATAAACGCGTCAAATACCTGTTACTGTACTAATAATGTGTTTAAGTCGTTTAATTTAAAATATATTACATTATATTATATTAAATATTTCCAGTCGGAATTCTAAGTGAAATAAGCCAATAATGCTCGAGATCTTAATACTTATCGCAGTTTTTTATGACCAAACCCAAATTAATTACAAAACCAGATCAAATTAAGATAAAAACTAAATAAATAAAGTTGAATCATCGCTGCATTATAATATTCTCGAAATTTCCGCAAGCTCACTACTTCTTGACTTAATTAACCCTTAAAAGCTGCCTCATAATCCGACAGGTAACAAAAACTTAAACAAAAAAGCACTCGATGTCACGTTTGAAGAGGATTTTAGACGTGTAGTGCCGTGGTCGAGAACCAATGTCCATATTTATTATTTATTTATTTTAAACGATGTCCCACTGCTGAGCAAAAGTTTCTATATTTTATTCTAATTTAGCACAAATTTTAACTTTTCTTCCTATTGCATTTTTAGTTATATACGCGGTTTTAGGTAGGTATCTACCTACCGTTTCAATCATCATTAGCTATGAATAGTTTTTGAATTTGACATTACATCAAAAAATACTTCGATACCTACTTATTACTTAGAGACAAGTGAAAATAAAGAAATCAGAGCAACAAAGATACCAAAAAAGTAACTAGAATTTATGGGTCGAACCAAAAAGCAAATTCATAAGTATGAATTTCGATGATCAATCATTCATTTAGATTGCACTGTCACCGAATCTGCAGTAATATTCATTATAATAATAGCAATCTGCGTGCAGCCACGTCCCATGCCATATAGAGCTCTGAAAGCTCAACCTGAGATCGTAAAATCATATTTTTTATGGAACCTTTTGTGTTTCTTCTCACAGTTTAGGAGGCGTCATCGGGAGCACGACCCGGTAACGCACCGATGGTATCGCAGCCATTAGAGCAGCCTGCAGACAGACACGTTCTCTTCTCGCAAGTACCAAGTCAATTTCATAGAGAAAACAACTACACCAGCCCACATAAGTCCACTAATGGACCTAGGACTCATCCAATTATAACCCTCGCTATTGGTCGTATTGGCTCTTTTTAGCCCGCCATGCCATAAACCCTTCTGAATTTTATTCTTTTATCGAATTTCGGTTATAGATTAAATGAGTAGGTACTTCTGTAATATAAATTAATATTAGTAGGTAACGGTAAGTTTTTTCAACAGGCAACCTACATAAGATGAGCCAGAAACAGCGAAAACAGATTAACGTGTGAAGAAAAAGAACAACAGCAGCTTATACAAGTCTGTCCATCAAGCGCTGTGTACCAACCGCAAATTACCACAGTTTTGACGAGACAATGTCGCAATTCTCACGACGTTCCGAGATAAATGTTTTGCAGCATCATAACCAGACATTGTCGTCACCACGTTGTTGATATAAAACGCCAATAAATGTCACTTTTTTATGAGCGGCGTGTTGGATTCACGTCACGTGCCGCGTCGCGCCGTCAGATGTGTATCGACGCACGCCACCCTGCCCGGCTGGCCGCGTCATTCTCTCACGGCGAACTCACGCTAATCTCTCCATCGACTATTAAGCGAGTACCTTTCCGACAATACCCTCATTAGCCCAACAAAAGTCATTAAATCTTTGTAGGTGTATTGTATCACCGTCACGTGCAACAAGAGCGCTAACGACGTGTGGAAGATGCCGGGGAAGCGGAACGAAAGCCAGATCAATCCAGAATCCTGGACCTTTCAACGGATCTATGGGCAAAAACGCCAACGGTCCGGAATCATTATCTCTCCGATCGTGGATCGCTATTATCCTATTTAAAAGCATCTCTCGATTTGTTCTATCGTTTTTTCCTTTCATTCTCCCGTCGACGTTCAATTCGGGATCCACAATGGACTTTAAGAAAGATGTTTAAGTGTTTAGTTACGCTGTTTTTTCACAATTTTTCAATTTAAACGGAGTCGTGTCGCTGAAGGGCCGGAAGGTGTCGCTACGGAGAATTACCAATACTAATACTGATCAACTACAATAGAGTCCGTAACATTTTTAAATATAATCCGCGAGCAATCCACATCTCAATCTGCGTTTATCTGTTTGAAATTGTTTCGTTTGGAATTCGAGAGGCCTTTGATGAAGTTTTATGGGGATGTCGAGTTGGAATGCGTGCAGCGATAAAGGGGAAGAATCGTTGCTGGTCGGAGTATGCTTTAGTGGATGTATTAATTGCAGAGCGGGGAAGCGCGGGCGGCGCGGGTAGAGCGCGGTCGGACCCACACGAAGCGTGAAATCGCGCCCCGCACCTGGCCACCACCAAAGGGCATCTTATTATTTGTTGTCTCCCTCCATGCTCGTAAATTTCCAGGACAACGTGTGCGATGGAAAAAACGAGATCCACAAAGCCTTTTCACACCCGACGGATATAAAGGCGGACGTACTGTAAATACGCATTAAACATAAAGATTCCTTTCACCTGGTCTGGTAACGTGCGTGAATAATTTTTCTTCGTAATAAATTCGGATTTTAATGGCTGATCGCGATTGGTTTGAGAGAGTTGAGTTTCAATGAGAGATATGGAATAATCGGATGGGACTGGTTTGGCATTAATCGGTTATGATTGCCGCCACCTACGGGCTGGTCGGCTGGACCTGGGTAATCGCACCGCCTTATTGGTGCTGGCCCTGACAATGTATAAATCATAATTCTGTTTTATTATTCTATATTTGTATTCTATATCTGTTTTATTGTACGAGACTTGCTATCTACTTATTCTTATCTAATGCTGGCTTTTGCTGTTAGAATCTTTAACATATTTTAGGGTATTTAAAGTGAACTGAAAACCTTAATTTTTATCAATTTTAGAAGTCAGATAATGCTAGCTATATCACAACTATCCCTACTTAGCCTCAAATTTAACTTTCGTCAGTGCTTTGATAAAATGAATATATATCAACATACGGTCATACAGACATCTTAAAGTGGACGGCCACAGTAAAATAAACTTTTTAATTAATTTCATTACTGGTGCAGCAGGTGTGCCAATCTTTTTATGATCCTACATACCCTATTTGTAATTTAATGAGTATTTTACGAACCCCACACACGATTTCAAAATTATTTCGGAACATAAAAATTGTAGTTTATTGCCAAGAATTTTCAGCTTTACATCTGTGAATGCGCAGTGAAAACTTTGATTGCAAAAGCTTTCATAATTTTCGCTACCATTATTTGCTGGCAATTGGGTTTATTATGTTTTAACTACCTTTCTTTGATACATTTTTTACATATAAGAGATTTTCAAGCATGCATCATACGAGTATATTAAGTAATCAAAGGAAAAACAAAAGAGGAGATCGTAGAGATGCTAATGTATAGGCAACGTTTAGCATTTTCACAGAAGACCTCTAAGATTTGTGATGGCGTTACTTTAAAAAAAACTTGGGAAAGCTTAGCAGTTATTCTTTTTTGGCCAACAAAATGATTTCAAAAGTAATAAAAAAACCCCACTCACCTCTCTTCATAATCGAACTCGAGTGCGGATTGTTCCCCTTGACCGCTAAACTCGAACAGTTCCACCTATGCCATCGGAACTGGTGCTGGCACTCCTTGACCGCTAGCTGTAGACCCTCGAAGGCTACTTCTGCTTCATCAGGGGCGTCGTAGCAGACGGTTCTCTGCTCCCTGGTCAACCCTCCCACCAGTCGGCAGGTTAGCTCAGAGCTGAGCTTAAGAGTTGGTAGCATGTTGTCTCTCGTGCTGCGGAGGAAAGAGCGAGTGCTAATTTGGTGCTATTATGATTTCTGTATTATGAAGACAGGGCGCTATGGCGCTCATTAGGGGAGGCCTATGTCCAGAAGTGGACTAATGTGGGCTGATGATGATGATGATTTCTGTTAACTGTACTTTTGTGTTAAAATAATAATAAATCATTTATTTCAGGCAAAACTAGTAAAGTACGTTATATATTTAAAATTGCTGCGGAGGAAACAGCGAGAGCTATAATTATTATGGTGCTGATTTTCTGTAAAGCAGTTTTTCATTGATTCAGGCAAATTTTGTAAAGTACAAAATGTTAAATACTTAAAATCTACAATAATACATATTTTAATGTTCGGTGCTTAACAAATTAAAGCTACTTCCTTTGTAAAATCTGGTGTACCTACATGAAGAAGAGCAATTTAGCAAATTTGTAATTCTAGAATGTATCCCTATTATTTTATTTTGTTTTTTTTTATCACTTCATCAAGCAAAAATACAAACCGGTCTTACGGACGACCAACTGTTTTCCAATAAAAGTTATTTTTTTCTTTATAACTCTATCACGGGTGGTCCGTTATTCATTAAGCTCAATATCTTTTGATCAGACTCAACAAATATCATTATAAGTTAACGCTTCTACATAATTCCCATTGAAATATTACACCGAGTTTTCTAATATTGTTACTAATTGGTCGATTATGTCAAAATTAATTTATTCGTATTGTTAGATTATATCGATAAGCCGTGCCGGATTTCTTATAATTACGTGGCTTGCGTAATTTTTAATACGACAAAAGATTCGATCGAAAAGATCAGAAATGCGCGTTGAAATCTTTTGAATACAAAAGTTTTTATTTATTACACATATTCTAATGTATGTTCTTTGCGAATGATCTACATTTATAGCCTGACTTAACTCACTTCTGGGTATTCCTTATCTTTTCCTTTACCATTTTCATGCCATTATGATTCTCTGTGGATATTCTCTGGTTTAGGTACTCTAGATTCTACCGCTTTAGATGCGCCTTATGTAATATCGTCCGCTCATATCAAAGCTTTCTTTTCGATTCTTTTGTAACACTTTTGATCTGATGTCACCAAAGCTAATTTAGGCTTTCGGACTTGGCAACCATTCTAACTACATATGAGTGCTTACGTTACGTTATGGTGTTGGGTTAAGACCCCGTGCTCTGCTTATCATAGAGCAAAGGGGTTGTTTTGTTTCTAAGTTGGTTGTTAAAAGAACAAGTGCACTGTGACAAGTTAAAGTTTCGTTATATACAATAATAATAAGCATTATTTTTACTTTAAAATTATATCGTAGTTTCACAAATTACACTCTTGGCTTGGAGAAATAATCTCATTGACGAATGAAACGTTTTTCCAAAACCAATAAGTTTCGTGGTAGCAAAAAAATAATCGATTATTTTTTTATTTTGGATCTGTAACTTTAAACTGGATCATTGGTATTTTTAATTTTGTATTAAAATTCATAATTTATTCCTCAAAATTATATGGGTCTATCGCTTTTCGTTGTCATGTTTCGTTGTCCACCATTTAACAAAATTCTCTCATAAACAAAGATTAACAAGAATCTTTACGGGTTTAATTACATAATTTTTGAAACAAAACTAAGCAAGAAGAGGAAGGCCTATGCCCAACAGTGGGATAGTTACGGCTAATATAAGATAAAATAAAACAAACATTTTAGTATATTTTTAAGATAGCTAACATCTTTTTTTTTTTCAGATTTTTATCGATAAATAGTATATTGTGTAAGTCTCGCATAGGTTTAGGTTAGTTGTATTCTTATTAAACTCCCGCATTTGGCCAGCCAAACTTCGTGCAGAAGCTTCGCATACGGGCATCTTGTTTGATCACTGTTTGGAAACACATTTTGAATAAATACTAGTTTTAATGTGTATTTTCTTTGTTATATATAGTAGTACCCTCATTATTTTACCAAAAGCAGAAAGATCTACAGGAAGTGCTCCAGATTGAATGGTGCGGAGGCGTCACGTAGAGCGGCAGAGATCGACGTGTGATCATCTGATATAAATATGACACATTTGTGTTGACCTACCAACGCTTCTTTAAGGTGTGCTTTCGGTGGACAGTCGGAGCGGAAGCGGTAGCGGGAAATGTTTTCATTTGATTGCGGTTTGCGCGTAGCAGATGATCATCATCGTCAGACCATATCAGTCCAAAGTAAAGTAAGTAAGTAAGTAAGTAATCATTTATTTAGCACATAAAACACACACATACAATTTATCAGCTTAATCAAAGCTGGACATAGGCCTCTCCTAATGAGGGCCATCTATCTTTATTTATCATATGGAGTTATTGCCCATAATCCCCAAGCTGGGCATGCAGGGATCGCAGTTTGGTGGAGTTGTTCTTCAGAGGGCGCTGCTGGGCATGCGGGGATCACAGTTTGGTGGAGTTGTTCAGCAGACGTCACTGCTGTCCAACCCCTCGGTGTGTTTCCCTTAGTCGCCTCTTACGATACCCACGGGAAGTGTGGGGTGGTAAATTCTATGCCGGCACCACACGACAACGACGGACAGACTTACTACATTTGATAACGGAATGACATATTTAGTAGTTTTTAGAGCATAGCAGAAAATATATTTTATTTTAGTACCGTTGAGAACTTACAAAGTTTTCTCTTTCTTTGGAGCTTAGAGTTTAAAACGTCTACCATAACTGCACCTCTACTCTCTCACTAGGTTATTGTTAAGCTAAGCTTTTGCTCTTGTTTTTTATGAAGGTAAGTTGTTTATGTTTTTATCAGGGTCTCTTGCAAGTCCTTAAAATAGAGAGAGCTTTATCTATGAGCCTCATTCGTTCTACTGTTGGGCAATGTTGGGCAATGATAATTTTTTTTTTACGAAGAAGTTTTGAATTATGATAAAAAAATACTTGTTCAGTAATATCAGGCACGTGCAATAGATTACTTTATTTAGCTAACCTCTTATTTTCTAAATCATTACATTTCATAACATGACACACCCGTTGTTCTAATATTGACAAGGATTTGTCTTTACAAGTCCAGTTTCTTATCAATTGTTGGAAACACCGGAGGGTCAAGCGTGAACATGCACGTTTGAATCGGGTTCCAAAGTTAATAGACATGTATTTTCTTTAATTTTTTTTTATTTATGATTACGCTTCAAACAAACTATAATCTCCCGAATTTTAAAGTTTTTTTTTTCAGTTCTATTTTTATTATCGGCTCCGCTTCAGAAATGGGCGTGCCGGTTTTAAATATCTTAATTGATTATTTGATAAATATATTTATTTCATTTATAGATGACATAACTTAAAAAAAAATTAACAAATTTTACTTAACGATTTTAAAAGAACACGAACCTGCATCAAATTAATAATTTCCAAAAAGTTCAAATATTTTAGAGCCGAACATCAAGGCAATAAAATCCTCAACACCCAATAAAACAAATCGAGCGATGACCCGCCAATTAAAACTAAATTTTCATGCCCAATTTGAAAATGGAACACCAAAAACAATCGTAACAAATGTTTAAACACTGTTTTCCTTCTTTACATAACTGTTGTAGTTATCTCAGTTCTTCCCACGACCGCGGTATGCCAGTACCATTAAAAGGTGGGTCTAAAAACGTATTATAACCGCTTAGAGCTGCCTCGATGATGGTAAAAGCCGGAGTATCACAACTCCTTTTTACTTTTACGTTTTTGAAACCTTCTGACTCCAAAATCAATGTGTGCAATAATAAGTTGATTTGTTGATTGATTCCAAAATACAAACAACTTTAATCAATAATAAGTTAAATAGTTTTATCAAATAGTTAAAATTATTTCAATAATTATTGATTAAAATTAACTTATATAAATAGCTTTAACTATAATATAGTTAAAATGTATAATATGTGTTATAAACATATTATGTTAAAACTATTTAACTTATTATTATGTATATAATGTAATAAATAGTCTCGAAGAATAGAAAAATCTTTTAGTATCGTCAATATTATTTTTAATTTTCGTATCTGAGAAGATGTATTTTCTAAATGTTCTTGTTTGTCTTTTTGCAGAAACCTTAGCATAGGTTAAAATAAAAGTATTTAGTTTGATTCAAAAAGTTCTCTTGCGTATATTTTTAGCGGAGAGTAAAGCCGTTTTCAGCTTAAAAAGACGGTTAGAGAGTTGATATGCCGGTCAACTAGACTACTGTAAGTGTTTTAATGATTTTAATGAAACGTTACCCACGGTAATGTTCGTCATCATTTTCTGCTTCGTTTATTTATACCTAAAGCAAATAATCATTCAGAAAAATTATGAAAGAAACATCAATAAATTATAAGCTGCCTTCATAATACAAATTTAAAAGACTTAAGTACCAAAAAGCCTGAATTAATTATGTAGAACGTCAGTAAATATAATATATAAATAAATAGTGCTGGAAAATCCATACATCTAGCCCCAAGCTAAGCAGAGCTTGTGTTATGGGTACTAGATGACTGATATACGTAATACAATATATTAAATAAATAGATACTTTAAATTATTTATAGAAAACTACCAGAATACCTCGAACAATGAATAACTGCAGATCATATAAACATATTTTGTCTCGCAACTTTCTGCGTCGCAGGCGGAATTTCGTCCACCGCGTCACAAATTAAAAATGGCATCTATTACATTACATTTCTACAATATCCAAATACTCTTTGATGTTGATATTTAGAAAATATTTTTTTATAATAAATCATCATCATCATCATCATCATCATCATCAGCCTATGTTAGTCCACTGTTGGACATAGGCCTCCCCTAATGAGCGCCATAGCGCCCTGTCTTCGGCTTGTCGCATCCAGCATCTGCCAGCAGTCTTTCGCAGATCGTCATCCCACCTGGTCGGAGGGCGTCCTACACAACGTTTACCGAGTCGCGGTCTCCACTCAAGAACACGTTTACCCCAGCGGTTATCGGTTCTTCGCGAAATATGGCCGGCCCACTGCCACTTCAGTTGGCTAATTCTCTGAGCTATGTCGATGACTTTAGTTCTCTGTCGGATGTATTCGTTACGAATCCTATCCTTCAGAGAAACTCCGAGCATAGCTCTTTCCATAGCGCGCTGAGCGACTTTGAACTGGTGGACCAACCCTATCGTGAGTGTCCACGTCTCAGCTCCGTAGGTCATGACTGGTAGGACGCACTGATTAAAAACTTTCGTTTTCAAACATTGCGGTATGGATGACGAGAAGACTCGACGTAGTTTTCCGAACGCTGCCCAGCCTAGCTGGATCCTCCTCTTGGCTTCCTTCTCGAAATTGTTTTTACCCAACTGCAAAATCTGCCCGAGGTAAGTGTACTCAGAAACAATTTCGAGAAGGTGGCCATGTACGATCACCGGTCTTGGATCAATGTGGGCATTGATCATGACTTTGGTTTTATCCAAATTCATGCCAAGACCGATACATCGGGAGGCTGAAGCTAGACTGTCCAGCATCCGGTTCAGCTCCTCTAGCGACTCCGCCATTAAGACTATGTCATCAGCGAATCGCAGGTGTGAGATGTAGTCGCCGTTTATGTTGATGCCCTTGTCTTTCCAGTCCAGCGTCTTAAACATATCTTCCAACGCGCTCGTGAACAGTTTCGGGGATATGACATCCCCCTGCCTCACTCCTCTGCGCAGTTGGATCGGTTTAGTCTGCTGGTCCTGTACTCGGACACTCATCGTAGCGGCTTCGTAGAGACATCTCAGCACCTCGATATAACGATAGTCTACTTGGCATCGCTGTAAGGATTGTAGAACAGCCCAGGTTTCAACGGAGTCAAAGGCCTTCTCATAGTCCACAAAAGCCAGACACAGGGGCTGATTATACTCTTCGGACTTCTGTATAATCTGCCTCACTGTGTGAATGTGGTCTATGGTACCATATCCTCCGCGAAACCCAGCCTGCTCCGGTGGCTGAAACTCGTCGAGTCTCCTGGCGAGACGGTTCGATATAACTCGTGAGAAAAGCTTATAGACGTGACTTAGGAGCGAGATGGGTCTATAATTTTTAAGAAGGGTTTTATCTCCCTTCTTAAAAAAGAGCACCACCAAACTCCCACTCCACGCCTTTGGAGTTCTCCCACTGTGAAGGACGGCGTTGAAGAGGCTCTGTAACTCCTGTATAACAGGGTATCCTCCAGCTTTCAAAAGCTCTGATGTTATTCCGTCCTCACCGGGGGCTTTTCCATTTTTAAGCTGCCTCAGAGCTAACACGATCTCGTCTTGACTGATGTCTGGCAGTTCGTCGGTATAGTGGCGTATCAAGGTGGCTCTAGAATCGTGGTCGTCTCGTTGGGAACGGGGAGCATGAGCAGCGTATAAACGGCCATAAAAGTCCTCTATCTCGGCCGATATCTCCGGCTTCGACAAAACGGTCCTTCCGTCGTGCGTTGAAAGCTTCGTCAGGTGGCTCCTTCCAAGCTGCTGAGTGAATACTTTGGACCCTCGGTTTCGCTCTATCGCCTCTTCAATGAGGCGTGTATTAGAGCTCCGAAGGTCGCGTCGTACCATCTTCGCAATTCGCTTGTTCAGGTCTGACCTCTCTGACGAAGTCGCTTGGGTGGTTTCCCGTCTTTTTGTCATCAGCCCAAGAGTCTCATCCGAGAGTTTGGACTTCTTACCAGTACGCTGCTTTTTGCAAAACTTGATGCCCTCGTCCCTCAGCGTTTCTACCAGATTGTGTAGGGTCTCGTCAGCGTCATCAGTGGGTTCCAAGGCAGCGAATCTATCCCCGAGAAGCTGCTGAAACTTCTCGGTGCCCGCCATGATTTGGATTGGGTTCGGTCGGAGCGTGGACTTCACCAGACGGTTTCTTTCAAGCTTCAAATTTATATTCAGAGAGCCTCGAAGGAGTCGGTGATCAGATCCGGTATTGAACCTGTTGATCACTGAGACATCTCTGAATATATGCTTGCTATCCGTCATGATGAAGTCGATCTCATTTTTAGTCACAGAATCGGGACTCCGCCATGTCCACTTCCTTTGGGGCTGTTTCTTAAAGAAAGAGTTCATTAAGAACAGCCCCTCTTTCTCAAGGAAGTTGACGAGCATTTGTCCCCTGTGATTTCGAACACCAAAACCATGCGGGCCTATTCGGGATTCGTTGCCAGTCTGGGTTCCCACCTTGCCGTTAAAGTCCCCCATAACAACGTTGAAGTGAGCCTTGGTGGTGTGATGTAAGGCTTTGGATATGTCTTCGTACATATCCTCCACTTCATCATCCGAGTGTGTCGAGGTCGGTGCGTAAACCTGAATGACCTTCAATCTGTAGCGCTTAGACAGCCGAAGGATCAGGTACGCTACCCTGGTCGACACACTGGAGATTTCTTCGACGTTGTTAGAGAGGGCCTTATTGACGAGGAAACCTACGCCACCCTGGGATGTTTTATCACCCTCACGAAAGTAGAGAAGATGGCCCGAGTCTAGGGTTACGGTGTCCTCCCCCTCTCTACGGACTTCACATAACCCTAGAACATGCCATTTAATGTTCTCTAACTCCACTTCCAACTGCGCTAGATGGTGATCAAGCCTCAGAGTGCGTCCGTTAAACGTTGCCAGGGTCAGTGTGTGTGGGGTGTGGTAGCCTAATGTAGCCCGGTGATTCCTAGCACCCCCTGCCCCGCCGTTACCGTGGCCGCTACCATGGCCAGGAATAGCGAGGCGGCCGGGAACTGGGGGCCATTTTGTGGCGGTTCTTGTCATTTGGGGGTATTGCCCATAATCCCCACGCTGGGCATGCGGGTTGGGGATCGCAGTTTAGTGGAGTAGTTCTGCAGAGGGCGCTGCTGCCCGCCCCCCGGTGTGTTTCCCTTAGTCGCCTCTTACGACACCCACGGGATGAGTTGGGGTGGTGAAATTCTTTATTATGCCGTCACCACACGGCACGGATAATAAATCAGTGAAAATTAAATGTAGAAAATAAAGATTATCTCCCTCTGACAAGAGTAGAAACGTAAGAAACAACAATTCGAACGTAAACCTTCGTATTAAAATACCGTGCCTTTAGCGCAGCAATTAGACAATTCCTCAGATTTATCTCGCTAATTACGGGTGATTTAATCGCAACAAACAAACTCGGACTGATTTGTTAGGGTCTGCTTTAATGGACGGCAAGTGTTAGGGTAGGGCACTATTTTTAGAATTACTTATTTTTATAAAGAACCCTTCACAGAAATTAGATGTATAAAATCAGAAGATTATTTCCAAAACCAATATACGTATACCAATATACAAAGAAAAATTAGTACAATTTTCTAAAAATATAAATAAAAAAAAAATTTAAAACCAAATTAGTAATATATCAGTATTAACATTATTATATTTTTTATATATCGATTAATAATACAGATGCCTTTTTCAGCCTGCAAAAAGTTTTAAATATTAATGTTTTAAAAATGGTTAGTTAGTTTGATGAATGAGTTCAAGTCAAGTTCAAGTTTTGGTATACTCAGATGAACTGAAAAATAAGCTCCTAAATATAAAATTTATATATATTTAGAACGACACGTAACGTTTAGTGATTACAGTGAAAATATCAAGGATCTTCGCAAAAACTATAAAGATGGAACCTCATGAACACAGCACAACTACTCGCGCTTACCCTTATTTGTCCCGATACCTACTAGATAAGCTAGGATTTATTTGCGTAACACTATCGCTAATTGAACGTATCGGTATTTTTTCAGAATCCTACAAATCACCACCTTTTTCTATAGATAGGAAACAAATGGTATTCAGTACCTCCGCGTACATATAAACATTGTTGGAACATGGAATTTCAATCAGGGCCTCGTACTTGAATGAAATAAGCTTACAGTGCGAATTTATCGTCACTTTTATGAATTTTACGACGTTGTGTTAAGGATGATTTTCGTTTAATCTAGTAGAATATTTATACGTTCTGTTTTGACCCGTGTAGAGCTAAATATTTGCAGAATTGCCGGCGCGTAAGTAGCAACAATTTGTATTGAAATAGCCCTTTGAAAGTATCGTAGCGTCATCCTTTGGATTTATTATTTTTTACCGGACGGTATTAAAACGCAGAATTATTGTTTTTATCTCTGCATGTGGTATTTTTAAGCAATTATTAGAGTTTTAATACATTTAATTGGATCAGTTGGAGTTAACGACTGGGTTGATGGCAGGCTGTTTGCGTTCCGTCGTATGGGTATTTTTTGCTAGTTATGACGAATAATGGTTATGATTTCTTTCTTAAACGGTGCTGAGTTTTCTTTTATTACCAAGTTTTGAGGCAACTCATGGTAGCAACGGTTAAAGTATCAAAAATTTTTTTTAAGGATTATATTTGATACTTGAATCGTAACCTGTGTGATGCTTGTAAATTTGCTCTTTTTTGTATTCGGTTTTTTCTCGAAAAGGGAGGGCACGAGATTTGTGTACTTACTCTCAGAATGGTGAAAGTTAATTGGAAAGCCTTTAAAACACTTAATATCTTAATATAATATTTAATTATTTAGAAATCTTTAAATAGTTAGATTAATTATAATTAAATTATCTATATATCTAATTAAAAAAATATATTTAATTATTTCTAAATAATTATTTAGAAATAATTAAATATATTTTTTTACAGAGGTGGTTTTACGATTTGACAACACGAATGTTCTGCAAAGGAAAACTCCTTCGACATTATTCATAAATCAACGTGTTAAGTCTATGTAAATGATTGCATACTAAACAGACATAATGCCAAAGCTCACTGATGCTTATGTTCAAACTAATCCAATATGAATAGATAAACCCTTTGCTTATTATTACTGGATATAACTTCATGTTACGATACTGGTAGCATTATTACAGAATTGAGAACGACTTGCAAATTACCAAACCTTTGATTTTACAGTTTGTACCATCTGACATGAGTATTGCTTAGTATGATTTTTTAGTTAAGTAATTCTTTATTAAAGTTAGCAGGTTATAAAGCACTCTGACTACTGAACTACGATAGTTTTTATATTAAATAATTAAAGTAATTGTTGTTTATTTAATGAAATGTGGAAAAAGTCAACTCTTGTGACTCTTCTCGTAGATGTTAACAAGAGGTCTGTTTATCAACATAATATCCCAAATCGTAGACCTATATAGGTCTAGTTCGTAACTACAATAGTGTCTCAAAACTATCGCATATCATAGACTTATAAATAGTTCCATTTGGTGACTAAGATGGTGTCTTAAAACTATTCTAGCCAGACTTATGTCTGTGTCAATCATACGCAAGTACTGATCAAGTAGGACCGATTAAGCAGCTGCGTCGTCTATTACCTAATGTTTTGGGAATAACGGTGACCGTATTTAAGCGGCAATAATTTTATTATTTATATAACGACTCTACGATTACATGAACTGAAGAAATAATAAGTACATGATTTTTCGCGAAAATTTTTTTTTGTTCAGAGTCCCTAACTGAAATAAACTTCGGTTATAATTTTTTTTGTAATTTTTTTTTGTAACTTCTAATTGAGATATTAATGGCATTAATCTTTAGCTTCTACAGGTAAAAATAGTTAGATTTACCTTTATTTTGTTTTAATCTTTGCACTTAAAAACCCTTAATGAATTATTTCAGGACTTCTACTAAATATTCATGAATATTTTTATTGTTTAACTGTACTGTTTTATTTTAATAGTTTAGCTAAGTGTTTAATATTCCTTTATTTAGCTTTAAGTAGGTATTAAATTTTTATTTCTATGTGCGCGAACTCTACACAACTACGTTACATACATAAGAAACTGTTTTATGAATAAGAATATCCTAAATATTGTAATAGATATAGTATGAAGTGTGTGTTCATTAAAGAAATAAATTTAAAAAAACATTTCGGTGTCCACTACCGACATTTATAGACATCAAGTTTGCCGTTTTTTTAGGAAAATAAACCATTACCATATACTGTAAATCTCAGCCTATTGGGTGGCCGACAAACTGATTGTCACCTTTTAAATTTGCATATATTTACATTCATTTATGTTATCGGTTGCTGAGAGCTTTTTGAACGTTGACGTTTTAAATATTTTGTATGGTTCGAACAGAAAGAGCTTTTGTTTTATCTGAAGAAGCTTTTCTTTTATTTTCTCTTGAAAAATGTTTGCAATACAATAATAAAGCGTAATATATAATCTCGAAAAATAGTGCTTCATACAAACATTCTTACTTTTCTAAAAAAACAAGTGATGAATTTGTTTTCAAGCCGAAAATATTGTACTTACCACACCATGTTAAACGAAATAAATAGCAAAAAAATTATAGCCGTATGAAATGTCTTTGGCATTCTGCGTTCCTCTCCACTGGCAACTCGCTGCTTCATGTTGGCAACACCAATTTTATTCGCGGTATCATTTTAACTTTTCACTTCAAATAAAGCTTCGAATGCAAACACACAAGGAAAACCACAGGAACGCGTTTAAAAATGTTACAATTAGCTGTGTTCGAATTATTTAAATTTAGAATTTGATAGTAGAAAGCGCGCGAATACTGGCCGGTTTTTTGCGATTTTGTTTGTTTACGTTTTTATCTACCGGACGCGCCGTCGGCTTTCTAGCGTGATCGGGCTGACATGACGCGGCTCGGTTGCGTGGGCCGAAAGGCGTGCCCGCTCAGACGCCACGCTAAAAAACCAAGGGGCGTCTGCTTGCCGGCCCCACCTACTCTCTCATTATCCTTGTTTACTCGATTGCCAATATTTCGGCGGTTTCGTGATAAGATAGCCGGCCGTGTGCCCCCATTGAGGTCTGGTGAGACTGTGGCGCGCTCTACGCAATCCCTGCCTATAAAATGTCGCCCCACGCATTTGATGCCATTCATGGGTAACATTGTGTTGTCAGATGCTTAGTTTAAGTTTGGAATTTGGAAAAAAAGACTAGACCACTGATGAACGATTTTGGTTTAAATAAACGAAGATGTTTTAAGCTAGAGTCGATAGATGTAGGTACCTAATGATCATTCTTTGCTGCACAATTTTCATTACTATTATAATTAATAGCGAATATCAACAACAATAAGTACCAACTATAGTAACCTAAGCAAATTGAGTTGGTTCTGTAAATCAATAATTTCATTCTAGTACAACTAAATTATTAATTTTCCAATCTGTAGAATATCTACCGTATACATTTTAGCTAGGTATACTTTGTACAAAATACAATAGCGTTATTTATTAGCTTACTTACCCCGTTACGTTTGAAGTCAACATCTATGAATACAGAACTATTTCAAAAGTAGAATCTTTGGGTATTATGAAAATAGCAAGCCGTTTTAAAATAAAATCAACCAATTTAATTAATTGAAACCAAAACTAGTGTAATTACGAAAATTTGGAATAGGTACCAAAAACTTCCAAAGGATGAACTAACGATAAACACTCCCTGTATTTATTCTTCTGCCTTTTCTAATATTAAGAAGTCTAGGTGATGGTGTGTGGATTGTCCAGCATTATTAACATGTATTTATTTATTTATTTTTTCTATCATATACGCCTACTACAATATTATCAGAACAGAACCATCACCATTATTAAGTCATGTTAACAATAGGACTATAAAATGTCGACATTGACAGCCATGAAAAAAATGAAGTTGTGATCGAGAGGGTTGACAATTGTTGGTGCAAGGGTGAAATGAACCCTTCATTACCTTGCTGCTAAGTTTAAGCAGAGGTAGCATTATAGGGTTCTGTAGTTCATAAACTGATTTTGACAACACTAAATAAAATTTATTAATATCTATGTATTTTAAATCTTCTGTTTTCGAAAGCTCATTATTAGTATTTTTTTTCTGCCAGGTAAATTTGATTTTTTGTTTAGTCGAACATACCAACCACAGTAAGATGTACTTTACTGTGCTAGTATGTGCTAATTATTTGTTTGGAAAACCCTCAATATTTTATGATTCATATCAAAATCAGGTAACGTCGGCAATTGACGTCATCTCCCATAATTATTAACAGAATCGCCTGGAGCGTTTTCTCAAATTTTGCTACTTATTTTTTTTTTAAGTTTTCGTCGACGAATGTATTTATGTGAGTAAGTACAAAATAATTCTATAGAACTCTAAATAATAGGGGAGAGTGGTCGCGTGCATACCAGCTATTATTGAAAACCCGTTTAGCTGTAAGTGATGATGACCCTTATTCTCAATTTGTAAGGGTGATTTTATTTATTTAAATGAGGTTATTTCTTTATACTTAATAAAAATACTTTCGTACAGCGTTATATTGAAAACCTCAACATACTGTGAAACAGGAAATAAAAATAATTGTTCTATGAAAAGACAGTTAAAAATTGAATAAAAGCTTATAGTAATAGTTCAGTTTATAATTATGTACTAACTAATCGAAATTTCCCTGATATGTATTTTTTATCAGTTTTATGTTTTACCAACAAATTTATCAAAACGCAAAATGAAATAATGACGTTTACACACATGAACGATATTATAATAGCCAAAGTGCAAATACAATATTTTTAAAATATTTTTATGCCTGGTTCATCAAAGAATGAGTCTATTATATTCGTGTCTTC
This sequence comes from Eupithecia pulchellata, assembly GCA_963931895.1. Taxonomy (NCBI): domain Eukaryota; kingdom Metazoa; phylum Arthropoda; class Insecta; order Lepidoptera; family Geometridae; genus Eupithecia; species Eupithecia pulchellata. The sequence continues at coordinate 11,577,782 of OZ007525.1, forward strand.
TTCTGTCATTATGCGCGATCAGGCGCATGCAAATGAACTGGCTTTGATCTTGAGCCATGCGTCACCACTCTATTAAAAAGCTCTTTACCTCAGATATGTCCCTATACTTATGTATGTCCGTAAAATAAAGTGAAATAAATTGTATACGTAAAACGAGGTTTCAATAGAGGAAATTTTAAAATAAATCATTTATTATATAGGAACTTTACAGGTCCAAGTGGTTCATTTTGCCCTCATCTACCTTATTTTTATCATAGCTGAAAGATAAAATTTTGGTTTTCAAATTTACCGCCTATATCACTAATAAATAATGCTGGACAATTCACACAGCATCATCAAGCCCCAAGCTAAGCACAGCTTGTGTTATGAGTAGTTAGATGCGTGATATACATAATGCAATTTATTACATAGGTAGATATTTTTAATAATAATATACAGACAGACCAGAACACCCGGCACAAATATCTGTAGACCGTTAAAATATTTGTTCCGAGCAGGGAATCGAACACGCACCCTGCGTCGCAGGACCTTCGCCCACCGAACCACGGAGGTCATTATTAATGTAACCACGCCTCCATTCCATGACTTTACTTGTTTTATGAAAATTTCCGACGAAATTGTAAATGAAATGAAAATTCAAATTTTCCCTGCACTAGATACTGACAGAAGAGTGACAAACCATACCCACATGCCACAACAAAAAGCCAAGTCGAGATAAATTTTCGTATTTAAGTCCCGGTACGTCAAATATATCTCGACACATAAGATTTTCAATAAATCACTATCTAAGCAACCTAACATTGGACACGCTACAGCATGAATAAAGTTATTGTAATTTCCTATTTATCTATGGTAGCATGCTACTTAGTTTTAAGTATTACTTAGGTATACCTAGGGGTGCTAATTCATATCTGAGAGGAACAACTTTTCACCATTCTCATGCAACGTCAGTTCTCTACTTAAGTTTCCTTCCCTTAAGTATTACTTAGGTATAGCTAGGGTACAAATTCAAATCTTAGAGGTACAATTTTTCACCGTTTCCAAGCAACATCAGTTTTCTACTTAAGTTTTCTTGCTTTAAGTATTACTTGTATAGCTAGGGTACAAATTCAAATCTTAGAGGTACAATAAAAACTTCAATTCAAAACTTGGATGAACAACTTTTCATCAGCATTTCATGCAAACCTTTTCAGTTTCTCAAGTCCTGCTTTTTTGGGATTGGATGATACTGAGTAGATTGCCGAATTTATATTAAATAATTAAATATTTATTTATTAATTTAATATCACATCACATCACATCACCAGCCTATAATAGTCCACTGCTGGACATAGGCCTAATTAATTAATTTAATTTAATATAAATAGAATATTTAGTAGGTAGTTTTAGAACTTTATTTAGGAATAACTCTTTAAGTACATCTACCATTATTTTTATGTATTTACCTTAGTTACTACTTAAGATTTGTACTTTCGTATGATAATATTAATAATTATGTGCAATTAGTTTTGCATACATATAGGTACTTATTTACCATTAAAGCTCCTTTGAAGTATGTTATACGTTGATATTAGGTATGTCGTAAAATAAAAAGCATTTATAATTAATGTTAAAATTAATAGGTAATGTTTTTATTTTCTATATGGGTAAACTCGAAATTTAGCTTCAAGCATTTCTTTCTTTGTATATTTTTTTTCAGGAAAACAAACCATTTTTATATTGAAAAATCTCAGCCTATTGGGTGGCCGACAAACAGATTGTCACCTTTTAAATTTGCATTTATTTACATTCATTTCTGTTATCGTTCACTGAGAGCTTTTTGAACGTTGACGTTTTAAATAGTTTACAATAACTACTACATGACAACCCTATCTCACAAAACACAATAGATATCAAAGGTGTATAGAGTGGGCAAATTAATAGTTATTGTCTATCATTAGTACGTAAACACTTGTGTTTATATAAATACCCTTTGGTGGTTGTGAATCGGTTGCCACATTTATTGTAGTGTTGCCATAGTTTGTTAATGTATTAGAAGTTTTTTACCATTTATAACTTTTAGAATTACCTCTAATTATGATTTATTATTATTATAAGATTTAGGGTCAGGATGTAATAATATACTGTGACAGAAAAAAGTATTATTCTTATATCGGTTTAAAGTCTTGTTAATTTTACCTTTCATATTTATTTTGCACCCACTTTTTTAATTCAATTATTTATTAGAATTAAATTCTATTACCTACGTATATTTTAAAATGCACAAAATCCCAGTATAAATTTTCTTAAAAATATAATCCGTTATATGTATAATATAATAGCGTTAAGGTAGTACATAAATATTTGATTTTGCCTACCTTATTCTTGAAGCTCTAGGCTCTGGGCTATCAATCTCCGAATCACCCATTCCCCATGTTCCCGTGAAATCGCGAGAATCCTTGCACCTGGCAATACCCCCATCGGCACGTACACACCATTATGTGTACAGCACATAGCTCGCAGCTACTATCACGCATCATTTTCCATCATTATCAATTACCTCGCGAATGCACCGCAACACCGCAGAGCGTGTGTTGCCAGCTTACTCGTGAAATTACCTTGCAAGTTCATTACCTTTTGTTCTGAATTGTTTTATTGATCAATGTGTGTGGTTCTTTTGACACAATACCATTTATATAGATACCATCTGGCATCGCCAAATTAATTAGTTTATGTTCTTATCTGTGTCTATCGCATGGCGCATGCTTGCTTTTAGATGAGCGATTTGAATCAGTTCTCCAATTGAACGCGTCAAAACTTTGGTCTGGTTTTAGTCTGGTTGTTCGAGTCGTTCGTCAACTCACACCATGAATCTTGTCCCAACTGGTGTGAGTTGACGAATCGTAAAAAAGCTATACTCTTCATTCTGCAACTCACACCACTTTTACTCTGGGTGAAGGATGTCCTGGTGTGAGAAGCCTAAGGCAGATAAGGGTGGAGCGAAAGAATCGTGTAATCCCAGGACTATAATGTTATTCAGGTCGTTTCAACAAAAGAAAATTAATCGAGATGACCATCGAGTAAAAACACTCACATCTCTCAAGAAAATATCATTTCATTATTTTTACATTGGTATTGGCGGATCGGCTAGCAGATATTTTTATAGAAAATACGTCAACGCACGCTATGTGCTACGATCACAGATCGTTTGCGTAGACCCTTGCCTTGCTAGAGTTGTTATATTAATCGTTAGCCGTTATACCAAGTGGAAAAAAAACATGATTCATATTTCACTGCTTGACAAAGAAACACGAAATAAAATAAGTAGTTAGGAATGAAATAATTAGGGTTCCGTGCCTGATGGGTTAAAATGAGACCCTATTACGAAGCTGTGTCTGTCTGTTCTTTACTATTGCCACTATAACAACAAATAAAAAAATACCAATTAGGCAACGACCATTTTGTACAAGGATGGGTGACGGCGTTTTGTTTTTAGATTTTCACTTATTTCTTGTGCGGAAGTAAATCAAGTATGGTACGGAACCCTTCAAGTACGACTCGACTCGCACTTTATTTTTTAATTTTCTAATTCGAATGTAACATGAATGATCAGAATGCACTAAATGTTCCACAATATTCCCATGCTTTTAATAAGTTAACAAATTATCAACATCCAGATGTGGTAATAAAAATATATATGTAAATTGTTGGTCAATACAGTTTATGGCCGTGTTTCAATTATCATACTTTGCAAGCAGTGTTTAGAATGCTAATGGAAGGAAATCGATGAGAAGATATTGGTCAAAGAGCGGCTACAGATGGGACGCTGTGCAATCGTAGAGCATTTTGTTTTCTAGTGTCGAAGGTCAAAATTTACATCGGCTCGCTTCGCAACAACAACATTTTATTTATTTTTCCTATTATCCACTTGCAGAAATGTGGTAAACCAGATTCATATTGCAAAAACAAAGAAGCCAAGTCAAATCCTTTCTTATCGTTAGGTTGCTTACACCAAGTATTTTTGTTCATAAGCCTTCTAACCAACACTCATATAAGTGCACTTTTGGACATGCCTCTCCCAAAGGGGATTTTGTCTTAGTGACCTACGGATAACAGGACTGGTTACACTTTAAGAAATAAGTTTACTTGAGTACGTTTAATTAATAATATAAGTGTAATTGTTTGTTATCTCTAAGAAAAATAAAAATAAAATAAAATAAGACTGCCTTTTCTGTACATAATTGATCTATGTCATCGAGATGCGTGTAGCAGCGAGCACAGTTTATCAAGATGGCTAAATGCTCGCAATTAGCCGATGTGAAATGTCGCATACACACGCTAACGAGATCCCGCCTTATGCGCGTACGCATCCTAGCTACACACTGGGATAGAAAGTTGCTGAAACTATGTATATTTATATATTATTATTAAAAAAAAAAGCATTTGTTTACAGTAATTTTTGAATTTTTTTGAAACAATTATGGTTCAAGAAAGTGAATTTATTATTTTTAACTATTAGATTTACTAACTTGCTTGATATATCCTGTAAATCTTATGTATTTTAATTACATACATACTTATATTAGCATGTAATTAAAATACCCTACTTACTTCACAATATACACACTGGGCATACTAAAAATATATGAATATATGTATTAATTATTTTTAATAGTTATATTATAATAATTAAAATAGTACAATAATCCTCGTGTAAACGTGCCCTTAGCATCGCATTCGACTCTCCACTGATTTATGGACCCTTTATAAAAGACCTAAAGTTTTCTAATTGCTCTTGTATAGAGACGCGTTTCAACATATAATATTTCAATTGAAAGGTTTGTCTGTTTGTTTAAATAAAACAAAAAAATACAAATTACATTTCTGTCTAATAAATATGGAGGGGAGGTATCCCAAATTTTTGTTGAGATGAAAAAATCGTTATGTTATTTTAGTTGCCATTTTATTTTGCATTCAAACCTCTCTGTAATGAAATAAACAAGTTGCGGCCCGCGGTGTTACTCGCGTTATTAGCTACCTAACAAATATATTTCAGTTATTTGTTCATCCAACTAACCTAACCTAACCCTGATTCTGCGTGGAGTGTCCAGCATTATTTATTATAATAATTATTTATTTACCATGCATTTATTTTATTATACTGTCTGTCACAGCTTAGTTCAAAAATAGATGAAAAACAGACTTGAGATTTTAATAGTGAAATATCACAACACTAATAGGTATTATGAATAAAGTTGATTTCTAAGTTAAGACAGACTCAGCACGCAGTCGAAACCAGGAGCCAAAACTAGTTTGTTCTTAAAATTAGCGTAGGCCTATGAGAATTCCATAACGGTGGGACAAAAAGGAAGAGGCCTTACACGTTGCTGCTAAATAAGAAATTATTTATTCACATGAGATTAAAATTTTATGATATTTGCTTAGAATTTGTGGATCCATTTCATTACCTAGTACGTATAGGTTTTGACCTTGTATTATATGAGTATTAGCTTTAGTTATACCTGGAACCTAGTAAATAAACCTAATTTATAATGATTAGTAATTAACGGGTATTTATCGCGTTTCTTCTTCCTCCTTCTTCTTTTCTCGACGTTTCAATACCCGTTAATTACTAATCATTATGTGTTCAGATCGCGTAAGTTTCAAAACATTAAACCTAATTTATTTACTTATTTCTGTGATCCGAATAACCTAATAGTTATTTGGAATACAAAAGGGAGTATGTAGTAAATTGTTTAAATATGAAATAGTTAAAAACCATAAAAGGTGGCATTCCTTTGAGAGCATAAATAATTATTTGGATTCGTCTGACTCTAAGAATCGAAATTTAAAAATTTCATGTTGCGAATTATGTTTCACCTTTGCTGTAGTTTTTTCGGAATGAAAATAAATAAGCAGGCATTATGTTTTGTGCGAGTCATATCAAACAATTTTAAAATAATTAAATCTAGATCAAACTGCCACAGACAGGACAGAGCGTAATAATTTGTCAGTGGCATATCGATTCGTATCAATTCTTACTATCGATTGATTTATCATGTTAATCGATATAATTTCATCAGTTCACTCGGTGAGCGATTGAGCTCTCTGTGGGAACGCCACTGCGGGTGCGCAGTCATGCCATAGACTAGATGATCCATAGATGTGACGTATTCCATAGATGTGACGTTTTAAACTTATTTAGAAGTGTCTGAAATCGTAGACTACTAAAATTTTACTTGTTTAATCTACGAACAATATTGTCATTTATAATATAATCGAAGAAAACGTGAAAGTGGATAAACATTCATTGAAAAGTTCTTCTACTGATAAGGTATAATCATGGTTTTTTTGCAAATTTATTTATGCAAAAAGACCTAATCACCAAAAAGATATGCGCAAACTGACAATAAAAGTGCGCTCATTTTCTGGTCATCGATAGTAGACGCTTCAGTGAAGCTTTAAACGTGTAGGTGAAATATCAAAATAAAAAAAAACGCGTTTATCTTTGAAAACCATTTTACTATTGCGACCACCAACGAAAGATCCGCCTAGACATGAGAATATTTGGATTGATGCTTAATTACCTTCCATTGTGGTCAATGATTCAACGATTAAAAAAACTCTATTGTATGAGCGATGAAATAATGTTATTGGTAACTTAGTTAGGACTTTGTATTATTGACCTTGTAGTCTTTTGAGTTCGATGGCATTTGGCTTTATACCTCTACATGCGAGTGGTGATTGTACGGTTATTATTCTGTTTTCTATTCAATTAATCTATATGACCTCTGTTAATATTATAGTGTAAGTAAACCGTCATAACGAAGGAAATAATAAAAAAAAATAGTAATAAATTGGGCTGTTATTGGATTTCAACTGACTTTTTTTCTATAAATACATTTGGACTGTATTAAGAATACTGTTTTCTTTATTTTCTTGTTACGTAGCTGAAATTTCTTCGTTAAAATTTTAAAAACTTAGAATATTTCAAAAAGCTCATTTTGTAATGCGAAACGTCTAAAATAATATTTTAAACTTTAATTTGTACTGTCTGGTTGGAAAATACCGCGAAAAATTTCATTTGTTCTCTCAAAAAACTTTATTGAGCTGCATAGTTTCGGAACGAATTCTTCCGGGTGGAATGTTCGTTCAAAAATTTCACATTTTAAGTTTGGAAGTTTGGAATTTTGAATTAAAAAAGAAGGGATCGTTGCGGGGGCGGTGGGCGTGGAGGGGCGGAGTCGCCCTAAGGCCACGGACGTGAGGTCGGATAGGTGTTTTATCGTAGGTTGAATACCTATCATATCATAGACAAGTCCATAAAAATATGGGCACTTCTATGTTGGGAATTTTAATGAATAATTATATTATGTCGACGGCTGAATCAATAGAGATCAAGGAGAAAGGTTATGGTTAGATTAATCTTTATTTAGGTTTGTTTTAATGCCTCTGTAATATTTTTATTTTGTGAAGTGTGGGCAGAAATGCGATATTATAGTTTGGTGGCCATAAAGTGCAAATTCGTTTAACAAACTCTCCAATGAAAATTCCTTAGTTCCTTTTTCAACGTAATAATAAGATAAAATACGCAGAGGCGCTGATTTGAGGGCCTTAATATCATAGGATCCTAGAGAGACACCAAATGAAAAACTTGAAAAATCTTAACCCATCGAAACTAAAGTGGCACATAATAAAGCGACCAGTTCCCTTGAGAAAACAATAGATTGATATCAGTAATCTATAGAATCTCTCAAATTGGGTTTAAGAGCGGCCTAAAACAACAAAATAGGCCTCTTTACAATGACATGCCAATAATCGACAACAACATGACGAGTCACAATCACGTTGTCTCAAACGACTTGAAAAAGATATCTCGAGATATCTCAAGTGCTCTGTGATATACATCGAGAATGTTCCACTATACACTTTGCTACACCCTTATGTCAATACAATAAGGGTGAATTTGAGTGATATGGAGTCTATTAAAGGTGGTATGTCGTATATTAACGCGTCAATCGCTCCTCCTTCTAAAGTCGATATTAATAATTATGTCGTCCGAAGCGCGTGAGAAATATTTTAAAGTGAGTCTACAACTATTAATTTTGTTGGGATTATTACGTTTATTGAGTAATTGTTGGTGTCGGTTTGTGCTTATAATTAATTTTATTTAATTTACTTATTAGTGTGAGAGTGTGCTGAGTCAGGGTACTACAGCGTATTTTAGGTTTTGTTTGAAAATGTTTGTTGGGTGATGTCGAATTATGTTCAACGCATTCTTGTGCGAGCGTTTTGTGTTTTATTTTTCGTTTTATAATCTACAAGATTTCTAAGAGGCTATATTAGGTGCATTGTTAGTTGTTTTAGGATAAATAGCTGTTATTATTATAAATTTGTCGTCATAAGATAAAGAATCATGTCCGGCATTATTTATTTGTTTATGTTTCTACGGGATTATATTTCTATCTATCAATACTAATATTGTAGAGAAAAGATTTGATTGTTTGAATTGAATAGGCTCCCAAAGAAATTGAACAATTTGAGAAATTCTTTCGTCAAAATGCCCGTTGAACATAAGCATAGAACATTTTTCAAAAAGTATCCTTACGAAAACTTCAATAATGTAACCCAATATCTGTAAACATAATACCTATATAATTTTAGATTTTTTCTTAAATAAGACGAAATACCTGCCCAAGAAGGGGATACATCATAAAACGTATTTCTAAATATCTAAAACAGGTATTTCCATTTTGTTAAAAATTAAACAAACTTCGTTATTATCCGGGCAACATTTTGCGGTATCCCCGATTACAGGGTGCTCGTAATTTGCAACCGAAATTAATACATTTCGTACTGACCTAATGTCTCTATTATTAACTCTAAGATTGTTTGCAGATAATGGCTTAAGTCGCGTTCACACGATCAGAGCCTGTTCAGGCCGAGTTGACTCGGATGCCTACTTGAACGCGTATTATGGTATCCTCTTATCCAGCGTCCGATCTAAGAAGACTCGTACAGTTCTACGTTATCGAGCTAGCACATACATACTCCGTATAGGTACACGTCAAAAACAAAATGGCGTCTAGCAACAACAACCAAGTCTCATGTCACCTTTTAATGTTGACTTATGAAACGTTCCGAGTAAACTACATGTAGTTTTGTATGTTAATAATATCAAAATCTATCCTAGTATATTTTAAGGATGCTAGTCTTTCGAGTCCACTCGGTCCCAGTACACTATGATGGTGTCAACGAAGCTTTACCTTAGTTAGAGACTTTCGGTTCAAGAAATTTTGTGCAACTTTGTGTTTGTTATAGTCACGAATATAACACAATATTAATTATTTAAGCAGAATAACACCGGTTTGCAACATTAATCTTAATATCAAAAAATCTTTTATCTAAAGACGTTCGCAACAACTATCTGCAGACCGTACAATTACATTAATCTACTTATAATTCATAAAAACATACGTCTACGTTTTGAGTTCGTATATTTCCTCGAATATTGTGATATCATGAGATATTTCAATAGTAAACATAGCTGTAGCATCAGCGTATTATTTATATTTGATTTGGATGAGATCTAGCTCCATTTATTAATTTTATCGCTTGACACCTCGTTCACGTGCCAGTTATCGGCCACTAAACCTACACAATTTACTCTCAGAGTCACATTACTGTCAGCGTGAGTACGGAACTTCTGCTTTGTGTAAAGTGCATTGATAATAATCTGAGCCATTCTCAGGTGAGGGACAAAGATGGAGATAGGAAGATGTACGCGCGGGAGGGAGACGCAACATGTTGAATAGAAACATCAAAATTTTACAGCATTTTTATTGCGGCCGTGCGATGCGAGTGTTTACGTACAGGCGTCCGGCTCGCTTTCGATGCCGGTGGCTACATGGTAAAACTACTTTTTTGGATGTCCATAAAGTTTTCGAATAATAAATAGCTGATACCAGCGAACGTGTGACAGCTTATTCTAGATAGGAAGGTCATTACAAAAACAATTATGTTAAAATTATAAAAGTTGCTTTGGACCGAACCTTTCGGTTTCGGTAATTAAAAAGGTAAACTGAATTAAATATGGAAATATAAAATGAAATGAAGACAAGAATTTATGTTGATCCTAATCCTATAAGTGTCATATCCTCGAAGGGTTAAGATCGTAGCAGACGGGCGACTTGGTGATTATTCTAAGGACCTGTAAGCAAAAATCAAAATAAAAAAAAAGAATTGGTGAAATATAATTAATATAAAATTTAGATATTTGATGTTACCTATATTCTTAATATTTTTACAAGTCTATTATACGCAAAGGTGGTTTTAAAGACTTTATTAACAAAAAAATAACAATTTAATAATTCAACCAAACTAGAAATAGTTTTTACAATTGCAACATTTCAGTTAACTGCAGACTATTTCTAACAATCTACAGGTATCTTAGCGTCTGGTCGAAGCGACGCATGATCCTAGGGCTGATGAGTATCTGGCGCAGCGCATCAGCATTACCATACAGCGCGACAATGCACCCAGCGTCTTGGGGGCGCTTCCGACTGGTATCGAGATATGGATCAGTTGAGCTACCAATATATGTATGTACTTAATAAGAAAAAGAGAGATGCAAGAGATGCCTCTTCATTTTTATTGCAACTTACTTTAAAGCAATTTTAAGTGGCCGGTTTACTCTGAAATAAATATTGGACAAATAAATTAAAATGTATAAATTGGGCAAATAACGCTAGGGGTGTGTCGAATCAGGCGCGCGATGACATTGTCGTTGTAACTATAACTTATCTGTGATATGATCGCGGCATTAGGGCAACTACTGCCGGTCTACAGTATCAAAATGAATTTTTAAAAATCTTTAGATATATACGTATTTTTAGATATGATATCTATTCTGGTATTTTCACAAATATTTTATAAAATACCTTCTATACCCTTGAAGATGTTATTCACTATAGAGTTAGTAGATCTATTTTTGCTATCGGTCTGATGAAGAAAAAGACAGTTCTACAACCTCCGAGCTAATGAAACCTTTATCCATTTTATTTAGTTCTTTCTATTATGGCCTCTTCACACTCTTTAAATATTGCAGTCCAGGGACCGAATCCAGCGCCGGAATACCACTGGAACGTTCTCATTCCAGTAAGCAATCCAGCTCAGTGACTAGATTAGATTCGTTCATTCTTTAGGTATAAATTGTCCATCCCAGTTCCACTGGCATAGTGTAAACAGATGTTCCAGTACTGGATTGAATACTAAGCAATGAACGCGCTCTGTGGTTTTCTGATGGGAAGGCCTCGGAGGATAGAATAAGATACTGTACAAGAGAGATAGTATGAATCTTGTTTCTTTAAAAATAGAATGTGTGATTTACTTAGGTGTGTGGGATAACGAATTGGATTTTTTTAATAAACATGCATAAATCGGCTTGATCATTAAATGAAAACTCAAAATCATTGTTACCGTAGTGTTACCAATTCAATACACGGAATATTGTGAACTAGCCATTCTGATATTAACAATCGCTTTTTGAAACATTAATACATATTTTAACCTAAACTAGAATTATACATTATATTATCAGTCATCTAGTACCCATAACACAAGCTCTGCTTAGCTTGGGGCTAGATGATGCTGTGTGGATTGTCCAGCATTATTATTATTTTTATTATTATTATACACAAAAATCTATTACAGATAACAACCCAAGGAAGTAAATTAAATACGTATTTAATATGTATAATATGTATTAATGTTTCAAAAAGCGATTATTAATATCAGAATGGCTAGTCAAGGAAGTAAATTAAATTCAGTATTTAATTTACTTCCTTCTTTTGCTGCGTGCAAAGAACATGTGGAATATTTACTGTTGAGTATTTTCGCGTGTGACAAACAAGCACTGCTGGTGTAGTGGTATCATGCAAGATTCCCATTCTTGCGACCCGGGTTCGATTCCCGGGCAGTGCACTTCTCTTTTTGCCCTATTTTACTATTTGTTTTTATTTTTAACGTTGTTTAACAGTGTTTTTTGTAATATAAGGTACGATATACCATTAATTTTTACGCTGCTTAGATTCAATTGTTTCCAAGCTATATTTTTGTAACTACTTCTTGAATCGAGAAAGTAAATCGAGACTCTCTGTAAGATAAAAATAGTTTACATCAAATTCAATGATTTTATCTTTTGACGGATACGGAGTGGTTTGTGCGGATATTTACTTTCGGGCCTATTTTTCTTATGGCGTATTTCGTTTGACGGACGTTTTGCATAGACTACATACGAGTAATAGGTACTACAAGAACTTACAGCATTTCCAACTCCATCCCATAAATCTCGATACCCTTGATAAATCTGAATACCCCAGTGAGAACCAGCCAGTTAGGTGAAGCGCTAACATTCCCGCCAAAATATCCTGTAAGCAGACCCTGGGAATGGGACGAATTATGTGATTCGGCGCGAGATTCAGGCATCCGTATCGATGACTCACGCGACATAGCTCATGTGGACGCAGCTCGTATGCCTATTGAAGTTCGTTCACTGTATAATATGCGGTGGCATATTTATTTAAAGTAGTACATAATATAAATATATTTGACGACCTCTGTGGCGCCATGGGCGAAGGTCCGCCTGCGAAGCAGGAGGTTACTGGTTCGATTCCCGCCTCGGAACAAATATTTGTACGATCTGCAGATATTTGTTCAGGGCGTTCTGGTCGTTTTTTATGTACCTATAGTAAAAAAAATACCTATTTATAATTATGTAATAATATTGTATTATGCGGGTTGGGGATTATGGGCAATAACCCCCACATAATGATGCCATCTATGGCGCTCATTAGGGGAGGCCTATGTCCAGCAGTGGACTATTATAGGCTGGTGATGATGATGATGATGATTGTATTATGTCAGTCATCCCCATAACACAAGCTCTGCTTAGCTTAAGGCTAAACGATGCTGTGTGGATTGTCCAGCATTATTTATTTATTTATTATAATTTTATATCTAACTTTAAAACGAAAAATCGATGGTGATTGACATCAAACATTTGGGGCCGGCTCAGCAATAATCTACGTGCACTGGTGCTACACATAACGCTGGTCATCCGCCGGTTCCCACAATCAGTAGCAGGTAGTGCCTTAACATAATAAACACAAAAACATTTGAATCGTTATTATTTACATTAGGGAATCCGATCCCGCACAGAAATCTCAATCCCGCAAGCCACGGGGATCAAGGGCATCAGTCTGTGCTCGTTCACGTTGGAACGCGCGGGCGCGGGCGCGGGTGCGGGCGCGGGGACGTGGCGAACTCATGTTCACATTGGCCGCCAGGCGTTTCTTTTCTTTCGTTTCTAGCGACAAGTTCAAACTGGTTGAACTTACCAGGTGTCGCGAGTGAATCGCGCGCTCCGCCGCTAGTTCGACGTGATCACACACAAACGTCTCACGCGTTTGATATAGCCGCGAGCGCACCGCGCGCGCTAGTCGCTAGTTGGCCCGCTACTTTCGCCGCACCTGCGTTTTGTACGTGAACACTTGCATAGTATGCTGTATGTTTGATATTTCGTGACCGCGCCCGCGAGTTAACGTGATCAAGCACTAAGTGGACATGAGGTTTACTTTCTGTCTAGCGTAATTGGTAGCATAAAATCACTTTAGATGAAATGCCCAGTAAAATTCAAATGTGAAGCAAAATCGTTACAACAATTAACAATTACTTAATTTTTGTAACGATTTGATTCGATTATGAAGCAAAATCGTTATAAAAATTAACAATTACTTAATTTTTGTAACGATTTTGCTTCACATTTCAATTGCAATTCGTTTGGAAAATTTCAAGTAATATTTATTTTCCGAATGTCTTAAAATATAATAAACAGCTACTTACTTATATTCAGAATCCATCACTGAGTAAGTCACTCAGCTCATAATAACTTGGAGGGAAAAAACAACCTCAATTCATATTGATACTTAAATAGAAGCGATCACTCAGCGATCCAACGTTGGTGATCTTCCAACGCAAATAGGTTCGTAGTTAACCCACTAACATTTATATTGAACTCATCAAACAAGCTTCGTTTATGTAGGTACTATTCAAAAAATCTACTTAAGAACATATTAACACTTAAAAAAGTAAAATAAGTTCCCCTATTTTGCGACAACTAACCAAGCCATTCTTCAAATAAGCTGTGTAGATAGCTATCACCCTGCAATGTGACGGAAGGATGTTGGAGATTGACGGGTCTGGTTGATTCTTCTGATCAATTATGATTTTATAGCCTGAATGTCTACGTGCCTAGAATACCTGGCGAGTTTATGGTATGTGGCCTGAGCTTCGGCGAATAAACTAGTGGGAAACCCCGCTTACACCAACCAGGGACATAATTATGTATTTGTTAATATTTGTTCAGGGTGTTTTAGTTGTTTTATTTTAATAATTAAAAATATCTATGTACATTATAGATGATATATTATTATGTTATAGATGATGCAGTATGGATTGTCAAGCATTATTTAGGTATTGTTACTTAATTGTCAATAATAAGCGTGTTCTTAAATCATAATCAAAAGAACTCTAGTGTCTAGTTCAACTTAGTTAATTTATGATTTAGTCCTCTATTGACCATAAAAATTACATGCTTTTTACCAATAAACGCTATCTATCTATCATACTCTGGCTAAAGTTATGGTATAAGTATAGTAAATAGAAATAGATAGAGCAATCTCTATGGAGTAGGTACATACTTTATTCTTGTTGTTTGTTTTGTAACAGAAACGCTCTACTTGTCGATTTGTGCTTTTTCTTTACTGACATTTTTTCAAACTTAACGCCAGAAGAGAATTCCGTGTTTTGTTTTATATTTTGTTGACATATTGTTCCTTGAAAATGACTTGGGTAATAGTGTCTGACGCTTTGGGTTTACTGTAAGTCTGACAACAATGTGAAATAAATAAATAAAAAATAAATAAATTCTATTTAAAAGTTTTGTTAGTTTTTTTTCATTAGTCACATCGTGTACCTATTTGTTTTTGGAATATGAAAAAAATCCTTAACGGTCTGGTTTCCTTCAAATTCTGAGTAAGCCTTCACATAATTTGCTGCTGATTTGAAGTAGTAGTAGTAGTGGTTAGTATACTTAGTCAAATTTAACCTGAGGTCTTTAGTTGTGAGACATGTGCCATCATCTCATTCAATTTTATTGCATCACATAAAGAAAATTTAGATATTATGAATCACTGAACCAACCCGGATTTCGTCCCCATTGTACGAAAATTCAAAGCGTATTTTCCAAATTTCGCTGAATTTCATTGACGTCATGGACTCTAGGTGATTCAACGTCCCCCTAATTGAGCTTTTTACTGAAGTGATTCAGTTTATAATGAATAGTCGATCGATTGGGAATGCTGATTGAAATACTGAGAAGATATTGATAGAAGCACTTGAGTCATGGAAAGATTTACAATGCGTACCAACTAATAGTAAGGCCTTTGCGCGATTGTATCGGAAATAGCAGTCTTTTTACCACTTAATTATGTATAAGCGATCTTTATTTTATTACTATATTATTATTTCAAACTTAATTCAACGGGTAGCACATGGGTAGGCATTTTCTAACTTTAACTTTACCGTAATGTCGAATCAGTTCGTTTTATATATTCCTTATTTTGAACATTTTTTTATATATTCCTTATTTTTTGAACAAGTATCTAATTGAAATCCCATTTTAGCGAGTGTTCCTTTACGTATAATTCATCACGTTCACTGAAAAAAATCCTTCTTCTATACTGCTTCTATTACAGTTTTTCTAAGCCTACTATAGGTAAAAGAAGCAATTTTAAATTAATCATATAAACTCTAAACCAACAGCACGTTTTAAAATGCATTTCGCCATAAAACTCAAGTCGGTCAAGCTCCATTGTTTAAATACAACTAATTAACTAACTCATTTCACTGTGAACTGCCGCCAATAAAACACAGCATTACGTTATTTTATTATGAAATTACTGTTAACGTTTGTTACCATGATGTTAAACGCGCTTGTAGTTTGTGAAAGATATTTGTGGACACAGCAAAAGCACGAAAAAACAGCCCAGCAGAGCAGGTATCTGTGACCTGACTTAGAGAGCTGAGCCATCCTAAAAGACGAAAGGGGACGGTACTTAGATTTAATTATGATAATGTGTGGCGACTTTCTGATAAATGGCGACACTATACAAACTTCTGCGTCTTATCATCAACATCATCATCAACAGCCTATAATAGTCCACTGCTGGACATAGGCCTCCCCTGATGAGCGCCATAGATGGCATTGTTCATCATTTGGGGGTTTTTGCCCATAATCCCCATGCTGGGCATGCGGGTTCGGGATCGCAGTTCGGTGGAGTCGTTCTGCAGAGGGCGCTGCGCCTCCCTTAGTCGCCTCTTACGACACCCACGGGAAGAGTTGGGGTGGTGAAATTCTATGCCGGCACCACACGGCATCTGCGTCTTATACCTCTATATAAGAAAAACTATTCTTACATACATTTTTCATTAGTGAAGAAAATAGGTAAAATAGGATATCTAGATTGTATTTACAATCTAGGTATGTACGTATATCTGAATAAACTAATTATGGCTAAGTTACTTACTATGGCTCCCTATTAAATTCCAAAAGGTCACACGTTCATTAAATAAGAAGAATCCAACATACCCTATGTAGTAATTGTGACCAAATAACGAGGTAGAGTCATTGAAATACTCCAAACTCCGTTTCGTTTTGTCCACAATGGAGTCCGTCTCATTGATACAGCAAATTACAACTACAAACAAAAAGCGATCCCATAAGGGTTTTGAAACGAAACCGATGTCAAAACCCTAAAAAGAGTTTATCAATCGATGCTGTAATGTAAAAGGTACCTACTTATCAGAAAACCATCAGACGTCGTATCCACACAAACATTTCCCTCCATCAAAGAACAATAACTCGTAAATATTTATCACGCATTGTAAATAAGGTTTTTTCAAAATGCACTAATTATTTCTACAATCGACCCGAAGGCGGCTAACAATTGATTTGAACTTCATTTTACTTTTACAATCCTGGCTACCTTAATGGTCATTAGCCTTCATTTAGCCTTAATTATTTATTTAGTGGTGGTGATATGACACCTTGTATTTTTATGCTCTGCGATGAAAACATTTCCATTTTCAACAAATTTTTGAATAGAATAGAATATTACTTTATTGCACCATCAATACCTTAAAGGTTTTAATTATGTATACATGATCTTAATACTAACTATAGGTATCTAGAATAGTATAATCGGCGACCTTAACGCTAACAGCGATCTCTTCCAGACGACCCTTGGATGGATAGGACCGGTACGTAAGTTTTATACGTCAGTTTTAGACGGTGGCATGATTATGAAAATTTTAATGATGAATAAACAATTATATTGCAATTTTAAACCATTGTCTCAAAAGAAATTAAAAGCACTAGAGATGAGAATTTATCGATACACTGTCAGTCGATAGAAACGTGTCGATTCTAGATGCGTCATTAAAAGTCACAATTCATTAAAATTATCGTCAAGCTCATGATTTCAATAGGGATGTCGAGCATTGCGAGACGTATCGACATCGAGCCATCTCAGATCACTATCGACATTCCTGCACAGTCACTTGGCCGGGGTGGCATCACATCTTTGTGTAACAGCTATCTAGTACCATATTAAGCATCTAATGTATGGAATTTAATTTCTAAAACCCACGCTGATACGTAAAGACAGGTTCCAAAGCGACTGTAATGGCTTTTAAGACGTTTCGTTCATGTTAACATCTTATGACATTGCTCGTAAGTTGAAAGCTAATCAAAATGTTTTAATCGATGACGCGATAACATTAGTGATGCGCTTTTTATGTTGTTTCCAAGTTTTTGTATCGATGAACTGTATTTATTTTACAGTAACATTGAATTATGAATGAAACAGCTTTACTGTTTATTTGTCTAAGTTCACTTATTATAAATTAAAGTATGTTTAGTTATGTGCATATAATGAAGTTCGTCTTTAATGTTTTTATGGTTGTTTACAATCTAACCGATGCTTTGGCCGATAATATCGGTCTGTTTTAGCAATAAAATTTATTGCAGTGCTACCAGCAGTTTGTAATCCTTCCAAGATCTGGCTTACATTGATTTAATCTTCTATGGTTTTTATTGTATTTGCTCAGCATCAAATATTCACTTTATCTGACACAAAATTCTTTTTTGCTAAGCTTACTTCTAACAGAAAGTAAAGTAAAGCCAAGTAAAACGCCTAGTATCACTCAAAGCTCCATAAAATATCAAACTTATAAAAATAATTTATTAATATCGAATTCGATGGTTAACTCATTACAACCTCATCACTAAAGGTGAATGAATTCTTTGCATTACTTAATTGATTTGTTAGATACCTATTTCTTGTTGAGTGAGCCATCTTTAGATGGGTCTCCGTGTTTCTATGGTGAGACCACCTAAATTGATATCTATTTGTAAGTTAATTATAATTAATTTTATAAACACAGATACTTTAGGTCTATTGCTATGATGACAAAGATTAAAATAAATATTTAAACGATAGCGATAGCGTGAAATCTTTTACCGAAACATTTTTAGTAATGAGTACAAATTATAGCCTCACGTATTTAAGAAGGTATCAACTAGACGACGTAGGCGACAATCTTGGAAAAATAGTCGTAATCGTAACTGTTTTTGGGGCATGAAATCGCCTAGAAATTTGTATTAAAATGGTGTAAAGAATTTATGTAATGAAAGTGTATCTTTTTATCAAAAGTGAAACTGACGAAACACCAGAACTATTTACACAGAGACAGAGAAAATTCCGTTTTTGTAAATACTGTCGAATGCGATCTTTGATAATATTTATCAGGCGAATATAGAATCTAGCAAATGCACCCTTAATAATAAAAACCCCCGTGACTCAGTAGACAGAAGCCTTTACGTATTACCTCACCTGAACCAGATGATGCGCCGACAAACACAGGAACACAGGAATCGTTTTAAGCCGAGTGCACTTGTGCTGTTTAACCGTGGTGTTGTCTTAGCCTGGAGTACCCTCGGCATGTTTGTTGTTGAGGTGCTTGGCTTGTTTGGATGAGGCCGATGAATCGGATGACGTGCGCGAGTTTCATGATCGTTGATCGTTGATTGTCCTCGCTTTAGAGAAAGATTGAAACTAGTTTAATTGGCGACGCAATAACAATCAATAGTCAAAATAAAGAAACTTAAAAATATAAAAAACTAGCGTTCTGCTCCTGATTTTGCACACTTTGGGATACATTTTCTTACGGAACCATAGCCATAGCCTTTGTTCATCAGGGATAATGTAGGATGTAGGATAGTGAAATAATTTTTCCTTTCTTTTTAAAAATAAGTATAGATTTTATATAACATTATAGTAAAAACGTGCGAAACAAAAAGGCGCTGCCTCAGCATAATGTAACTTAACAGGAGTCAAGCAAAGCTAGAAATTCAATGTCATGTGTCAAAAAGCTTTATTCCCTTTAGACCTTAGATTTACTTTAGACCGGCTATTGGACACTTCTATACGATATTGGTTTCTTCCACATTTCACAAAAACTAAACAGTTTCTTCTCAGTGAAGCACAACTAAAACGGACAAAAAAGAACACAAACAATGTTCCTTTTTTTATTAAAACTGGTCCATATCCCCGACTTTAGAAGCAAATCTAAAAGTTTGTGTTTTTGACCTGCTCTACATACATGTAGTTATTATCGAAAGAACTTACCAAAACAATACAGATATGTTTACATCCACACCAAAAGAATCGGTAGATCAAAGCAAAACCATTGCCTACTAAAATATTGCGTTTTTTCATCGTCTCAGAGATTTCTTCAAACGTATTGTTTGATTTCTTTAAGTGAAACATCACAGCTGATTTCACAGAAATGATTTTTCAGTTTTTATAGCGGAAATCCTGAAAAGTAGGTCTCTAACTAAGCATAGGTTTCATTGACGAAAGGTGTCAAAATCTGAAGATAGAGCTGTAGATAAATAAGGGATTCAAATTGGCCTTTGTTGCAAGGTATGTGACATAAAACTTCTTCTTATAAAAAATCACAATAAAGAATCGTATCGTATTTTATGATCTGCCGAACTTCTCCAAGACTGGAGCGTAGTGGTGCAGTCATAATCACTAACTACAGTCACTGTTTTAATGCGCAATAAATATAATTAAAAGTTGCTGAACCGTTTCAATTCAATTTTGGAATCTGACACCTTTTCTTTACATCCTCTTTACCATGTAAGGTCAGATTTAAAAAGAAAAACAAAAGCCTATCAAATCCATAACATTCTACCTCCGAACGCACAGTCGCGCAGAAACGTTATAAAGCCGTTTGTGAACCAATAAATATAGAATTGTTTATAATTAAAGCGCATCTTACTTTAATGGGCTAATAAAAGGCACAAATTGCTCAGTGATTGTTATCATACGCTACACAGAGACTGGTATAGTACAGTGACAAAGAAGGTCATTTTCCAGTCAAATTCACCTTCTTTTCTTTGTCACTATAGCAGCTTTTCATTCCATATTATTATTAGCCCAGTTGAGGTCAACGGGGTAGTATTATCTCTTAATTTATATAAATAAATAAATCATGCTGAACCATTTTTTTCATCATCTAGACCTACGCTAAGCAGAATTTATCTTAAGGGAAATACTTCTGAATATGTCATGGTTATTACTGTAAAGTAAATTTCAGGGGGTTAGATGATCGAGTTGCGTTCGATAATGAAACGATTAGGAACGTTCGTAGCAAAAGAAAAAGAATAAATGTATATTGGTAAATCTGCCAATCAAAACTAACTCGCAGTGATTTTGTTCCGTAATCATGGCGCATGAAACTGGCGAATTATTGGAAAATTCAAAACATATCATGGAAAATATCGCGTCATAAATTATTTTAGCATTATCTTTTGGATATTATATGACTGGTATGCTTAAAACACCATGAAGATAAATAAATAAATAATGCTGGATAATTCAAACAGCTTCATCTAGCCCCAAACTATAGCTTTTCATCACAGAGCTTGTGTTATGGGTACTAGATAACTGATATACATAATACAGATAAGTATTACATAAATAGTATTTTTTATTTTTATATAGAAAAAGAAACTAACCTAACCTAACCTAACCTAACCTAACCTAAACAATCTACAGATCGTACAAATATTTGTCCCGAGGCGGGAATCGAACCCGCATCCTCATGCATCACAGGCGGACCTTCGCCCACCGTACACTCGTCAATACGATATGGATTTGAATCCAACTGGTCAATCCAGTGTTTTAGGGAGGTAGAGTTTCCATTCAATATGACCTCTTCAAAATTCAGTACCAATCGTGTCATCACGAAAGCGAGACGCCGCCATCTCGCCAGGTGCACACGAATGTTTGTTTAACACAATTAGAGTTTCGCACGTGTGTTCTATTATTAGGATCTCGCTGTCTATCACATCTCAGCACACAGTTGCCCTATACGTTTCCATTTACCATAGACTCGAAGTTCTAATACTTCTACTAGTTCTATGATTGAGGGGGGAATTAGAGGGGGGATTATTTGGCTCTGGCTTTAAATGGCTAACTGTGATTTGTTTTGGGATCTATGATGATATCGGTGGCACGGTGGGTGTAGGTCCGCCTGGTTGCGGCTTCGATTCCCGCTCTGGGACAAATGTTTGTACGATCTGCAAATATTTATACCGGGGGTTCTGATCTTTTATATGTATGATAAAAATATATATCCATTAATATTGTATTAAGTATAACAGTCATCTAGTACCCAGGTCTGCTTAGCTTTGGGCTAGATAGCTGTGTGGATTGTCCAGCATTATTTATTTTGTTAAGTTTTTTCTTTTTTGGAAATGTATCATTAAATATTAATACATATAATTTTTAGTTATTTATAGAAAACGACCAAAATACCCTGAACAAAAATCTGCAGATCGTACCAACATTTGTCCCGAATCGAACCCGAAACCTCCTGCGACGCAGGCGGACCATCGCCCACCGCGTGACAGTGATCCTTAAAATGGTACTATTGGTTGTATCCTATAATATTGTCAAGTTCTGACAAATTTTGGGTACTTATATCTGCCATAAAATAACGAAATAAATAGCTTATTTTATTATTGTATATGCGGTTATGTGTGGCATTATTGTCTCAATTGTATTTCTCTTTTTCTTTTGATGGAATAAACTTACACCCCTTCAAAAGTCGACCAGGAATTGATAACGACAGTATGATCCTTTTCTTTTCCAAGACCAGAATGATTTTCGTGTAGACCTTGATTGGCTTGATTACACCGGTTCAATCGATTAATACTTAGCCTAAAGCTTAAAATAATCTTATTCATTATTTGCAATTCAATATCATAATTTAGTAGAGATCAGTAAATGTGCTCGGAGCACTGCAAAAGCACTATTTCAAATGGTAACAGCAAATTGCTTGTAAAACTGAATTATTATAAGCTCGTACATTAATTAATCGGGCAATATCCATAATTCATCGGGTCGCCCACACACGTATCCCCACCGTGCGTGATTAGCAAGCGAAGCCTAATCTGCTAAAATCTTAGCCAAAATAGCGCGAAAATCGTTTTGCGCTGCGCTTGCGGCGGGGTGGGCCTCAGAGCGTCAGTCTGCGTCGCGATCTCTCGCGGACAGGAATCCCTTGCGTGGATTCGTGACACGCCGCGTATCGGAACTCTTTCGAAAATCGAACGTCACGAAAAATCTGTCAAATTTGACAGATGGAAGTCGAGTAACGGTTGATCACGAGTGGGGTTGCGGTGCATGGTAGGACAGTGATGTCATTCGTACCATGCGGCCCGTTGTCATTGCCGCCTGCTTGCTGGTGCTCGCGCCCATCACTGACTCCTGGTGGTGAGTTGTCAATCGGTAAACAAACTCGCCTCTGCAGAGTTTATATGGTACCTCTTAGAAGGTAATAAGCCAGTAAACAGGTGAAGATAAAAATGGTATGTGTTCATCATCGAGTCAGCTGATTAGGTAAGGTATTTAGTTAAAGTTATAATAATGAAAATTTTCTGATCCACGAATGAATTTTTTACCTGAACTTTTGTAGTAATGCTTGTTTCTAAGATAGCTAATTGGCTACTTTGATTCATCTATATCTATGCTAATATCTAATATTATAAATATGAAAGATTTGATTGTTTTTTATTTCAATTGAATAGGCTACGAAACTAATGGACCGATTTGAAAAATTCTTTCTCCCTTAGAATCCTACAAGATCCTAATGAATATAGGCTATAGAACATTTTCAAAAACTTAAGGATCCGGCTGAACTCTTCAATAATGTAACCCAATGTGAGTAAAAAATATATAACTTTAAAACTGTTCACAAAGGCTTGATTTTACCTGATTAAGTTAGATACGCAGGACAATTTACCAACTTTATAAGACATGCAAATAATCCGTTATCGAGCTTTACCAACCACAACTAAGATTTATCACTAGGAAGTGATGTAAACCGACTTTCATCTGACCAGTATGAGTGCTGTCTGCCTTTATTATCTTTATTGTCAAATAAATAAAGGGAACGGTCTTAATTTGACAGATTATTATTTATGATGCGATTAGAGAGAGTAAGTGGGCGGGAAGTTTGATGTGCGTAACTTGCGTTCTGTATACAAAGTAAAAGTAGCATGAAAACTCCTTTTATAAGTTCATCTGAAGTAAAACCTTCATGTTTGCTTTTCGCAATTCTTCAGTGATTGGTCTGCCGTAGCATTCTTTGTGAACGTTCGGCAGATACGGCCAACTTATCCTGGGGACTATTTGTACAATATGATGAAATTATTCATCAGACAAGTCAATCAGATACCCTCACAGTTCTGCTTAGGTCTAGATGAGTCAGTGCGAATCGTCCACCTTATTGTAAAATAATAAATCATTAATTTCAGCCAACGTGTCAATACTCAACAATAAGGGCC
Organism: Eupithecia pulchellata; assembly: GCA_963931895.1. NCBI lineage: Eukaryota > Metazoa > Arthropoda > Insecta > Lepidoptera > Geometridae > Eupithecia > Eupithecia pulchellata. Next base: position 11,601,801 of record OZ007525.1, read on the forward strand.
TGTATAAGATACTAACTTAGTATGACATACTTATAATTCTATGTATATTCCACGTAGTGTTGGCAACATTACGTGATATGTGCTGAAATCGTCTGCGAAAACACCGGAACAGCTGATTCTTCGGCCACAATTCATAACGGTCGTAATATTCTTAGTCGGAATACGCAATACAAATGATTTGAAATCATTATGAGGCGACTTAAACCGCTCGACCCTCACCAATGCGTTGGTCTTCCTTTTTACATACCTACTCCACGATTTCGTCCACCGATGGTATAGGAACCAAGCAATAAATTCTTGCCATCTACTCTCTCTGTGTGAATTTTTCCCAGTTACTTGTCCTTGTCACATATGATGGTAAAGTCTTTCTGAATCTCTCTCTTCTTAAATCTCTTCTAAATATATTTTTTTTGCTTCCTTTCTTTGTGTCGTGTCATTACTACTTAAGTAATTTCTTTCTAGATGGATATAGATAGAAAATACTTTTTTATAGCACACAAAGAAAGAAAACATTACAAACAGAAACATACAATAAATACTAGAATTTACGTATATTTAGCCTAAAAATACTATATGACTTACATATATAAAAATAGAACAAATGACTATCTATCTATCTATCAATCAATGTATCCATCTTTTTGGTAGCCATTGATATTTTCTACGGCACAACATATTCTTAATTATTTCCTGATGCTTTATTGCACGATAAAATATTTAGATGTAAAATAATTTCAAAGGCAACCTTAGAAAGAGTTCTCTTCCAGCAAACCTAATTAAGAGAGAGAGAGATAAAGTTTTTAAAACATAGACAATTTAACAGTTTAAAGTATGTAGGTAAATACGAAGGTGTGCTCGAAAATAGTATCCATCAACTCCGCATATTTCCGTTAGGTTTCAAAAGATTTCCAGTTACGCTATTGTTCTTACATTTTGCAATCTCCATTTCATTTACTTGAACAGTCAATAACATTGATTATTGACTGTTGATGACTTGTTGACATTGATTTATTGACTACGGCGCGGTGGGCAAAGGTCCACCTGCGACGCAGAGGTTGCAGGTTCGGTTCCCGCCTCGGGACAAATACTTGTACAATCTACGAAATATATTTTTAGGATGTTCTGGTCGTTTTCTATGTAAAATAAAAATATCTCTATAAAGTATGTACTCGTATATTATTATGTATATTAGTTATCTATTACCCGTAACACAAGCTATGATTATCTTGGGGCTAGATAAAGCTAATGTAATTTCTATTAAGGTTTAATAACTTATAATTATAACTGAGATGTACAAAACAAAACACAAATTTGTTTTTTATTGAAAAAAAACGTTCGTCGGTAACGCAGAACAATATTTTTTTTCATTTAAATAAAAAATTCAGCCGAATTTAATCGTCTCCTATTTTGAAGTCGGTTGAAAACGAGCCATTTTTTGTTCTTTTTTAAAATATCTATAACGAGCCGTATCACGTGCAAAAACTAGTCCAAAACGCGTCCATAAGCCCTTACCGTTAATGAATTAGTGATTCAGGGCATTAATCTTGAGGCATGAAATTCAATAAAGTCGTATTGTAACCACCAAGACTTTAATTTGCAATTAATCAAGCCTGGCCTTAAATTAGGATGCTCGTGCACGATATTGCAAAAAATAAAAGATTATAATGCATCGTACACACTGGTTCTTGCGTTTTTGTTATGGGAAACTGGTAAAGAATTTTGTGAAGGTATGGATTGTAGTTACAAAGTTGCGGGAGTAACTTCAATAGGGCAAGCACAGTTCTTGTCTAAGGTAGAATAGACAAAAATTACGTCACTTTGTCATCGAATACGTCCATTATTTGAAATTAATTTCTTCAACTTCAATAATGTACGAAATGTATGGCGATGCGATGTCATTATTGTGCATTCTATTCTACCCTAGAGAACAATCGCCGTGCTTAGCAAGAAGAAAACGGCAGATATCTATATCTATACTAATATTATAACGAGGAAAGATTTGATTGTTTGTTTGTATGTATGTTTGTTTGTTTGAATTGAATAGGTAACGAAAATATTGAACCGATTTAAAAAATTCTTTCACCACCGTTAGAATCCTAAATTTTCAAAAAAGTAAGGGTTCTGTATGATAAATTCAATTTTGTTAGTTACCTGTGCGAAGCCAGGGCTGACTGCTAGTTTTAAGATAAATTGTTTAGCAGTTCGCTGGCCTTAAACGTTTCGACAAGAGTACTACGAAGAAAATGGCTACCGACGGTTACCTACCGATGATTTTTTAAATTACTTAATTAATAAATTAATTAATAAAACATTTTTTATTTATGCAGATATAAATTATTAATTGTCTGTAAAGTTAGGATCCAAAATAAATCCAAAATATACTAGCTTATACGTTCACACTGGTATAGGTTATGTCTTAAAAAAAATGTTTTTTATAATTGAAATTAAACACCGACGGTTTTTATGTTGTTTGTTGTGGTTTTTTCTCTGTTTGGAACAACATTTTGGAAGGACCTATAATAACGTTATGTCTTAGCCAGAATTATGGAGCAGAAAAAGTTATAGAATTCAGCAATGTTTATAGTGGATCGAATGGGAAAGAACTTCGGAATATATTATTATGACGACCTCTGTGGCGGAGTGGAGAAGGTCCGCCTGCGACGCAGGAGGTTGCGGGTTCGATTCCCGCCTCGGGACAAATATTTGTACGATCTGCAGGTTCAGGGTGTTCTGGTCGTTTTCTATGTATAATAAAAAATATCTATTTATGTAATAATATTGTAGTATGTATATCAGTCATATAGTACCCATAACACAAGCTCGGCTTAGCTTGGGGCTAGATGATGCTGTGTGGATTGTGCGGCATAATTTATTTATTTATATTATTGTTAACCTGAAAATTATAAAAGCTTAGCCGTATAAAGTGCAAACAGTACTTAAGTAGGACTTACGACGTCTTAAGTAAGACTTTGTATGCCAGTTAGTTATGCATCTAATTAAGTAGAGTACTGATAGACCGGATAACGGACTGGCTTATTGAGTAGAAGTTATGAATGAGTATGAATTATCAAGAAAACTGAGAAAGTTGGTGGGGAAACTGCTTCCGGTTCCGATTTAACTATTTAATTTCGAATTCCCAATAACCAATGAAAGAATGTATACTAATATTATAAAGAGGAAATACACGCACGAAAGAAACACATATTTGATTGTTTGTTTGTTTGAATTTAATGGGGTCCGGATCGACTGCACCGATTTAAAAAAATATTTAAACTTTAGAATGCTGCATCGTCCCGCAACAACATAAAATATTTTCAAAAAAGTTAGGAATCAGTAAGAAAACTTCAATAATGTAATAAAAAAATGTAATAAAAACCCACAAATAAATTTTTGTTTCATACAAGTGCGAAACCGGGGCATTAGTTTAAAGTAACTAGCCAATAGCTAAATGAAAATCTAAAGCTGCGACCACATCGAGAATGTGACAAATGACAATCGTTTGACAGACTGGGCGTCGCATTTCGCAGGTAAAAGGTAGAATAAAGATCTACATTGTAGAGTTTAAATACTATACTGAGAACTAAATACTATACAGGGTGTAACAAAAATTAAGGAACAAACTTTCAGGGGTGATGCTGGTTTGATCACAGGATTTAGGAAACAATATAAAAAAGGAATCCTGTGTTGTAATGTTGTATTTAAAATTAGAAAAAGGCCTACGTACCTGAAAACATCTCTTTTGCAAACCCAAAATAATTGAAAATAATCACTTTGTATAGAACTGAAAAATAAATCTTATTATTAAGGAATTTAAACCAGTTTAAATAAAAATAACAGGCAGCAAAACGACCTGCAGAAGTAAAATACTGTGATAAAAATCTAGTATCTGTAACAGTTCGTCAGTTAAATATCGCGACACCGTCGCTGCTTAACACTCTCAAGACCCAAGAATTACAATATTACATATACAGAGCAATATATACAGAGGCAGTGAATACGTTTTGTTTAATACTATATAGGAGTCCAAGCAGTTGACTTGACTTCTTTGCTATGGCAATATGCATGGTTTACTATTTTTCTTCCATTTTCATGGAAATTTCAGTAATTTAATCTCCAACAGTTTTGTATTTCAGTTCAGGATTAGTATCATTAATGACAAACCTCTGTTTGTCGTATAAGGACAGACGTTTGTCAAATGACATGGATTTCAGTTCAGGATTAGTGTAACTTTATGACATTCCTGCTAAGTAGACATTCATCATCACCAGCCTATAACAGTCCACTGCTGGACATAGGCCTCCCCTAATGAGCGCCATAGATGGCATTATCATTTGGGGGTTATTGCCCATAATCCCCACGCTGGGCATGCGGGTTGGGGATCGCAGTTCGGTGGAGTTGTTCTGCAGAGGGCGCTGCTGCCTGCCCCCCGGTGTGATTCCCTTAGTCGCCTCTTACGACACTAACGGGAAGAGTTGGGGTGGTGAAATTCTATGCCGGCACCACACGGCCTAAGTAGACATTAAATAACTCAAATGTGAACAAGGATTTAGTTTATTTGAGTGGTGCACTGCAGGTAGGTAATGTTGACTGGACAAGTAAGTTATTGCCGAACTGTTATCTTGAGCAACGGCTTAATTCAGGCAATTTGGTGCCCTTAGATTGATGGTTTAACGTTTATGCCGTTTTGATGGTCGTGTGTCGTAAATTAAATGTTAATAGTGCTTTTGGTGGCGCTTTTTTGAAGGAAAAGGTGTATGCCCGCTGAATTTGCTTCTTTTGTAAAAAAACATTGAGTTTTTAAACTTAGTAAGGCGAAAGGAAAGTAATATATAGGTATTTCTTTACAGAAACTTAAATGTTGTTTGTCATTTATTAATTTCCAACGTTGCTGTCACATCATCACATCACCAGCCCATAATAATCCACAGCTGGACATAGGCCTCCTCCAATAAGCGCTATAAAATGATGAAATTATTCATCATTTGGGGGTTATTGCCCCTAATCCCTTGGGGGTGGTGAAATTCTATGCATCACAAGGCATTACAATACTGCGGGGCAATGCAGCCTTGGGGACATTTCGGTATTCATTTGGAAAAGTGGCTACCTCAAGATTATTTGCAAAAGTCTGTTAGATCAGTCCCGTTTCTGTTCTTCTAACACAAACTTGATTGGTTGTTAACCCGCTTACATTAATAATGTGATCTATATATTGATAATAAGTTGGATCTGATATAACAATTTTTTTGTTAATAATTATAATTATTCTGAATATATAAGAAATATATATGACTTTTAATTCGATTGCGATAGCGTGGGAGTTTTTACGCCCACATAATCTAGTACTCGTTCGTTATCTTAACTTATTTAACATTTATAAAGAGAAATCTTTATTACCATTTCTTTCCATTTAAGAATCGGAAAAATAAACTTCTTAGGTAACGCTCCAGTTTCACAATATGCTACGCAATGTCAACACGTTGTTATGAACCTGACCAGATAAATACTTATTCTATTACAAATAATAGCATTACATTGTGAAAATATGCTCAAATTACAAATCATTTTGGTATTACGTTTGTATGGAAAATTCATCCGTCACCGGAGCCTTAAGGTGTGTATTTGTTGTTTATATTCAACAAATCAAAGGATGACCTCTGTGGCGCGGCGAAGTTCCGCCTGCGACGCAGGTTGCGAGTTCGATTCCCGTCTTGGGACAATAAATATTATGTTTCCACGCTCTGCAAATATTTATTTGGGGAGTTCTAGGTACCTAATTATAGTATTATAAAAAAAAACTATGTATGTATTGTATAATGTGTATGATATCAGTCATCTAGTACCCATAACAAAAGCTCTGCTTACCAAGCTAAGCTACGTGATACGTGATACTGTGTGGAATATTATCTACCATTATTTATTAATTTTTATAGTATATAGGTACCTGTTTGTGGCCAAATAAATGTTTTTTATCTTTATTTATTGACAATCGTAAAATAGTAGTAGGCAAATAAATCATTCGCTCCAATCTAATTCGATAAAACTCCAATAACATTTTAATTATGATTTCGTAGCGATTAAATAAAACAGATTAGTTAATGAGAACTTTACATCTTCAAATATTTACTGACTAGCTTTTGTCCGTGGCTCCGCTCGCTTTGTCTATGGTAACGATTTAAGGATTTTTTGTCCCATGGGAAGTATTTTATGGAATAAAAAGTAACATACGAGTATATGTTTGATTCCAGGCTTAGAGCTACATACATATATCTATAGAATTTCAGCCGGATAAGTTATAGTCATTATGGGGTAATGAGATAACAAACACCCATCCAAACATTCGCATTTATTATTAGTTTTATGTGGTGTACATTTTATTTACTGCACATCTATACATAGGAACATTTAAAAAAAAATGTCGTTGAGATGTCACGTCATGAAGCTATCGCCTGAAATTTGATAGATTTAATCACGTAATCTTATATATTAATTTAAATGAGGTAAAACAATAATAATTTTCGACTATCCAGTATCCACACAGCATCATCTATCCCCAAGCTAAGCTTAAGAGAGAGTTTATGTTATGGGTACTAGATGACTAGAGATCGGATATTCTGATGCATATTTACCTAAAGTTAATATTTGGCTATCAAAGTATGGAAGCGGCTTCTTAGGATACTTTAATTAAAAATAAAATCCCGTGATTCCGCGATTGCATAATTAAATAATAATATATACAGGGTGCCACGTTATTTGTACTTAGCCGAAAGAGGGTGATTCTGGGCCCCGGGGGTCAAGTGTGAAAAATCTCATATATCATTTTATGAATAAAATAAAAGTTTTTTCCTATTCTAGTCCTTTAAAACGCACTCTTGCAATATTCGTTAATTAACGATTTTACACTCTTGCAATATTCGTTAATTAACGATTTTACAAAACTTATTATTCTATAATAATAAGTTTTGTAAAATCGTTAATTAATGCAATGCACTTAAAATCTCGAAACTGAAAAAAAACCGGTAATATTTGGCTAAAATTAGGTACTAACATTAAAAAATTTATATTAAAAGTTGTTGGATTTAAAAGAAAACAAAACAACACGTTTTTGAATAAATAAAGTACACACAAGTTTTTATAAAAGTTGCCAAAGTTCTTTCCATAATAGCCAGCCTCTCATCTTTAGGTAAATATGCATTAGAATATCCGATCTCTATAGATGACAGATATACAATTACGGTATCGTACAAACTTTATTCCTAGGCAGGCATCGAACCTTCAACCTCCTGCGTCGCAGTTGGACCTCCCCCGCGCCACATAGGTCGTCACAGAAAGGTAATTCATTAAATGAACTGAGAGCTTGAAACCACAAGCACGAGAGCAACACAAGATTCCGTTTACAGCTTCCATAAAACTTGATCGATACATGCTCATTTCACTGTTCGTATCTAATTGGGACTCAGCGTGCCAACACCGCGGTTCAATATTATTCTATGCTCGTGGGATTTAGATGAGTGAGCTTTGAATTTGAAGTTGAGCTTACGAAGTTACTAATTTATGCTATAGACTGGCAGTTAGGTTTTACTGAAGCTGCATTATCCTAAGAATATTTTTTTTAGTTTTCAAGTTCCTGTAAATTTTGCACCTTATAGCGCTCCTACCAGATCGAGAGCAGGTTTATTCATACCACTCGATTGACGACCTCTGTGGCGCGGTGGGAAATGGTGCGGCTGTGACGCAGGAGGTTGTCAGTTCTATTCCCGCTTCGGGACATGTATTTGTACGATCTGCAGGTTTGTTCAAGGGGATCATTGTTTATTTTTATTAAAAAATCTATCAATGTAACATATTGTATTAAGTATATCAGTCATCTAGTCATATAACACAGGCTCTGCTTAGCATGGGGCTGTGTGGATTGTCCATTGTATTTATTAATTCGTCAAATGACGAAATGATAGATTTTAAGATAAACCTGCACCTTCACTCAAAGTGTTGCCACAGCTAGATTTCGGCAACTACTCTCACTACTGATTGGTAGCAACTATTGAGTGCAACTATTCTTACTACCTGATTGATAGAAAACAGCATTGTGGAAACAATTTTAATTGGCGTGTGTTTATCTACTCACTCATGATGAAGAGCTTTGGGAAATGTTCATCAATTCATAGATATTACAGTACATTACAAGGATTATGGATATGGATTCGTAGGATGATATTATATCACTACATATTATAAAATAATCTCGCTTCCCGCTGTCTGTTCCTAAGTATGCTTCAATCTTTAAAACTTCGCAACGCATTATGATGTGGTTTGTTTTGGTGGATAGAATGATTTAAGAGGTCGGAGGAGATCTATATCATGCATTAGTATCAGAATTGCAATGTGCTGTGCGAAAACGGGGCGGGTCGCTAGTAATGATAGATCTCTGTGGCGTGGTGGACGAAGTCTACCTGCGACCTGGAAAACCTTCCTAGAAAACCTGGAACAAGTATCCGGGAATCGAACCGCAACTTTCTACGTCGCAGGGGACTTCGACCATTGCGCCACTGAAGTCATTGACGGCCTCATTGAAGGCCTCATTGGCGGTTTGAGTACATAGGCAAGTGACTGAGACGTAAGAGGTTGCAGTTTCGATCCCCACCGAGAGCAAAATATACCTATCGGTTATAATTCTGACGTGTCCAAGAGTCCCGTAAGACCTTATTGACCGACCGTTTCTTTTTCACTTCTTCCACTTGTGGACTTAAAACTTGAAGTGAAGAGAAAATCAATAATAACTTATTTCTATTTTTGTTATAATTAACTGTATGAAATTTGACTTGACTTAGTGCTTATTTTGTAAGTCTTAAGAAATAATTTTATTGAAATCTGAAATCTAAAAATCTTACAGGACTCTTGGACCTCCCCTCCATAGGACCCTATAGAGGAACTAAGCGCTTTGAGTTTTGAGGTTTGAATTTGTTAAAAATTATTTAATTTATAGAGGAACTAAGCACTTTCAGTGTTGAGGCATAAGTTCGTTAAAAGCAAATAGCCATTTCCTTTATGATCTGGACTTTGAGACGAAATATTGGTAGAATGCATTTTTGCTCAAGAGATTTTGTGGTAATTTTTCCTGTTGCAGATTTTGATCTTTAGCTCGGGTCAGAGAAACAAGTAGGTACATTAATTCTACTTTCGAAAACGAAGGTTGTACGGAAAACATTGCGACACTCGCCATTTTCCATCTGTCTTGAAAGTTAAATGCACTGTATATTCGCAATCGTGATTTTTCACGTAGAAAACAGAGTTACCGGTACATATCAGAACTGCTTGTTTTAATTTAATTGGGAATTTGGAAATAAAACATCTTGGATTTTGGTAACTTAATATATTTTTCAAAATATTTTAAATAGATAAATTACAGAATAAAATAATTGTAACCAGAATATACTCGTACACGGGAATTCACTGAACACTCCATAAAGTGCAGGTTCTGTTATCTCGAAGTGTCAGTGAATTACCTAAGGACCTGTAGGTGAATCAATTTAATGGAAAGAAAATTGTTCGGAGTACGAGATAAAAGTAATATCATCATCCGAATCAGTTGGTCACTCTGATGACAAATACAGAAGTGAAGTGATGTTTAAGATATGGTCAAGTAAAATGACTGTGTACCACGGAAACTAAAGTTTTTACAGCCTGTTTGCGGTGTAACTGCGTCCATATTCACGCTTGCAGTGTTAAATGTCAGGATGTTGCAATCCATTATGAGGAATAGCACTTGAATAGGGCTTCGTGTGGTGAGATAGATAGTACTAAATGCTTAAGCGAGGAAAGGATTACCAGTATTTACTTATTTTAGAGTTTTATTCACGATTAATAAACGTTTATGTCAAACTGTAGTGTTGCATCACGAAAAAATAAACTAGATTTCATAGACTGTTTTTGTTGTTTTCTTTTGGTACTTAGGTTTTCTGTCTTTCTTTGTTCCCACTGCGATAACCTATGTATCATGCATGATACGGACAGTCAGTTAGCTATAATTATCCCCACATTTTATGCTGAGTGATAGATTGAATAGTAGATTTGATTTGAATTTGAGAAACTTCATTCAGTTGACTTTATTCAGTTTTCGAAAGTACGACCGAAAATGCTTTACAACTATGCCCCAAGAGCATATTTACTGATTTGAGATTTTCGACCTTTACTAGACCCCGCTTTCTCATTAGCTACACCCATTTTATTGGACGCGACATAGCCTCTCATTTCTCTTCATCTATATGAATATAAAATATACTAATATTAAAAACAGGAAAGATTTGATGTTTGTTTGTTTGAATTGAAAATGCTCCGTAACTACGGGACCGAATTGAAAAATTCTTTCACCATTAGAATCCTTAATTTTCCGTGATGAACTGAGGCTAGAAAATTTCAAAAAAGTTAGGGTTCCGTATGAAAAATTCAATTTATGTTAAATGCCCGTGCGAAGCCGGGGCGGACCGCTAGTAGCCTATAATTCACCTCTCTTAAATGTTATTTATAATCGGACTAGTAGTTTTAGCGCTACGTGGGAACAAAGAAAAAAGCTACATTCATACAAACTAAAAGGGTGCTAACCTCATAACCATCCTGCGTTGGTAGTCGGGCAAAATGTTATATGGCTAGATGGTCAGAGTACACAAGGGGGATTCCCCATTATGCCCTTTGGTTTTGCAAAATGTTGACATAAAAAGGTGCCTATTTACATGAATTCGAACTGCAGTACATGATATACCTCTACATAAAATTAAACAAAAATTTCTCAATGCCATATCCATAAATTAAAAACTATCAATTACTACTTTACTAAACTTACTATGAAGTGAAAACGAAAACTAAACGTACAATGGGGAATCCGCTGCGTTCACTTACATTTACTATCCCGTCACAATTTTGTGTAATTCAAATTGTTCATATTCCCATCCATGGAATCAAAATGTTTTGCCGAACCTCCCATCCCTGTATTCATTGAGAATAGCGTAATCGCTTCAACGGTGGGTGAAGATAGAACCCAATTCTGGTAAACCAACCGCTACTCTATGACAATGTAAAACTACGCTAGCAATTTTCAATAAAACAAATACGAAACTGTTTATTACTGAACTTTTGATTCCTCGGTGCGTTCCTCTGAGGTGTGCACTAGTAGTGCGTGTGTGCTTGCCTGACCTGAGGTTACAAGCTCAAGTGAGGTATATAATGAGTGGCGAGTGGAACTAGACCATTTAGCACCGCGACCGCCCGCGCCTGTTTACAGTGTGCTTAGTGGAGCGATGCTAACACTGTGTCGTTGAGCCAACGAGTTTATGAAGTACAGATGAGACATAAGCAGCATTTTAATGTTTCAAGATATAAAGTATTAAGTGACGTGACGATGTGGCTGACATTACATCATGAAGTTCTAGAAGATTCACTTTTTCACTATCGTTATAATGAATGAACAGCTTGGTCAAGGCAAGCTGCATTTACCCTCATGAAGTCCCTCGTTAAGGGATAAAACGTAGGTGTTCTTCCAACACAAGCTAAGTTCATAGTAACCCGCAAACATTCATAATGATTTCGTCAAACTACGAAAATTTATAGTAAAACATTCAGTCTTGCCTTAAAGAGAGCCAGTTTGGCGGGCAGCTAGAAGTGAAAAATCATTACCGCAAAAAAAAAGTGATAATGTTTAATGGTTCTTCGGCGTTCATGACGCGTTTTAGCTAGCCCAGGCTAGAATGCCGAACGGTTAAAAAACCGAGCCGTGAAAGAAGTGGTCGACAACATACAACGCTGATGAAAATCGCGCAGTATCGACGCACTGTGAGGGTCAGACACGGTGAATACGCCGCCGTCGTGTCGTCGTGAACAAGCTTCCATGGTTTATACAACACTGACGACCGTCCCTACACACGAAGAATGAGCCGAAGGTTTTTACGGCGAAAACTTGTGTGTAAAAGATCTCTAAAGCATTCTGGTATGTGTACAAGCTTCCATGGTCCATACAACATTGACGACGAATAAGCCGTAGATTTTTACGGTGAAAACTTGTGTGTAAAAGAGCCCTAAAGCATTCAAAAATAAATTGAAGCGTCAAATTTTATTGACACGTCGCTTCCAAGGTGCGTTTACGCTAAGTGAGTGACGGCTTGCTATGGCACGGCGAGCTACAGCCAAGTTAAGCGGTCCACAAATATACCATCTGTTCTTACACTCTTTGGCCTGTAATATTCAAAGGGACAGAGTGCGTCATTGTGTGGAACCTTCAATTAACGCATTGCGCATGGCGCTAACGCATAGCGTATTGTACTGTACAGGGTGCTCGATTTAAGGAGGAGCAATAGGATCACGTATAAAACTGATATTTCAATTTTTTTATGTGATAGTGTTTCAGTTTGCTTTGCATTGGACATTTTTCATAAAATAGATATAAAAAATAGTAATAATTTTCATAAATAATCCCCCTTGCTCTCCACCATAATTGCACATATTAATAGCTTAAACTTCTGAGACTTAAACTCTTTAAAATACGTAGGTAATATGGTGGTAGTATTTACAATCGAAACAATAGAGATAACTGCAGACGGCAACGACGGTTTGCAACGGCAAACAATCTACAGGTAGCTCAACTGATCCATATTGTCGCAAGCGTCCCCAAGACGCTGGCTGCGTTACCTCGCAGTAGAGACAAATCTTATTTGACAAAATTTAATTGAAAATACTTTATTCCCTTGTTTTTTTTAATAAAGATTTTATTATTATTACCATAGTAACGAAGTCTTTAAACAGCGACTTGCTGTTACCGCTTAAATAATTAGTTATTTACTCCCAAGTTAGGGTATACGAGTGAGTGATATATTGCACTTACGTTTTCCTTTATGGTGATTTTCAGAATTACTCTTTGTTATTCTCGTGTTTATTTTTTTGTGCTATGCTCAAGTTCCTTAGCCTTTAAATAAGTACATATATACTTAATGAAAATTAAACCGGTGAAGCGTGTCCAATACCTACTATATGAATAAATAAATAATGCTGGATAATCCACACAGCAGCATCTAGCCCCAAGCTAAGCAGAGCTTTTGTTATGGGTACTAGATGACTGATATACATTATCTAAGTATATTATATAGATAGATATATTTTATTTTACATAGAAATCGAAATACACAATATACAAAAAACCCTCAAAGCCTTTATTTTTTGTAATTACCCATATATACACCTTAGTCTAAGAAACATAAAATAAACTTATTATCGTAGTGTAGTGAAAGTAAAAGAAAAAGTGTCAAACAAAAAATGTGGGTCCGCCTGCGACGCGTTCGATTCTCGCTTCGGGACAAATGTTTGTACGATCTGCTGATATTAATTCTGGGTGTTCTGGTCGTTTTCTATATGTTCCTGTTGGCCTGTGTTATTCCAGGCCTACAGGCGAACTACCGGTATACAAAATTTCAGCCTAATCAGTAGTTTTGGCGCGAAAAAGAAACAATCCATCTTAACATCCAAACTTTAGCCCTTGCAGTATTAGTGTGAAGTTAGATTTATGTACTTTCTGAAATAGTTTTGAAGCTCCCTTCTACACCACATTATAAAATACTCCCAATTCTCTCAAGCTCTGTAATCTAACTCAAATCGACAGCAAACAACTCATTCACACGCATTTCGAAACGTCCACCTCTAAATAGGATGACAATGATCTCCGCCCCGATTCGAAACCATAAGAGTTCATGATGCGAACGCTAACTCTTCAGAAAACATTGCTCATAAACTTTTAAAAGTGTTTACTTACTGCGACAAGCCTACAACTGAAATTACATATAATAAACCTTAGTTGCTGCTGTTACAGTTGTGTTTTCAACGGAGATACCAATTGCTTTGTGTAGTAATGGTGTTTACAGTTAGCTCGTCATGCGTCCGCTAATCGGAAAGATGTCGCGAGTTAGCGGCTCTCCCGGTGTCCGCAAACATTGACGCTCATTGTCACCCTCAGTCCCGGAAGGTCCTTTAAAAGGTTTCAGAGAGACTAATGTGGTAAGGTCAATAGGAAGCTCAGAGCACGCGCTCTGTAAGTTTTTCTGGAGTATCGGCTATGAACTCTAGGTCTTATGGCTCTGGCATCAGTTTATCCGCGATTAGAAAAAGTCTATAATATAATACCTAGATAGCTAGTATAACTTGGCAAAATTAAGCGCGTATTGCTCAGTTATGTTAAAGTAAAAAGCCTAAAAACGATTGCTTTTAAATTTAGGTAAAGTGACAAAAATAAGAAACGAAAAAAGTAAGTAAAGTATAATATTGTGTCACGACTTTCACACCCACCTCTTTGGGGGTTTTGTCCATAATCCCCACGCTGGTCATGCGGGTTGGGGATCGCAGTTCGGTGAAGTTGTTCTGCAGAGGTCACTGCTGCCTGTTCCCCGGTGTGTTTCCGGGAAGAGTTGGGGTTGATCAGTTAATCGAGATAAAACCAAGAAATAAAATAGATCTACGTCAGCGGTAGATATAAAATTGAGCTAGTAAATCAGTACTCATTGATAAAAGCTCATCAAATGAACGCACTAACCATGACCTACGTTTACAAAGCGTCTTTGGCACGGCTATTCGTTTTATTGCCGACGCAGAGATATTTAGAGGACCACCAACAAGCGGTCTTACTCCTTTCGACACCCAATAACTGGTGAATGCCAACAAATCTATCGTCGGATGATAACTAGCCAAGCTAATCATGTGTCACCAATAGAGTGGACGATCAATAAAAATTGTTAATAAAAAGGAATTAATTCAACAAAAGGTGAAAAGCTTTTTGTGGAATACACCCTGGTTTTTTACACTTTTACAAGGGCTTGTGTTTAAGAGACCAAAATATCAAAAATATTTTTTTATTGTAAAAAAAGATCGAATGTTTGACTGATCAGTGTGTCCAACAACAAAATTAATGCCGGCACACCAAATACAATAAACTGTACGATCTGCAGATATTGCTTCCGGGTGTTCTGGTCGTTTTCTATTTATAATTAAAAAATCTATTTTTTTATTTATTTTTATGTTAAGCTGTACCCACAACATAAGCTCGGCTTAGCTTGAGGTAGATGATGCTGTGTGGATTGGCCAGCATTATTTATTTATTTATATATACAAAAAAAAAATATACATAAACTATTTTTGGAAAAATACCTACCTACCTAGAACTTCTTTCACTGTGTTTAAAAGTATATTTCACAGCCAATATGGTGTTAATTTTATGAAAAGTGAATCGTGCGTTACGTCAACCGAAACGTGCTAAATAAATTATCATGAAAATACGAAGACCCCCGTTACATACCTGAAAGTGTCACTGAATCACGATTTGGAAGATGTATACCCTGCTCTGACGGCTGATTCGAGTAGGTATCTTATATGGCAGGGTACTTACATGGTGAGATTTTAGTAGGTATCTTATATGGCAGGGTACTTACATGGTGAGATTTTAGTAGGTATCTTATATGGCAGGGTACTTACATGGTGAGATTTTAGTATGTATCTTATATGGCAGGGTACTTAGATGGTGAGATTTTAGTAGGTATCTTATATGGCAGGGTACTTACATGGTGAGATTTTAGTAGGTATCTTATATGGCAGGGTACTTAGATGGTGAGATTTTAGTATGTATCTTATATGGCAGGGTACTTAGATGGTGAGATTTTAGTAGGTATCTTATATGGCAGGGTACTTACATGGTGAGATTTTAGTATGTATCTTATATGGCAGGGTACTTAGATGGTGAGATTTTAGTAGGTATCTTATATGGCAGGGTACTTACATGGTGAGATTTTAGTAGGTATCTTATATGACAGGGTACTTACATGGTGAGATTTTGAGTTTTTAAGATTTGAATTATTTAGTGTTTTTTTATTTTGTGAAAATCGTGATTAATTGAATTTTCCACTGGTACTGATATGGATCAGTTGAGCTACCTATAGCTTGTTTGCAATAGTCTGCAGTTAACTCAATTGTTTCACTTGTAAACACTAGCTCTAATTTAGTTAGATAATTGTAATTTTCTATGCGGCTTTTATAGAAATAAAAAAAGTTTCTTCGTGTGTATTAGTTTACATTCTATGCCTATTGACTATTTGTAAGTGATTCTGTATTATGATTGTTTCTATTTAATTTCATTTAATTAATGTAACTGGTTTTAAAAACCGTTTTAATTAAATAAATTTGCTTGAAGTTTCAATTTCTAAAGTTAACACTCGAAACTGGATAGGTTGTTTTGACAAATGGCTTGTAGTGGCTGATGACTTGCGAGCGACAAAAATAAAAAAAAAACAATACTTTTTAGCCCTAGGGCTCAAACTCGATTTTATACCTTTATGCTATGCTATAACGACACTTGAGCAAGAGAAGTCAAAATGTAAGTTTCTACAACTAGGCTTTGATTTATGACTTTCTCTCCGCAATAAAAAAAATATATATTATTATAATAATTATTATATCATCATCATCATCACCAGCCTATAATAGTCTACTGCTGGACATAGGCCTCCCCTAATAATTATTATATATATTATATTTTTTTTTATCATTCATAAAACCTCAGCTCCAAAAAGAAAACTAAGAAAGAGGCTTGTAAATAAATTAAATTCGGACAAAATATTGTGTCAAAAGCCCTAGTACGTTTTCTTGGTTTTCTAGTAAAAAATAAATTACACATTATCACAGAATAAGTATGAAGCTGATCTTACCCGAAATTTCCCACTACTTAAATCATATTTCCCAAGACTTGCGAAATCGTCATCGGTTTCAAATTTACTTTGGCTACCAATTTAAATCTTAGTATTGGTTTAGTGCACAGGATTCGACATATGCACCATCAAAACAAGCTTTTCTCACCTGAGATAAGGTAGAAAGTTGCTTGATGGATGGTGATATGGAATTTTGCCAAATAGGCGACGCACCTCTATGTCCAGACGTATAAATTAGCCGTGATAAGTTGTATGTCAATTAATTTATTCTTCAAAGCACCAGATGGTGAGAGCAAGACTTGTTTGTAGGAAGAGCTAATGATTGTAACACTAGATCGATGGACCCACTTTAGATTGGGGTATTGGTCATGCCATGAAACTGGTTTGGGTTGACCAGTTTCATGGCATGACCAATTATTATACTGACTTTATTTGATAATATAACATTGGCGTCAATTCACGTCTACTCCAATGTTCGATAACATAAAAAAAATAGGTAACAATATTTTTTACAATAAATTCGCTAATCGCTGATGTTACAAACAATATAGATGTAGCTCAACAGATCCGTATACTGCCAGTCTGAAGTGTCCCCAAAACGCGAACCGCATGGCCTCGCTGTGTTAACTTTTATGTCCAACTAATTGAAAATATTGGGAAGACTTGCATCCAATTTTTACTACTTCAAAAAATAGTTAAAAGTTTCAATAGGTTATATTTTCAATTCGGTTTCAATTCAAAGATTCGAGAAGATTCAGTAGGTTTTAGTTTTCAAATTTTTCAATTCTGTTCAGTTTTTTCGGAGCCTCAATTCAAACAAACAAGCATAAAAATCTTTCCTCTATAAAATATTAGTAAAGATGAAAGGGACGGCACCAATTTGAGTCCTGTCAAATTAGTTATGTTTAGTTTTAGGGACATCTGAATTGACCAAACTGAGATGGATTTTGTTCCATAAAAGTTTCACAATAAATACTAAAGTTCAGGTTTAGCTGGCAGTATGCAAGTAATAGCACTTCCTTACAAACCTCTGTGGTTTAATTAGTGTTATTATTATAAGTTTTCTTTGTAATATAATTTTTAACATGATAAATAAAAAAATAATAATGATTCTTGAAGTGAAAAAAACGCCTTCAAACTAAAGTAAGTAGGTACTCTAAAGTTTTTTCCATAAATCATAAGCTGCCTATCTACAAACACATTGCTTTATCAACGAAATGATATCACCATCTTTGCTACGTGACGCCTCAGTTTCTCACGTAGCATCTTGCTGAGCCATTTGGACCTTAATACAAAGGAAGAAGGACGTAAATCAGCTTTTGAAAATCCTTGCAGACGTGTTAGAGGTTTTATCTCGTAAATTGCCACACCTTGTCGCAAAAGTTCATGTCAATTTATAAAAATTCACACAGTGATATTTTTGTACATCCTCCATTTAGCTGAGTACCAAACCACAAAAAATCACTTTTAAAAAACAAAATCAAATCAAAAAATAATACTTTGACTTGTTTCTTCAAAATAGAGGGTACCTAGGTAGGTATATAACAATACTTAATTAGACCATTAAAAATCAGCGAGAAATATTTTCGCTCAATAGCTTCATAAAATGAACCTGACACATAAAATTTACAACAGGGTGCAAAACTACCTCAATAATTCACCACTTTACCTTAAATGATTTGACACTTGTTTGAACCTCACAATAAATATACAGGGTGTAAAAATAACTCGATAAATTCCCGTGGACGGCCGTCGCTAGGTGTCAACACAAGCGCATTGTCCGCCACTCCGAACGGATTGATTCGGCTAATGTAAGCACTGGTAATGATGATTCGCTTCGACTTGTTGATTCGATTGTTTATTTTCCTGTGGTTTGTTTTATGTATTTTGAAATAAACAAGGGTTGTGATTAGGTGATTTGGAACGTAACATTTTAACCTGACATTTGTTAAAGATTCAATGGTTTTCAGAGAAATTACTTGCCTAAGAAATAGGTGGTGTGGTGGACCGCAGATAGTAAAAATCCCGCTTTTGAAAATAAAGTGTGGAATATAAATTTAAATAAACACTTTATTGCACTTTACTGCACAGATTTAATAATAGCACACGCAAAAAGTAAAAAATGAGCATAATGCCGGTGGCATTATTTACCTGTCAACCACACATGGTAGAACCAAAAGCAGTGGCGTGTTATAAATAAACTCACCTAGATAACCAGTCTTATTTAATACAGATAAAACTAAAGAAATACATTAAATGTATCTAGTGTTCTATATTATATATGTATTGTATTCTACAGCTGTGAAATATCAGCCTCCTTTCCTGTTGTCCAGTAAAACACCGTCAAATACTGATATTTACTTTTTTTGAAAACTAATTCATAGCAAAAAAGGTATTCACATATAACTAAATATATCTACTTATAGTTATGTCGAAATAAATTTTACGTCAAATCACCATTCGATAAACTCTATCTACGGTACTAAGATTGAACCAAACTTCTTGAAATATTTAAATAATTACTCGTCCATCACTCAAGGAGTTTGATTGCGAGAACTCTATACAGTATAAACAATCAACGCTCGGATTTAGTCATCTCTGCATGAACTGTACTTATGCGATGGCTCCACTCGTCAGGAGAAGTTTTATTTTACCCTGTGACTTTTATAGTTATCATAAAAAATGTCTGTAGCAACGTGTAAGTTGTCAGGATAGATTTCTGATTTTTCAGATTTCTATAACTTTATTTCTTTAAGCCTACAAAATAAGCACTTAGACAAGTCATATGAACCATTAACAAAAAGTTTGTACTATTGATGTCATTTGACTAAGACATTTCCATGAACTGGACACTGGCAGAAAAGTGACAAAATCAGGCACATATTGCTATATCGAACAAGTCAAGTCAAGTTAAGCTTTTTTACCAAAACAAGAACGAAATATTTTAAAAAATCGTCGTCATAAATTTTTAGTCCGAATCACGCGAAACGTCAACGACAAAAATACGACATAAAACATTCGCTTTTATTTTCTTTGCGCAACATCACTAAACATCTCCACAAACTTTCGCATATACAGGGTTATGAAACAGTACATGCTACTATATTTTATTCTGTGCTTACGTAAACAACCGTCTTCAATTCACGGGGTTAATAAAATCATACTGTATACTAAGCCACGGATCGTATCATAGTTAGTATGGCCAAATCGCGCGCTGCGCCCGTATTTTACCAAACAACTGACTTTTACTGCTGTATTTGCATTTTTACTGTTGTACTTAACCTAAGGAAACTAGTTGAAATTCCTGGTATGTTTGTAATGGTTACTCATGATCAATGTTTACCTTATTTCATTATTTGCGTGGATTACTCCCACGCAAATAATGAAATAAGGTAAAAAAATTTACGTCATAATTGCTAATTCTATACTAAAAAGAAGAAAGATAATATGTTTGTTAGTTTGTTTGGAATGAATGGGCTCCGAAACTACTCGAAAAATCAAAAAAATTGTTTCACCATTAGATTCCTAAATTATTCCTGATAAGCTAAAAAATTTTTTCAAAAATTAGTTGGAGTTCCGTATGAAAAATTCAATAATGTAACCCAATGTGTATGTTTTTGTAAAAACGTATAATTCTTAAAAGTTTTGGTAAATATACGAGTGAAACCGGGGCAGACCGCTAGGATACGGAAAAAAACTTAAAAGCATTCCAAACGTTGACCTTATCCCAAACGTCATTATTAGCCGGAAATATTTTATTTTTAAAAACTAATTCCTGTAATAAATAAATGAAATACAAAGTAAAATTGTTGCAGCCAACATATTAACAATAATTATAACTACATTTTCCTGATTTTTTTTTTGAAATTAATTAAGGACCTAAAAAAAATAACGTAAATTGTTTTTTTTTTATATTTTACAGCAAATGGCTATTATTGCGTAGTATAGTGTTATTATCAGTGTTAGATAGTGTTATTATTATTATTCTGATGAAAACGTAGGTGGCACTTCCTTTATTAAATCTAAACAAATCAATCTGATTAACTCACAGCTGTTTCCATGAATAGTGCGATTTGAAGTATGTAGTCTATGATATACAGGCTGAATAAAGAATACGTTTTTAACCGTGGTCGGAGCCGATTCGGATTTAGTTAATAATCAATAAATAATCATCAACAAAACTAAAAACTAGGTATTTCTTGATCCCGAGACAGTTGGCCCTTGTGGTTTAATAAACCAAATTCAAAAAAATATCACAAAAGTATAATATACTTTTGTGATATTTTTTTGAATTTGGTTGGTCCAGATTCTTTATTGATAACGGTTACCACGTCAGCAATTTGAGTTTGGAAGCCTAATATACCTACCTAATATATATACAGACAACCTAACATCTCGCCCTATCCAAGAAAATCTCCCTACCTACTGCTAGGTAGGTACTGTCAGTTCTAAATCCCCGTTGAGTTGTCAATTATTTGAAACATTTATTTCTTTTATAGACACCCTGTATACAACTTCTAAATTTATTCGAGTGGTTCGCTCTCGCATGAATCTGACAATGAACTCTTATCGGGTAAACAATGGATCACTCGGCGAGCCCTGGCGCTCGGCTGTCGACACGCACTTGGCAGGTCGTAAATCCAAGGCACAACACTAGTCTTCAACGATGCAAACAATCAAAGTCGTAAATGCTAGAAAAAGAAATACATATTGCCTTGATTACACAAGTACAGCGGCGAGACGGTATCATCATCAGCATCACCAGCCTATAATAGTCCACTGCTGGACATAGGCCTCCCCTAATAAGCGCCATAGATGGCATTATCATTTATGGAGTTATTGCCCATAATCCCCACGCTGAGCATGCGGGTTGGGGATCGCAGTTCGGTGGAGTTGTTCTGCAGAGGGCGCTGCTGCCCGCCCCCCGGTGTGATTCCCTTAGTCGCCTCTTACGACACCCACGGAAAGAGTTGGGGTGGTGAAATTCTATGCCGGCACCACACGACCAGACGGTATAATGATACTATACTCCGGCCGAACGTAAGATACAATGTTTATAAACAAGTCTAAGTTGTATCAAAAATCTAAATTAAAGTGCTTTATTTCCTTTAGACCTTACAGGACTCTTGGACACGTCAGAAAACACTACTTACATAAAAGTAATACTGGGAAATAAAGTGATCACATTCGTTGATTATTCACTTCAATCTTTTAAGGATAAAGTAAAGAAGCGGACAAGAGCTTTTTTTATCCAATGTATGATGCTGGTAATTACATGTATTTCAAATGACGCGACGTCAAAAAGAAGCCTGGATTATTGTGCTTTGTTGATTACAAACAATGCACCTTGAAAATAGCTCGTAGTAGAGGTTAAATTCGGTTTGCCATAGAGATCGTGGTTTTGCAATCGGAAAGAGCACTCGACCGCGAATGGCACTCTAACATTTTATATTATGAAATTTAATTTAATGTAAACCTCATGAAGGAATTGAAAGTGTGAATTCAATGAATTAAAATTTTCATTTAAAATCTAGTGGTACGGCTATAATTAATATTATACTCGTATTATTATTTATATACGGTACGTATATAATCTACTCTAAACTATTTATGTTAAATGCTGCTTCGCACTGGTATTTAACAAAAAATTATAAATTTTTACACACACACACAATGCATAGGTACCTACTCGTATAATATTTTGAGTAACATTTTTGAATTTTCATACAGATCTCTAACTTTTTTGGATATATTCTTTAGTCGTGGTTTGTCCAGCATATTTGAAGGATTCTAATGATGAAAGAAATTCTCAAATCAGTTTAGTGGTTTCGCCTTTTTAATTCAAACAATCAAACCTCTCTTCTTTATAATATTAAATTTACATAGACATAGACCAAAAATCAAGTAGCTCCAAAGCTGCGTGTCGCTATCATCATCATCAACCTATGTCAGTCCACGGCTGGACATAAGCCTCCCCTAATGAAGTTGTATGTATAATATATATATATATTGTATATCCTCCTATGTCGCTATCTGGAAATATTTACTTATGAGGGTAATTTTTCTCCACAGGGCGTCAGGCAGCGCAGTGATCCTCGACCCTCGCATGATCTGCAAAAAGAACCGGCGCACGCGCGGCCGGCTCGCTCAGATCTGCCGCAACGAGACCGGGCTACTCAAGGAGATCACCAAGGGCGTGACCCTGGGGGCTACGGAGTGCGCGCACCAGTTCAAGAATCGGAGGTGGAACTGCACTACTCAGAGGCGGAGTATGAGGAAAATATTGATGAGAGGTGAGTGTGAGGTCAAGAGAGTCCTATATTAATTAGGTTATATATTATATTTATTAGGTAGACCTTTATGATTAAGCTAACATAAAACACTTGCTTAGTAAATAAATAATATTTAATAATATATATGTATATTTATCAATTTATCTTAGCTTACACGCTATATTATATATATAATATATCTACATATCATCATATCTATACAGAAAATGGAATACAGAAATTAGAAATATTTAACCAATTTAAATGTAAAATTTTCAAATTGTATCGAAATTAACAAAATAAAATAAATGAAATATTAAATCATTTGAGATGTTTATTGAAAATCACACTTACACGGACACTTACAACGACTTCATAAACCAAATTTTGAAAATCATCTTGGAAATACTAAGTAAAGAACCTAAATGGTCAACTTAACGAGAGAGCAACAATAACAAATGTGAATACTACCACAGACTATAAAAACGACGTAGCAATTAACACCATGTTCGCATTCTCAAAATTCCAAAGCGACCATCATATCTATGAATGGATCATCAGCAAATCCATAAACGTTCCACAAACTTAAATATTCCGGTGAATAACTTCTTTTACAAACGTGCATATTCAAAAATGTCTAGTAACCTAGGATTTTAAGTGTCTACAATATGTTAAAGTGTAAATTTTGTTTTTCGTTTTGAGAATCAATATTTTAGGCTTACAAAATAAACCCCTCTAAAACTTAATATGTTTGGTAGTTCAATCGTTAATTGATTGTTATATACAATAAAACTAGCTATAAGTTACACAAATAAAGATAATTTCAAGTGACAGTAGGTATATTATAGGTCGAGACAGCTTAAAAAAGATAAATCAATAGCGAATAACATATAGATAATATGTAAATATTACAACTAATTAACATTTGTGTTCAACTAAAAGTAAAATATCCTGTTACTGAAGTTCCAATCACCAAAGTTTCTCTCTGATACTTCATTTTGTCAAGTTTCGATGAGCTGCAAAAATAACTTGGTGCTTGGTATTATAGCAGTCCAAACATCAATAAAATGAAGTCCATTCAATTCAAATAAGTAATCAATCACAATAATGACAATTAAAGTGCACTAAACCGACACAATAAGGTTTATTTTACAATGTGCGAATTGGGACGGATAAAGGCTCAGCTATACCATGCGGCAGTTGTTGGTGTGAAGCAAAATAATCCCTAAAGAACAACCTTTTAGAAACATTTCAATTTTCAATGAAGATTTTGATCAGAAATGAAGAAAGTAATTAAAAAACTGAAACGAAAGAACGTAAATTAAAACAACAGAAATAAAAAAACTCGTTGATCGTAAATTACGTAAAAGCTGCAGAAAATAATTATTTGATTAAGTATGATAGTCGATAGAAAGATAAATAGTTCATTAACAAATAACATTTCTATTGTCAAAGGAACAAAAAAAAATACTGATATACTGAGTGAGAAAAAGTAGGCACTGCACCTATTTTTTCATAAACCCATAAAATATTAATTTATCTATTTGAACAGATAAAAAACATCAGGTTCTTCTAGACGACCTTGCGTCGACCGCGCCTCGCCGTGTGGCAAAGGCACAACAGAACCAAAGGCTACGCCAAAGGCACAATACATTTTATAATCTGCGAACCATCAAACTGAATCACGGGCCATTCAAATCACTATATTGAATTGTGAATTCTATTTAGTACCAATCGACAACATGGGCCGCATTTATGTAGGAAGCAGGTTACCAGCAATACCTACAAAGACAGTCAACATTTTTTAAGAATTTCGCTACAAGCGCACCCGTCATAAGCGTAACGCAGCAGTTATAATGATCCTATTGTAAGTACGGCAGCGCTTTTGTGGATGGCGCACTTGGTTAGTACCGTAGTTAGAAATTAATTTCGAAGTTTTCAGTGAGTACATATGAAAAATTGTGTAGTTTAGTCAGATTTTTATATACACCCCAGAGCAGAGAAAGGCTAAAATGACAACGTGATAATTTTTGATTTTCATAAAATTTTTGACTTTAGAAAATCACGAAATTGTGTTCACTCCTTCCTAGTTGGCAAAATGTTGAAGTATGTATTAACAAATATGACATATTGTTTAGAGTTTTATTAAAGCAATGAACAGTAGTTTTTACTTAACATTGTAAATTATCAATTTTTGTAGTAATAATGCAATTTCTTCCACTCTTCTCTCTTCAATTCAACGTACATATTTTACTTCTTTGTATGACATAATAGCGACTTTCTCATTCGTCACCCCCTTCCTTATGAAGTGGTTATATCGTATAAGATGTGCATGTGCAATCGTACTCCTACTTCGGTTTCGAATGGTGTTCATCATAAATCTTTTCCTATAACTCTTTTCAATACCTCCATATGTAACCTTCGCCGTCCAGATAAAAACCAACCAACACAGAACCTACTTTCTCTTCTAGAGGAAAGAAAGTTGGTTTAGCGATCAGGATCGATTTTGTTGAAAATCACTTTTGTGTACAGTGTAAATGCGTCCATAGATATATTTCATCGGAACGGTCGCGATGAGTTCATCAACATTTAAGATACGCTGTAAAATGTGGGAAGAGGTTTTGCTACCTGCTACCTTTATTAGTCGATGGACAAAAGAATGCAAAACGTGTTAAATTGCACAGATGGATATCAGCCCTAATTCGATTAGCCCAAAAGAGTTGATTTTTATGCGACCGCTCGGTTATCTAAATGCGTCCATAGTGATGCTCCTGAAAGGACATTAGGGAAGTTGTCGATACTTCGGGCTTTTACATTTATAGCTTGAGATGTTCTGATCATTTTATTTCGAGACTTAAATTACTTAATTTGGGTTTTAGGTTTTTCTGTCCTTGTAGGTAGGTATTATGCTACCTCCGACTAATTCTCTACATAATACCTACATTATGTATTATCAAACGTTTTGTTTTTTGTTAGTTTAGTTGTTCAATCAAAAACAAAATAAGTTTTTGTTAGATAATGTTTTTTAAACAAGTCCTAATTGGTTTAAAATGAAATAAAAATCTAGGTTTCTAAACGTGTATACTCAAGCACAAAAGCGCTATTATACAAAACCTAATATGTATTTATCATTAATCACAGGCGTAGAACATTAAGATAATATCTTAAATGCATGTTAATCGACGTGATAATTGTATATTTTATAATAAATTCACACCTACGTATAAAAGCAGGAAGGTATAGGCATGTGTCGAAGTTTTGTTACGCACCTATTAAATAAAATTCATCAGTTGCGTAAATATGCTACCTATAAATTTTGTTAATTCTGTATTTTAACAAAAATATTTATACTTATTTAACAAGAAATCGTACAAGATAACATAAAAATCAATTTTAAACTGAATCAAAGAAAATATTCAAGATTTAAAAATAAGGCCTAATGATGATGATGTAAATAAATTAACACCTACGCAGCATCGAGAAGGTCCCAGCACAGCACTATCGACCCGACCATTAGTCGTCGATGCATTCATTTCGGATTCATTAGCGTAAATTAAGTGGTATTTGTCAAAATTTCGTGTGCACACAAAATATTTATAAACCGAACCACCCGAGGGCTTCATAACATTCCTCAATAACTTACCTCAAGATTGTACCAAAACATATGGGTCTGATAAAAAAAACTTTATGGTTAAATAAATAAATAATAAATAATGCTAGACAATCCACACTTTATCATCTAGCCCCAAGCTAAGCAGAGCTAATTACATAGTACAGTTATCAGCAAAATTTGTGTTGTATAGAATTGCCTAGGCAGCTTGAAGCTCAATAATCTCGAGGACCATTATTTTGTCCACTAAAATTTAACCTATCTATTGACTAGCTCTTATGAATATGACAGTACCTACTGGAATAATTTTCGGGACAAATTAAGAAAAAACTAAGGTAGTCGTTTATTGCAACCTATAATATAAAATGCTCTGAATATTAAATGTCAACGTTTTTATAACGTTTTATGCGGGGTATCGACAGGCATTTTGCTAATGCAAAATACATTAATTAGGCACTTTATTGCTGGGCATGATAGCTTAATTTGGGTCTTTGTTTCATGCTCAATGACCTTTTTGGCGACTGTCCTTTTTTTAGCATCTAAATTCTGGATTAGAATCCATTAGAGATAAGAAGGTTTGATACTAAATTAATATATTAAAAGAGTAAAATTAGTCGCGTGGGCGGTTGGGTCGTGAGTCGGGGTAGGAGTGCCCCCTCTCCCCAAAAGTCAACAAATTAGGTTAAAAGCCTATAAATTGATGCGATCAGCGATGGGTGGCGAGCGAGGACTCAAGAGCTGAATTAGTCCCGGATTTTTATCACTTGGTGACAAGAAAAAAGTGTCGTGTACAGGCTGAGTTTCTTTAACATTTTATTTTAATTTAGTTTTTTGTGAGTCGTTTGTAAAAGTCAGAGTAATTATTTTAAGTGTTGGTGTGTGTTTTAATTTTCTCGTGTGATGTAGACAAGGTAGAGCATGGAAGCTTGATTTTATGAAATTTAGTAAATATTCAATAAACACAACAGGTATTTTGTATGTTGATACACAGTATAGAAAGTTAAGAAAATATCAATATTTAGGAAAGCTTATTTTACCGTTATTACGAAACACCCTGTATATAAATCAGTACTGATGAGAAAAAATAATCAATCGTTAATTGGTCCCTTTCATTAGTAAGTCAGTCGGCATTCTTCCATTCCTTGTTTTTTCGGTGTCAAATCTTTATCAATGAAAAAAGGATTTAATTCTTATTTAAATTTTGTTATCAACTGTACGACGACCGACGGCTGGTGATCGCCTAAATAATGTTTCACTTACGTGCCTACTTAAGAGGTCTCATAAGACCTTTTATTAAAACTGACAACGTTGACAACGTTAAAAATGCTGATTAATACGTAGATAGTTTCCAAATTTTTATAATTAAGATAATGAAATCTAGCTAAAATAATCTACTCTAAAATAATGTAAGATTACTTTATTAAAACTATTTAAAACAAAAAAGGACGAAGTCGTTCAATAAAATAAGTGGTATCCTAATAAAAAATAATTAAAAAGAGCGACTAGAGGCATACAACACTGTAAATTCCACAACACCTTATCTAGGGAACGAAGCTTGATTTCTACTCAAACAAAACAGCCTAATTAAGCTATAAACAAAGCCGCAACACGGACCAAAATATGAGGAGAGCCCATACTAATCTCAACAGTCATTAACTGCCGACAGGTCGCAGCAAGGAGCCCAGCCTCGTAAAGATTACACACGATACGACTACTGACCCACAGGACCTCACACAACCACACATAAATACCATAGAATACCCTCATATCGACAAAAAAAACTCGGCGATAAATTTGGCGCCCTGAACACGTAAATGTTCTTAATAATTATAGTGTAACATCCGGCGGTATCTAATCTTGCTCTTACGACGGCCAGTGGTCGCTGCCCGTTACTTTTATCGATATCGATTATTGGCTTAAGCGCAGCACTACATATTTATATCATGGGCTTACTTTTTGAATTTGGAAATTGAATTAACGATTCTAACATATGAGTCGTTCGTCAACTCACACCATGAATCTTGTCCCAACTGGTGTGAGTTGACGAATCGTAAAAAAAATATTATTTTCATTCTGCAACTCACACCACCCTTTGTTTCTATTGAATTTTGAAAGCGCATTGGACCACGCATCGTAGAGTTCTGAATTCCGCCGCAGAGAATGTAGGTACTTACTAATTGTTTTTATATTTTAAGGAATTCTACCTGATTTTGAAGTGAAGCGTTTATCTCAAGAACACCTCGATGTTTTTGCCATTTCTCGGCGACGGGTCATCGCTTGAGTGACAGCCGCGCGCGGCTAGCGCGTACATTGCCAAATTAAAGAATACCTCAGTTTCTCCACTAAGTAGAGGCTCAAAAAGTCACTGTAACTCACGTGATGGGAATGTGACTTGAAATATTGCATTTACTGTATTTAAAATAAATCTGAAAGAGAAAATGAGAAATATTCAGAGGCTGTCAACCATTTCAGACGTAGCGGCTTCCAATGACTTGTTCTAAGAAGTCAGCTTCATCATTATGTTTCAAAAGATAAATAAATAGCTCTTGATAATTTTTTATAACTTATCTACCGTCTATGTCTAAAAGAATGCAGGGACAATAAAAACTGCCTTCATTAGAAAATAAAAATTAAAGAATAGAACCAAATTGATTCTGGTCGGTTCATATTCAGTGGTTTAAAGTCCCGACTTCCGACAAACAAAAATATGATATATAAGAGCAACACCTGTCTCTAAGCTGCAACAATGCGTGGCTACAATCAAGGACTTCCTGAACGCATCTCTCCTAATAAGCGTTAACTAGTAAAACAAAGACAACCGGCACGATGCGTGTGCGTTCCTAACAGAGACATTCCGGCGCAGAGTGCACCACAGAGCTAATTATTCTTATTACCGACAGAATCCATTCAAATTAGCGATCGGACGTCGTTGAATAAGGATCCGCGTTCTGTGCGCGGCTGAATGACGCGGCCCCTTCCGGTGGGTGGCTGTTGTCACAACACGCAATGCCCGTCGCACGGCACCGCACCGCGTAATGAGACGCTTACTCGTATTAGCCAAAGAAATTGACAAGTGAACAATAGCAGCCGGAGAAAAAACAAACGCGAAACGCAGAAAGAGCCGGACAGTGTCGTATCGTATTACCCACAAAATATCTGAGGGAAAGGAATGAGAAATCGCTCCATTTAAATGAGGGAGACGGGCGGGTTCGCGTGCGTTCGGTAGCGTGAGAATGCGCCTGCGAGGACAGCGCGGGGCGGGCGCGGGGCGGGACGGGCCGTCGATAAATCAGGTGCAGCCGCAGCGGCCCCGCTCGTATATCGGCCACGGGGCCCACAATGGCGCGCCGGTGACACGCTGACACTGACGCAATTGCTCGCATGTGCCTGCGCCGTCAGCAGCGACTGTCATTCCCCCCTCACCCCCGCTGTCTTTCCCTTCCACCCGCCAACCCGTATTTATTGCGCTAAATATTTGAATTAATCAGATGAGATAGAATGCTCGCGTTCGTTTAAACATTCCGATGCGGTCGCGGTGACAACCCGATGTATTGTCTCCGCATTCGGCTGATCCGCGGTTTCTACCTTTTTTACATTTACTTTGCAGATCAGGCAATAAAGTAAAACCTTTACCTACTCGTTCTAGCCAGATAGTATTATTGTCCCGTTTCCCTTCGTGATTTGACACCTCTGTACCTATATATATTATCCTTTATATATTTTCTATGACAAGTAAGTCATCACCATCAGTAACTGATTTGAGGTTCCGGTGTATCTCAATGCAGTTTAAAAGTTTATGAGCCACCAATTAAAATTGTAAAACGGATCAAAAGTACAACCCTCTAGCATCTGTGTGGCTTGTCCAGCATTATTTATCTAATTTTGATTTTCATCTCCCGTAAACCAGTGCTATGATGGTTTTATGAGCCAACAAACTTCCCCACACGCAGGTCCCGTATGACATACGTGTTTACGACGGTGCACCCGACACACGATACATGCATGAATCGCATGAAACTTCACAAGTAAACAACGTGTTTCACTCAAACTTGTCAACTTCGCAAGGAAACCTAAGAAAAGGAAGGATGGGGCTTGAGCCTGGATGGAGATCTTACGTGCAGGCATCCGCGAGGAATGTAGATGTCACAAGTCAAGTAAATTATTAATGGAGCGATTCGATGCACGCATTTGTATATCTTTCTTTGTGATCTGTCGCAGTATCTGCATCGGAACGGGAATAGCAGATTGGGATTTAATGTTGTTGCTTGACCATAGAGCCGACTCATTGAGGTAATACTTTTTAAATTTTATGAATACGGGCTATAGGTACCTCTGATGCATTTTTGGTATCGCAACGAATAAAATAAAAATAACCTAAATTCTCGGACTTTTACAAGTTATCTTATTATAGGTATTAATATATCTGGTTATTGCTTACTACTTTTTGACACTCGAGGTAGATAAATTAGTTTATTCTTTGACATAGGCCATTCAAACGATCAAACTGAAAACGTTCCTTCAGTTTAACCACAAAGCTAAACTGAAGGAACGCCTAAGATACAAATCTAAGGCCTTAATGAAGTAAAAAACTTCCGGTGTCGAAAACGTTGGATGTAATCTCAGAAAAAATTAAACCTATCGTTAAACAACCATTAAATCCTGCTCGCTAGTAAGACGGTGATCGTACTTCATCCATCGCATCTGAAATTCCCTCAGTGCGTGAACAGTTAATTTAAAGTCGCTTCGCGATCCGTATCGGAGCTGGTTTCAGGTTATCGGTATCTAGCGTCGATGTCCGGTGGGTTTGAAGGAAGGGAGGCAGCGATAACATTTAAGGCGCATACAGCACCTAAACTAGCGCCACCACCTACTTTATGTTATTATTCTGTTTATTCTGTTTGCCCTTGGTGGCCACCAAAATCTATTTTCGTATCCCTTCCTAAACTAAATAGAATAAAACTATTACAGAGGCATTAAAAAAAAGCTTATGATAGGTATCACAAACTGGACGATGGATTTTTGAAAATTCCTTTGTTAAACAGAATAATAACATAAAGTAGGTGGTGGCGCTAGTTTAGGTGCTGTATGCGCCTTAATGTATTCACTGCCCAGACTGCGCGGCAGGGAGAGGCGCACTGCAGATCTACGCAGCTTTCTAGCAGGTGTTTGTCCAACCAGTGCCCCTGTTCTGCAGCTGAGGTTTAGCACACTTTACTATGACAATAGTATCTTCGCAAAATCGCCATCATTTTGGTATTCGATGTGGCAATACTGCGCCATAAAATTGTCATAGGAAAGCGATTGTTTTAGCAGACCCTGAAGTTCATTATAGTTTGAGCTGTATAGCGTTGTATCGTCGAAATCATTACCTACTCGTACAGCATGAAACGATCAATACTTATGATATTGTTTATTAAATTAGATACAATACAATACAATACAAAACAAAAATGCTTTGTTGTACACCAGAAACAAACATCAAAATACATTGCGTAGGTAATACAAGTACAATGGGCGGCTTTATCGCTTAAAAGCTAATAACAGCTAAAACAAAAAATAAATATAATGACTAGTACAAATTATTATTACTCACCAGCAAATGGTAGAACTTTGCGTTTCAATAGGAGTGAGAAATTTGTACCGAACACGCTGCCAGCTCGTGTATTACAGCGCTTCGTTATAAATAAAATTAAAATTGCAAAATTCCCAGCAATTTCACATATAGGCCGAGCCGAGATCATCTGAGTCCCCTTATCGCTGTTTGTGATGGGCTCAGCATTTCTCACAGAGTATTATGTTGTGTCGAGAAGAAATTTTCACTGTATACAAAGTAAGTACCTATCTATATAATCACTACATAGTATAAAACAAAGTCGCTTTCCGCAATCTGTCTTATATGCTTAGATCTATAAAAGTACGCAAGCGCAGATTTTGATGCAGTTTTTTTTTATAGATCGTGAGATTCAATAGGAATGTTTATGTATATGCATTAGTATCAGCATTGCGAACTAGCGACCCGCCCCGGCTTCGGATACGTATCCGAGTTATGTTTATAATAATTAGCATCCGCAGCATCCGTTATGTATTTGAAGAACATTATAAAAAAGATGGAAATGGAATGTTATAAATAAAACAATATAATAATATACTGAACCGCGCTGGTCTGTTTTTGAAATTTTCATAAATGCTCCCTCGGTATGATAGGCTAAATTTTATCTAAGTAACCTGTGAGTAAAGCTGCGGGCATCGGCTAGTCGCCATTCTAAAGGACTACTAAAGGACCTGTTTCTACATCTACGCCGATTTTCATCACTAACCGTTCAATGGTTTTGTAAAAATAGTTACCCATTCTCCTATATCGAAAAAATATTGCTTCAATCATAATCAACTTAAACCCAGCTAAATAAGGTTCACTATAAAGATAATACTATGTGGTTTAAATGATAGAGCTCTGATGATCGAACTCAACATTCTCAATGGTCTATATCAACATAATTTATGTTGTTATTACAAGTGATTAATGTTGAAATCTTTTTAATATACTGTTCTTTATTAATAGGCCTGCATTCGTTTTGTAGGATTGTACCGTGAATATAATCCGACTGTATTTCTGCTGCAAACTATTTAATATAAACAAAAATATACCTCGTTTTAATTGGATGAATACCTCGTTCTCTGCTTTAATATTACGAAAGATTTCAATGGCCAATTGTATGCACAAAGAACACGAGAAAAACTAAAGATCCTAGTGACCTAAGTTCATCATTAAGAAAAACACAGATCTGTTTTAAATTACCTTTTCTGTATCATTCCATCACTAATTTATCAAATGTATAGAAACACAAAAAGCACCATTTCATAATTTATTACGTCATTTTTGATCTTTGCTTGAAAACTGAGGTTTTTCTTTAATTCCTGGGAATTCTTCGTTGGCTGCAAACCGCGAAAACGTATATGGGTTCCCATCTTCGCCTTCGTCATTAAAAAATGTCTTAAAAATAATGAGCGTAAAAATCAAATAGTGGAAGGTCATTGCTAAATCCATGTTTCGAAGGATCACATCTAAGGTAGGTTTATGTGTACGTATGTTTTAGCTTTTCACTCACAAACATATTATTAACGTGTCAACGTAATATTGAAAATTGTGTGAATAATTTATGTGTGGACAAAAATCACACACAAATTCACTTACAAATCACTTCTTCTTCTTGACTTGACTTCTTTGTGCGATTAGTTTATGCCATCGTTTATGCTCTGCATCTGTTCTGATAAAATTCTCGTAATGTCAGTTTCAAACGCGTTATGAATGAAAAGAATTACATTTTATGAAAGTTGACTTTGATTAGTTAAAAAAAAGGGTATGGTCAAGTTCAGAAAGATGAGAAAGATCTCAATCTGAGTCTCAATCAAGTTCATATTCAAAAAGTTTTAATATTTTTGTTCTACCAAAATTTTATGTTTAGCCTCTACTAAAGTTTATGACTCTTGTGACATGGACACTGCCAGCATTGTAGCTACATAGACACAGCGAGCCATGAAATAAGAAGAAGAAAGGGAAGAATCAAGTTCAAACGAAAAGAAAAATAGTAAATTAAAAGTTAAGGCGAGTTTTTTAGGGCTATAACGGGGAAGTCTGAAACCGTGAGAGTTATCGAAAAGTCATGAAAAGAGTCACGTGCTCGATTTTGAAAAATAAGTTCTGGAAATAAACATAGATTTTTAAAAAAGTTCAACTTGTATATAGTAATGTCCTTATGTAATTTAATAAACTTCTGAATTTAATAATATATATTATATAGTCTGACTACCTATATATTAGATAGTCTATATAGTACATTACAATGACTATTAATAGTATTAAAAAGTACTAAAAATTAGAGTACAACATAGGTAATACATGGGGTACATACATAATACTTACCTACTCGTATGTTCTACTCTAATTTTTTCTTGTTACCTACCTGTTTTGGCCAAATAAATTCTTCTTTCTTCCCTACTTTCTTTCTAAAGTTTTGTCTTGCAAATTCATTGCATTTATGCAAAAACATTTGTGATAAACATAATCGAAAATAATTTTAGGGCAGTACCTACTTATTTAAAAAAAACTTGAATTTTATAATAATTGTGATTGTTTGATTGCACATGACTATACGGATAGCTAACAACTATACATATGTACTGATAGCTGTGAATAACTGATGATTTTCTCACATCACTATTTATTTTTTAACAAACAGACGAAGTGCCAAAGTTAGAGTCTAATCACTTGTTCGGGTATAAGTATGTAAAAATGCCAAGCAATGTTTATCACCTTTAACTTCAACATCACTCCACTCTACGATAAACACTCACCCACATGACAAAAAAAAATCTGGTAAATCAATCGATCACACAACATTATTGGTATCAATTCCATAACCTGATGCAGGAGTGATCGCAGCAAGTTCCTGAGCCGTCAGACAGCGCGTGCGCATGATTGACTCGGGCTGCGGAACGACTTCCAAGTATCTCCGACTAGCAAAAACCAAGTTATTGAATCCATACAACTTTCAAGTGTGAATCGATACAATTTTATTGATCGATTGACAATTTCGCTGAATTATTCAGCGGACACAAATACCGGCATACCGCGAGCGCTCGTGGCGACGCAAAAACAGAAGAACTACCCGAATATAATCGGCGGCAGGTCGTGGGAGTGGCTCGGACTTGGACCCGTTTCGAGGCCGGAGACGGACGAAAAAAGGCAGCGTTCGGTGATGAGAATGTCATGTCCCCCGTTCCCAACGACATATCTGCGAGTCAGGGGCGCGTTTTGCGATAATTACAGCGCATAACGCGGGCGACGCGCGCGGAATGCCGCGTTGTGAGCGCGCCGCCGCTCGCGTAATGACGAGCGTGTCGCGCCCCGCCAGCGCTCCAGAAAAACCTCGGCCTCGGCATCCGCGAGCTCCCAGCCCCACCCGTTCCCATGCACCGGACCGATATTTTTTGCCCCCGCCTAAACGACTAGCGAAATATTTCG
This sequence comes from Eupithecia pulchellata, assembly GCA_963931895.1. NCBI lineage: Eukaryota > Metazoa > Arthropoda > Insecta > Lepidoptera > Geometridae > Eupithecia > Eupithecia pulchellata. The sequence continues at coordinate 11,637,426 of OZ007525.1, forward strand.
AAATTGGCATTCCTTTCATAACACCGGAGGACGTATCCTTGACGTAGTCCGGTGAGATTTAATAAAAAATGCCTATGAAAATCGAGCGTTTCTGAGTAATTACGGGTCGGATTCTGCCGCGGATGGGTGTGCACTCTCGCTTTTTTGTCGCACGTCAATTATATAAATTGTTAATGCAATAAATTTCTCTGTATCTGCTGGGAGGAGCGGGGAATGCGACGACGATACGCGGTCGCGGGTGCATCGGGCCCAATTAGCATGGGATCGATAGGCGCGCTCGATGCCGATCTGCTGTCAGCTGCTCCGCATTGCGCAAGCCAGCGGTTATCTAATCTCACTTTTAATGAAAGCCAGCGTACATACCTACTATCACCCTCATCCCGAAAATGAGCGCGAGTAATAAGGTGCTCGACACGAGATTCAAGACTACACTCTCAAATCAAAAGATGCTGGCAAGCCGTAATCACACTAATAGGTAGTGTGATTACTTCGTATGACGTCACCTTTCCGAGCAAGGGGATATAATAGATAAAAATTACGTCAATGTACTTTATCTTCGAATGCGTAACAGATTTTGAAATTAATTCATTCACTCTTCGATAATACAGTATGGTAATGCGATGTGATTATTGTGTCTACTACCATTCCCTCTCTAGGGGGACTGGGAAAATATTGCTCATTTACAATAGAAGACTTAAAAAAATTTGTTTTATTATTGCTCAAACAAATTATAAAAAGATTGCATCATGTGAAACTTTTTTCACGCTGAATTTAAGTTGGTTTTCATACCCCTGTCATTGTTGTGTACAAATTACAAGAAATCTTGACTTCTCGACATCCTGATGAACTGCTGATACTCACCTTCGATTTCACTACTGAATGTAACCACATCAGCAACAACACAATAGACGGCATAGAAACAGTTTCATAGTCAATAATTGAAGCTGGTCGACCATGACGGAATGAAATGTGCATTCAGTCTGGATGACTAGCTCATTACAATATCAATGGACAAATGGCACAATTGATGGGAAAATCGGACTGAATCGAACTATTGAGGACATAATTGAAGTAGAAAATCTGGTCATCTTTAGATTCAACGTAGACTTTCATCGACGACCAAGAAATTAAAAGTTATGAGATAGTTAAAAAAACATCTTAGTTTTCTATCCACAATTCCACATACCATGCGTGGTGACCATGGATTAAAAAAACTATATTTTATTTGTGACCTTGTCCACCATAACACAAAATCATCATCAGAAAATAAAATCATACCGCTTATTCAGTATTTCAGTAATATTTATTAACACAAGACATGATAATACATTGATGGAATAAGACAGTAGAGCTGCGTATCTCTAGCGTATAGCCCGAGTACAGCCAGTGAATTTTAGGATTAATACTACATACTAGGTAAAGAAATTTTACTACTTTGGTATAATCTTTCTGTCCCATTCAACTTCTATACATTAGCAGGATAGACTAAATGCCTTCAAGATACTTGATTCGTTGAGTGCTACAACTGCTTTGCAAATAGACCAATAACACCTATAACACGTATCGATGATTCTCTCAAAGAGTGGCATGCCATACCTCATCGCCATAAAACTTCGCAACTCAATAGACTTATTATATTCTAGCACGTAAAATCTCGAGAGCTATTGTTAGTTTGATGACCGATAGCATATTCATGCGATCTGAATATTCATCCGATAGGGTTGACCTGACATTCATTGTTATAGCCTGTTAGGGACATACTGGCTACAAGTCTGATGGATTTTTCTTCGTAGCGTGGTAAGTTATAAGCAAGGTGGGACCGAGTGATGCCCTGTGTTCTAGTTTATTAACTTATATGAAAACTTCATAAATAAATACATAGAATTCTATTCTTAAATTCATGATGCGAAAACCCTGTTCCTACTTATAAGCCCCTTTGTATCCCCTAATGACAAAATGGCGTGAAAACAATGTTATAGTATTGTATAGAGAATCAACAATGATTGACAATGCATCCGCAGGATTCAGATAAATTCAAAACCCAGCGTGAAAATACATTCAACTCGTCCAAGATTTTCTGATCACAGTGCCTAACAAGCGCAAAGCTGTCAATTGCAAAACAGAAACATGAACTCAACCATCACAGCAGTGTGCCACAGCCATGTTTTATGTATAGGACCTTCGATGCCCATCTACTGATGGGCTTCCCAACTGTGAATATTGATTTTTAGGTCAGCTGTTTCGGTACACCTGTATTTTATGCCCGAAGCGAATGGGGCTATAAAATAATAGTTGGAGTGAAGAGGTGAACAATGCCGTTCGTGCTTATCAGTGAGTGAGGAATTGGGTAATGTTTGAGCTTGTTGTGTAAGGTGCGATACCAGGAAATTTAGATTTCTAAGATGCTTTGATATGATCTTGGAGGTTGACATCGTAATTTTAGATAGAGTTGCCTTCGAAATAATTTTATATCTATACACTGTACACTACACTAGAGAATTGAATAGTTTTTAGCCTTCATTTTTGGTATGTAGGTAACATCAAATAGTTATGTAGGTTACCTACACTTTATTAGTTGTGTGCACAAACATGCATTCGTTTCTTAGGAATAGAACTCGGTACTCTGTATGAAGGGAACATACGAAAATAAAGGATAAAAAGGTTAAAAAGGTATTAATGCTGTAGTTCTATTCCTAAGATAAGATTGCATTTATATAGGTTCATTAATTAAAATATTGGCATTAAACTGTAAGTACTACATACTCGATTTCACTTGCTAAACTTGGGCCAGTATATAAAAAAAATGTCTTAATCCCATTTTAATGTTCTTACTTCCTTACGTACCTACCTTTATTTTCAATAACTTATATAGCTAAACAAAATTGACAACTACAATCTATGTAAGTATTTACTGTACCTTTGTTTGTACCTATATATTTATTTATTTAAAACATGATTTCTCGACAGATACACGAGAGACGGGGTTCGTGAACGCCATCACGTCTGCAGGTGTCACCTACTCCATCACCAGGGCGTGCACGGCGGGATCCTTGCTGGAATGCTCATGTGAAAAGGCAAGACTTCAACACTATCAACACCAATGAACTACAACTTCTTAGATGAATGAAGATACTATTCATTACTTGCTTGCATCCTTGCAACCATTTAGCTGGACCTGTAGATTCTTGCAGCTCTTCTTTCGGAGTTTGTTCCCCAATTTTTTATTACTTTTCAAATATTTTATTACTTTGATAATTACCATCATCGCATTTGGTTTTTTATTTCCCCAGGGAGCACCAAAGGCACGCCGCGGTCGCGAGCCAATCCTTCCACCTTCCCAGGTCCCGACGGACCGGTGGCAATGGGGGGGCTGTAGCGATAACGTCAGATTTGGCCTCAAGAAGTCCAGAGAGTTCATGGACAGCCGGTACAGGAAACGAAGCGACATAAAGACGCTCATAAAACTGCATAATCATCACGCTGGGAGGTTGGTTAGTACGATTTTCTAAAGACGGGAAGATGTCTTATTTTAAAGATGTAGTCCTTGTAAATTATCATAGGCGTGTTTAAGGAGTGGATAGTAATGACATCTTAGTAACAATTCAAATCAGGATGCATACATAACTCTTATTTTTTAACTACACTCAAATAGCACCAACAGCAAATACATGGTTCTGCTTGTGGCATCTCACTGTTGTCTCATCATTTTATAGGATAAATGTCGTCCACGCTTCAGTCTTGAGGTGCTATTTAGGAATAAATATTGTCTATAGGTTGACCATCCACTGTTTCATGAAATTATGGCGGTCGCAAGAGGTCGTGTATTATTGACGGCTATTGTGGTGGCACAGGGCTGCTGTTTGTGGCTTCGTTTGAGGCTTACTTACAGCAGTTGAGTTTTGTGAACAGGTAGTTCTATGGTTTATTTATTAACTAGTGTATCGTTCTTTATAGGCAATAAAGAACAATATGAGGATAGAGTGCAAGTGCCACGGGTTGTCAGGGTCCTGCACGCTTCGGACTTGCTGGTGGCGGATGCCGACCTTCAGAGAGGTCGGGAATAGACTGAGAGATCGATTCGAAGGGGCAGCTAAGGTAACTTTTAATTAGTTTTGTTTCTACAGAAGTGCAGTACTACAATTACATTCTAATTGATTTTTTACTTACAGTCTTTAATTTTGATATATATAAAGTAAGTCATAAAACTGCAGCACTCTTTGCTCTATTGTCAATAGTTTCCGCAACGTACGTGGATACTATTATTAAGGATGATTTTGGTACTTTTTTCACACGTAAGATTCCACTATTGAAGTTTTCATACGAGTCCCTTACTTTTTTATAAATATTCTATCGCCTATGTTCATTAGGAATATTGTAAGATTCTAATAATAAAATAATTTTTGAAATCGACCCAATAGTTTCAAATTCAGATTCAGATAGATAGTAGATAACTAATACACAATATAGCACACATATTTAAAAGCTCACATGTATATATGTGAGCTACTTTGCTCACATTGCTCCAAACTTCACTTTCGTTGATTTTCGAGAAATATTTTGAACTTATTTGTGCGTTCGGTTCATAAATATGAAATACTACTTAGCACAATCATTAACAGAAAATGCTATTTATAAATTGGTTTCTACTATACTATACTTATGTGATTAATTATGGGTTAAAATTTGTAAATAAATATCGTTGAATTAACTTCGATTTATTTCTCCAGGTGATTGCGAGCAACGATGGTGACAGTTTCATGCCCGAAACCCCTAGCATCAAAAGGCCAGGGAAGAAAGACATTATCTACTCCGAGGAGTCCCCAGACTTCTGCGCTCCCAATACTTCCGGGTCACTGGGTACCCAAGGACGCCAGTGCAACGTCAGCTCAGCAGGAACCGACAGTTGTGACCAAATGTGCTGTAGACGCGGATACACGGAAAACACAGTCAGAGAAACAGAAAACTGCAATTGCCAATTCAAATGGTGCTGCGAAGTGATTTGCGAAACATGCTACATCAAACGGAACATACAAACGTGCCTTTAATGGTATTGTGATAGATAAATGTTGTAATAATGTAATTAAAGATATTTTATGTACAAAAGTTTTATTTTTGCAATCTGCCAACTTTTGTTTTTTTTTTTTGCAGTACCAACTTGACTAAACTTGAGTTTTTTTTACTTTAGGTTCTGCCCGTTCTATATGTCCTTTAAGTTCTATACGATTATGTTCCTTTTCATTCATTTTCCGCCTTTCATCGTCACTCAGGTAATCAGACATGTAAGAAAGTAGTTCTACAGAAAGCATTTTCTTTTTCAAAGGTGCTTTTAGAACTTGCACTTCTCCTTTATCATGTATATTAACAATTTTAGGTTTTATTGCATCATCATTCTCTACAGCTTCTGATAGCAGTTCAACATCAGAGTTATTGTTGTTGTCATATTGTACAGTTCCATTAGTATAACAAAATTGATGTCCTGGCAAAACTACGTCATCTACGTTTTTTTTATCTTCAGGGATCTCTAGCGGCGCGTCTGCCTTCTCACCAGTGTACCTGTAAAGCTTGTCTCTTGGTTTCAAGTCCACCTCACTTGATGCATATTCATTAAACTTCTTTCCTGGCTCAAACAGTTTATGGCAATTGGGTGCCTCCAGTAGCCTTTTTTTAACGATATAATTGTAAAGCATTCTAATTTTTTTTATGTCTAACGCAGATAGTTCTTTAGCCTGTCCTAATACTATTTCTTTTGCCTTTTCCTGTAAGAAAAATATTGGTGAAAGTGATAGTTAAGCATTGCGGTCTGATGACTACCTGACGAATACTTATATACAAGTATTTAAATGTAGTGAAATGTAAATTGTCTGAGCGTATGGTCGAAGGTGACTATCTGGTGCAGCACATCAGCATTGCTATACAGCCAGGCAATGCATCCAGCATGTTGCTGACTGGTATTATATAGATCAATTGAGTTATCTGTAGATTGTTTGCAACAGGCTACAGTTAGCTCAAGTGTTACAACTGTAAGTACTGTTTCAATTATTTGATTTTTCTTTGTTAATATACAAACAAGAAGTACACACCCAAGATTTTTCCGCAACTAAATCCAGCGAATTAATAAAAGATTAATATTTAAAGTCATAAGCGGGATGACATGGCCTCATGGGAATGGCACATTAAACATCTATAATGCTCCCTGAGGTACTAAGTTTGCGAGGGAGAAAAGAGAGGTCAAACCTACCGTAGGTTCAAGAGTTGCACGACCGTTCAAAGAATGCCTGTAGCTATGGAAATGGCCGGCGCTGTGGAAGTCGTACTCCAAATCACGGAACAGCCAGTCATCGTTGCTGAGCTTATCAAACAGATACCTTTTTTCTGAAATTTTAGAGAAACATTGTCAATTTTATCAACTGAACATAAAAAAAAGAATTCTATTTTGTTTGTCCATTTTGTTACTAATTGCCTGCACGCATTTGATATAATAGTTATTATAGTTCTAGCTCTCTCTCTCTCTCTCGCTCTCTCTCTCTCTCAAATCATTTTAAATTGACACTTAATCGTAAATTAACTTTTGATCACCGTAAATTCACGAAAGTCTTGTAATTTTTTTCTAAAATCTTATGTAATGTTTTGTATTGTTTTGACAGCGCTTCCATAATTTTAGCTAGCTAAATTTTATAATTTCATGATTATAACCCTGTTGAAATTCGATTCATACCAAAGAAAGACGTTAAATTATGTTTGTACTGTACCTACGTACATTTATTTAGTTTTTTTTTATTTATTTACTTGTCTAGGTTTTCGGTGCGCGAATAAAGTTCTTGTTAGGTTCGTGCAGTCCTTATGCGTTGTATGGTTGGTAAGTTGCTAGTTACCCCTCTGATACTTACCGATGGCTTACTTTCTTTGGAATTGTTTTAATCCTCACCTGGTATGATATTATCACTGTTAACCTTGACATAGTCGTCTCGGTCCGGAGCGTTGTGCTGAGCTGGGACGCCTGCGATGGACAGCACAGCTTCAGATAGCTCCCCCTCGGTGCTCATGCAGTCGTAGCCAAGAATTACATGCTGTTGTATAAAATAAATATACCATTAGAAAAGTAGTAGTCTTTTTCTCCCAGAAAAGACTTAAGATGATCTTAGATCTACCTGAACTCCCGAATTGGTGAAGTTTTTGACAGAATGGTCAGCACAGCCTAGCAGACCTCTGCGGTTCATGAAGAGGACCCATCTGGAGTTGTCGCGAGGTGGACTTGGCAGCTCAACGAAGTTCAAAGTGGTCAAACTGTTTACAGAGCTAAGGAAACTACGGATTTTATCACGTAGCACTTTATCTGAAATAAAATTGGTGAGAACCGAAATATAGGTAGGACAAAGGTCGATTAAGACGAAAGGGTCAGATAATCAAAATTTAAAAACTCCATCATCGGAGGGCAAGGTCCCCGTTGAGTAAACTACCGCCAGTGAGTAAGAAAGTTATCGACAGCTAAAACGTTCCCGACGTTTTAGCTGTCGATAACTTTCTTACTCATCATTAAACCTTAGGTCTGAAAATTATTTCAGGTACCTACCTACCTAAATAATGTAGTAGTTATGTTAATCGACTATTGAAGTTTGTCATCGAGTATCTCTATCTAGTTTGGTTATATAAGGGGTCCGTTGACCCTAGAAAAAGTTATGAAGGAAAGATAGAAGAAATATATATTTATTGGTACACAATAAGAGAAAGGTACAAGGTACGGGTACTAAGTGTAATAAATTGAATTTAAAAATCAGCCATTTTGTTGTTCTTCATTACCTTTGATATGGAGTCGACAAATTACCTACTCAAGTACTCTCCTTGACTACAAAGAAAATAAATATAAATAAAATAAATAATGCTGGACCATCCACACCACATCACCTAGCCCCAAGCTAAGCAGAGCTTGTCTTATAGGTACTAGATGACTGATATACAATATAATACAATATATTAAATAGATAGATATTTTTTATTATATATAGAAAACTAGCGGCCCGCCCCGGCTTCGCACGGGTATTAAACAAAAAATTCAGAAATTATACACACTAAAACGATGGGTTTCACAGTTTTCATACGGATCTTTACTTTTTTTAACAGCATTGGGGTTTTTGACGTTGACTCGACATTCCAAAACTGACACTGGCCGTAGAGAAAAAGGAAGCACCGTGCGCTATACAACCTCTTTTTCTATTCTGACGCGCCATAATGGAAAAAGAGGTTGAATATACAGCCCACGGTTCAATTATTGAATTTTTCATGCGGATCCCTAACTTTTTTGAAAATATTATATAGCCTATGTTCATCACGGAAAATTAAGGATTCTAATGGTGAAAGAATTTTTTTACTCGGTCCAGTAGTTTCGGAGCCTATTCAATTCAAACAAACAAACAAACAAACAAACAAACAAACAAACAAACAAACAAACAAACAAACATACAAACAAACAAACAATCAAATCTTTCCTCTTTATAATATTAGTATAGACAACCAGAACAACCTGAACATCGCACAAATATTTGTCCCGAGGTGGGAAGCGAACCCGCATACTCCAGCGTCGCAGACGGACCTTCCCTCACCGCACCATAGAGGTTGTCAAAAAGAGTTGAACAAAGACTGTTTATCACACCAAAAAGCTTACCACTAAAAGAATGGACATCGATATAGTAAGGAATAAAAGCATTTGGCCATAACTTAAATTTCATCATCTCAGCATGGCTCAGATCCAATCCAGGTTCTGGTTTATTGCGATCAAGTAACTCTTCCGCAGAAGGTAGTATATCAGGAACTTCTCCTTCCTCTTCATCCATGAGTTCTCCTTCTTGGATGGACCCTTCATCATTAGCATTGGGGTTCTCATTTCCGTCAACGTCATCTTCAATTTCTTGTCTATTGTCTTCTTCTTCTTCCTGTTCATCCATGAGTTCTCCTTTTTGGGTGGACCCTTCATCATAAGCATTGGGTTTGTCATTTCCGTTTACGTCATCTTCAATTTCTTGTCTATTGTCTTCATATTCTCCTTCATCATTATCATCATCATCATTTAAACCATAACCGGTTTCATTATGCATGGAACCAGACTGATTCTCATCAATCTGCCGCGCAATAGGTTTTTTGTATTTTGAAAGTATTTTATTTTTCTGTTGAATTCCACTCGTATTGAATATTAGAAATGCTAAAACGCAGCATTGAAACACTCGCATAAACATTTTCTGTTAACAAAAAGTGATTACATGTTTTATTTTTATACTCTTTCTCGTAAAATATGGTATCGCCTGATTGTATACTTAATGTTACTTTATCGATATTTTATAAGGTTTCCAATGCTTTTCCAAACAGTTATTTCATTTGTGTCGTATAAAAAGAGCTGAGTTAGGGCTGACGTAGGCTTATCAGGGATCATAGACTTGGAAAATAAGCTATTGCTTTAATTGTAACTAATAAAGTTATTAACCTTAGAAATTGCTGAACTTTCCTCCTATAGTATATTTTGGGAGCATCTTTTCATTGACTCTTGTAAAATTGGTAACTGAATGTCTGTTTTCCGTGTTTGTAAATTGGTAACGGAATGTATATGTAATCCGAAAATCAACAATAGAATGTATACGAGAAAACTCTGCTATCCAAAAACACTTTAAGACAATTCTTGTGGCCATCAGGCCACTATTGCATTTAGGTTCACTTTGCCTAGTTCCACATCGTTTTCAACGTGGGGAAACTGTTGATAAGTACGGTCACCAATAGTCATAATGCACTGTGATGTATCTCTAGTGCAGAACGTGTGTTCCGAATTGGTTCAACTAATGGCATCATCTATCAGGCTTTTACCAGAGTCAGTGTCAGAGTCAGAGTGGCAGCTACTCTCGAACTACGTGGCCTTTTAGGAGATGACGGTTAAAGGCCTGAGACTTTGACTCATACGTGACCTTATAGGAGATAATGATCGTTAAAGGCCTTTTTTTTCTTTGTCGGCGAGGAAATTCATTTACGAATAAACTGGTCTGGGGTGGACCAGAATTTATGTGGGACTCGACGCCCTGAGAAGGACGTAATACCCACTAAAACCTCCCGGTGACCCTCTCTCGCCATTATTTGCCGAACCACGGGAACATAATAGACCTTCCGCGGCCCGACTGGCGTCCCCTTTTCCTCACATATACAAGGCCTGAGACTATGATTCAACGAGTAAGCATTGCCATTCAATGTGGCAATGCTGCCAGCAGTCTGTCACTTGTGAAGGCTTATACCTATATAAAGGAAATATATTTATTTGTAGATTCTATTTGTACTGGTTTTATTTTCACACTGTTATTCTCTTTCCTAATAAATAATAATATTGAATATATTAGATTTATCAAAAAATACTTCTTCAACTAGAAATCAGAATAAGCTCGAGTAATTTATGACTCCCAAAGCCTCCTTTTATGAAAGCAGAACAAGTGAGCCGCTCATCAATATCTCCACAAACTTACCTCAGATGCAAAAGCGTGAAAAATTATTCACGCTATTTCAGCTCGGAGCACGCCATTCGTATCCTTTATGACATATTTCTCAGTGCATACACATAAATTTTCCAATGGACCCGATCTTCGTGGGAATACGCTCCGGGCTTCATCGACCACCAACACGGTTTGACTTTTCACTTTCGAGATTTACTGCCAGGGTAGAATCAACCTTGTGGTTTTACTGTAGATATTATTTTGGTTTGGAATGTATTCTTACAAATAAAGTTGTTAGTAAAATTACAACTCCTCGCAATGATACAAAATGGCGGAGGGAGATGTAAGTTTTTCAGAATTGAAAATGTCTGTAGTAACTGGTAAACCCAGGTAGATAAAAATTATAAGTTACTATGCACACAGTAATCGTAAGGGTAGGGCATTGGATAGAAAATCGCCATGAATTTTGGTCTCCTATTGAATTTAAAATGCTTTTCCTACAGCTTCAAACACCGTAGACTTTCCTTAGTACTTGCGTACCTAAGGAGAGGCCCTCCATAACTCCTTAGGTATGATTTAGTTTTAAAATTTCAATATTCGTCTACGTTCAGCTATATATCGTCAAAAAATTTTAGTCTGACCCAATGGAGCCCATAACCTGATATTATCTCCCCCTAATGTACCTAATGGCCTTCTGACTGTTTGAAGACTATTCATATATTTATATCAATACTAGTTCTAATTTAGGTATATAATTGTTATTTTCGTGGTAAATAAGTTTTATGTCCTTAAAAACTAACTTTCAGGATTAAAGCAAAATAATCTTAAAGAATAATACTAAAATGATATCAGTTTTAATGAAAATATCTTATGAGTTTTTTGGAAATATTCTATAGCCTATTCATCAGGAAAAATATAAGATTCTAATGGTGAAATAATTTTTCAAATCGGTCCAGTAGTTTCGGAGCCTATTCAATTCAAACAAACAAACAATCAAATCTTTCCTTTTAATAATATTAGTAGGTAAACATAGATTAACCCTGTATATATCTTTGCCAATTGTGCAAATATTGTCTTTATTAAAATTATGGCTTTTTGAGCCATAAAATGAGGAGGAGAAGGTGGAAGGAAACAATGTATAGATTTTTTGATCAATTTTATATTTTTAGTAACAACTAATCAATATTTTAATTATAAATAGATACATACTGCTAATGTACAACCAATATTATAATGTCAACCCACAAGTGGTCACTGGACGAAATATTTTTCAAAAGGTACATTTTATATTATAAACAATAGTTGAGATTCAGATAAGTTCAGCTGATTTCAATTGTATTTTAACTAATATTAACAATTAAAAATGCTACATTCTCATAAATAACTTAAAATATTTATATTTACATGCGTAAAATGTACTAAATGTTCGTACGAATAATTTGATGCGGAAACTGATTTTTGTCAAAACTCTAACCATTAATGTCAGATATGAAAAGGTTAAAATGGCACGAATAAAATCAAATTCATGAAACTGGCTTTCAATTAAGTACTTTAAAATACTTTTTATCACAATAACTATCATGCTAAAATTTTATAAAATTGCTTATGAATCCAGTCATGGATATAATTGTTACAACTACGAAATAAAAAAAACTTCAGTCTTTTAAATCCGACGCGGCGATCCTTGAGCTCTGTCACAAGTTATTCAATCAAATCAAGTACGTCTTTAAACAGAGCTAAAGTGTCGCACCGATTCATAATCAACCACATTTTACCTGTTTCGCTTATTTACCGATAGTTTTGACATCGGATTTTTCACTACAACTAACATTTTATTTTACTTTAAAAACAAACCGATTTTAAAGTAAAATGAATAAATTAAAACAAGTTTTAATAAATATTTTCATAAAAACACATTCGTATCGAGTTAGTAGGTTCATCGCCGTATATTACAAAATTAAGCTTAGTAGGATTAAGCTATCTATCAAAACTTAGAGCTACCTATGTTTATATCACATATGAAATATCATTCACGTTGATACAATCTATGATTAGTAAAGCTTCCCTAGATATGGCAAACTGTCGAATCAAAATGGAATGTCAAAGTTAAGTCAATAGTCTCTGTCAAACTGATTTTTGTGCATGGCTTTAAGGGTTAAAATGTAAATAATACAAAACGTTGCATTTGCTATAAAATCAGAAGTCAACAGTTTGCGATTCAATCTGCGTAATTTGTAGAATAAGCGTGGAACCACAAAGCAAAGTTACTATTTTAGTAACACATGCATTTAAATCCTAGGAATATTTGTAACTGGACGCCGAGATAGATTGTAGGCCTACACGTCAACTGGCTTGCCTTGCGTGCAACTTTATCTCAAAATATCTGCGCAACACGCATACAATAATATACGTATAATACTGATTATTTAATTCATTTAATATTTAATTAAAATTCTCAAGAGCGTTTATCTCGTAATGTGGGACACTTTTACGATGACGCTACTTACTCACTGATAAGGGCCGAACGCAGCCTCCGAAGCCGAACACCCAAGAAGATACTTTATGCAAATGCTATTAAGCCACAAATTCCATTAACCGGCTTAATTATAATATGAAATTATAATTACAAGATAATTTCGCTGTTGAGTCTCAGAACAGTTATGCGGCCGCGCCGTCGAGGAAGTCTATAAAGTAGAAAGTATTTAGGTATAAAACTCACATTATCATTGCCGCACTTTTGATACGCAGAAACGTTCAAGATATTCAATTAACTTTGGAATGATATTAAGAAATACCATATAAAGTGTATAATAAACAAAAGTATTTCCTCGGGTTCGGTTGAGTGTATATAAATAAAATTAGGCCAACCGCGCAGGAAATCAATAAATCCATTTCAATAATACTGATGACAACATTTTAGGTTCACATCGCCCGCAATGGGCTCATTCATTTCCGAGCGACAGTGTCCATAACGAACAACATCACATGTTCGCACTAATAGCCAAATAAATAATCGAGTAGTAGATCAATTTACACGCCGGATCGATTATCGATATAGAAGGAAATTATAGAACTATTTACATAAGTCAACATGATATACGGTTTCGACGACTCCATTGAATAACGATTATTTACAGAGTCCGTTATAACTGGTCCGAGTCTGAGTCACAATCACGGCTCCAAATTCACAACACTGAGTCCTAAACCTTCTGGAAGGCTCTATAAGCACGTGTGTACGACCTTCTCCGTGCGGCAGAGCTTGCATTTCACTTCGCAGCACCAGTGGAAGGTACAGTTGCACCGCTCCACCACGAACATGGTCTCTGTCCTGTACCCCCGGCCGCAGCACATGAGGTCGCAGCCGTCGACCCCTATGCTGGTGTCGTTGCAAGTCCGTCCATGCGTCCCTGGGATCCCCAACCGAGGGTTCTTCTCGCAGAACCCTGGGGAAGGTTCTAGATAAACCAAGTCTTTGCTTCCCGGTGACTTGTGGTCGGGATTGTGCGGTCTCAGTTGGAACCTGTATCGGTCCCGCCGCGGTACCCTGTGCGGGGCGGCGTCGTTTCTTTGCACTTGCACTGGGGTTTCAAGGTCCGTGTTGGAGACCATCACTCGGGAAGCGCCGTCGAACCTGTCCTTAAGAGCGTCGCCGACCGACCGGAAGCTCGGCAGCCGCATCCAGCAAGTCTTGACCGTGCACGAGCCCGACATGCCGTGGCACTTGCACTCCTGACGCATCTCCGTCTGTACATGCTGTTGACAAAACAATAAAATTATTGACGTGATATGATAAGTCGTTCTGGTGTATCGTAGACAAGGGTCTAAACGTCCAAATATCTCTAAATTCCTCCGATAACCGATACTGCGTGATCGATGATCTTTTAAGCGCACCCCGTCGATCGCATCTCACGATCGAGCAAATTGTTACAAATAGTGAAGAGGTGGGCCGGTCGTCACTGCGCGTGGACCGCTCATAAATCATGCACTAGGCGCATTCATCATTCTAAGAAGGTAGATAAATGACGAGAGTGGAGACAGCCCGCGTCTTCCTATACGCTTATTCGTGTACGAGTTTATTCAGCGGCATGGGTCGAGCGCCCAGTGTCCGAAATATGTGTCGGAGAATGGAATGCTGTGAATATTCATCAGCTGGACACCCAGTGCGTCTGCCGTGACAGGAATTAAGCTCGGTTTAATGATGCGTGTTGCGGCGGAGTGACGTCTTTTCGTGGTCCGCGGTGGGCATGTGGGTATGCAAATGTGGGAGTGCAGTGGGGGGGATGCGCAGGCGAGCGCAGTCGCCGAGGGGCCGAGTCCAACGTAATTAATATTCCTCAAGTGGAAGTGAGCGACACGATTCGATCGATCGTCACCCGTAATGGTAATGTAAACATGCTCGTTGACAATGCCCGTCATTGGTCCAATTGTCGATTGTTTAATGGATAAGTGCTACCGAGTGGCGATTGGTTGGAACGTCGCTTTAGATACAAGCGGCTCAAGTGGGTAATTTCAAGAGCTATAAAAACCCAACGGGAGCCTCCCTGTTCATTCTTCCAACTGATTTGCAAAAAGGCTGTTACGAACCTAGTTTTATAGTTATTTTATTACTATTAAATCTCAACTTACCGCTCGGCCAGCCTCGTTATTATGCAGGTTCATTTTCTCCCTGAGAGTCTTTCCCCGTTCCCCAGTATCCACAAATTCTCGGCTAAATTTGAAGCCGAATCCGATGTTGTCGCTGCATCCCCCCCACTTCCAGATCCTGACGTTGGCAGCTGCTGCTGCCCTGTTCCTATGGGGGGTTCTCTCGATGTGGGAGTAGTCGCAGGTACAGGACTCGATGGAGCCTTCAGCGCAAGCTCGAGACACGGAGTGGGTGACGCCGGCGCTGGTTATGGCATAGATGAAGGCAGTTTCTCGGCAACCTGCGAAAGGAAGGATGGGTTAGTTGTAAATCAATGTTTGTACAGAATATTTTATTACATTTTCTGGTGTAGCAATAAACAACAAGCCTATCATGTCGACATGTCGATTCATTATAATTGATTGATCAATATCCCTTGTTTTGTCAATGGGAATACAACCCTTTCAAACTTATTTAGGGCAGGTACATTGGCATGTTTGGCATTTGTATAATTAATTCATCCCAAACAGAGGGGTCCATATTTTAATCAAATATTATTGCTTCGTTATAAAAACATCCTGTATTAAATTAGGAATTAAAATAATTTGAGAACGTTTGCGCTCATCAGGGGGACAACCGCATTGTATTTGAGTTTTTATTTGCATTGAAATGGTATTGACGACGCATTCGAAATATGGGTAGCAATAAAATTCTACCACATTTTATTGGTTTGTTTTGAAATGAGTTCATTGTTTTTGCACAGATTTTATTTAAACTTTATTTTTGTTTAGCATATTCTCATGATTGAATTCTTAAGGCCTCTAATTTTATCAAAAACCGATGACTCTATAAACGAATCCAATCAAGCTTTTTCCCATTCATCTAGTTGGAACTAAAACATAAATCTTAACAAGATGCCGTATCGAAAACCATAAATAAATTAATGGCCCTAGTATAAGAATCAAATATTCATAAAACACAATTAAAATAGAAAGATGAAGATTCTGTCAGCGAAAATGGAATAACTTTTTATTAATCGACCTAGGCCTTGTCAGTGAAATGATGAAATTTTCTCCACTTATCTTTTTCCAATTCCAAGTAAAAAGACCACCTCTTTTGCTTCTTTATACAATACTAGCGGTCCGCCCCGGCTTCGCATGGTTATTTAACAAAAATTTTATTTTCCATGCGGAACCATAACTTTTTAGAAAATATTATAAGTATCACGAAAATAATAATCTCAATCACTCCTTTACAAACTTCTGTAGTTTACGTTGGGTTATTATAGTGTGATTTCTTTGTAATGTTATTTTAACTTGCCAAATAAAAGTAACCATTACGAATCTTTGAAGTTAATATGTAAAGAAACAAAATAATTACGGGAAACAAAGATGCTTCAATTAAAAATAATGGTTATCTAAGGTTGGAATGAATAAAAATCGTTTGTGTGCCCACAAGCCCTTACCTCCCCGAAAGATTATAAATTCAATCATTACAACAGACTCAGCGCTCGATCTCTCTTAATATCGGCTTAATAGCCTGTACTCGAACGATTAATACGGCATAAAATCGATACGAGTATTGTTCTTTCTGATGGGAATTCGCATCAGAAATACTCGAGATATCAGCCGAGATTCTCGAATATTATCGAAACTCGATTATCCGATGAGACTATTCACGGATAAAACGTTGCAAAAGATTAAGGCAATAATTTTTTAGTCATGTCTCATCTATACATTGTAATTTTATGGCATAATTTTAATAGGCATCTCCGCTATTGTTGCAAACCCTCTCATTAAAGCTCGCCTTGAAAACGCATGATGAGATTCCTTAAAAGCCATTAAAAGTTTGATCAGGATCGCTAAATGCGCGGACGCATATAAACTGGACTATTAACGTCGATTTTGTACCGTATAATGAACATGTCACCTGCTAATACCATACACTCGATACTTTAGCTCGGCGTCTTCCTTGGTGGGCTTCCGCGCTTCGTTTCAATCGGGCCTCGCTCGTGGGTGTACAAACCTACTTGTATTTGTTATTTTTAATAATAAACCGGCCTCAGCTTTATTAAGGGCTCAATAAGCAAATGAAATCATTTTTTTATTGAGTTGTCATCGTGCACAGATATAAATTACGCGTAGCCGCTTTGGTTTTGCTCCATTTGGGATGTTATGCTTTTATTCAGCAATTACAGACGATTGAGAGGGAATTTTTAATGTCAATTTTGCCATCATTCAATGCTTGGACGGAATTAATTCAATACATATACGAGTCTCGCATTTATCTTCGGTAATGAGTTGAAAACGTTCATTGGCATTACTGTAGCGAATAGATGCTGGTCGATTTAATATGGCACACGTAAATAACGCTCGTAAAATGATAGCTGGCGACGTTTTAACTGGCGAGATGACTGCAGTGACCTATTCCGAGGATTGAGCTGTAGAACCTCTACTTTGTTATCATTGAAAGCCAAGGGCTAATGTGACAACTTGTCACTGACAAGCGTCAAAATTGATTTCAAGGCATCATCACATAACGCCATCTTACACCCAAAAAATACAATACAACTTTATTACTTTGGGCTTATAAAATAAGCACTCAGACAAGTCAAAAATCATACAATCAATTATTATAAAATAAGAAATAAAGTGTTATTTATTTTCTCTTACTTAAGCCATAGTCTTCTCATAGCCAGCCTTATTCCGTGCTGTATTTCCTAATGTTAGGTTAGGTCGATATTTTATCCCTGAGAATTACAAGGACCTGCAAGACTGGTTTGTTCTGGATTTGATAGAATGTAATAAAGTGACTGCAGTAGTCACTGCGGTGCGTGGTCGGAGGTCCGAGGAGGTCCGCGGGGCGCCGCCAGGTGCTCCACACGTGCTGAGCACACAATTACATACTTTTGTTTCTCTCCTCCCACTCAATAAAGTTAAGTTGTATTGTTTTATAGTCCCGTAAAACCTTTGAGTCTAGAAGCGCAATCCTATCAACCGTTAATCAAACTCAATGATGCAGGTACCTACATAATAGAATAATAGACGGGTAAATCAATTCACACTGGTATTGTAAATACGAAAGTTTAAATGTTTGTTACATCTTTTATACGTCAAAAGGCTTGAATAGATTGGGCCAAAATGTTGGATTTAGTTCTACATAAAACAACTTTTATCCGGGAAAAAAGTATGAGGCTGCGGACGGCAGATAGCAGTGCATAAAATGCAAATTTTTTGAATAGATTTATGAATAAAGGCTCAGCGATGATTAACAGTACTCGTAGTCGCACAAATAAATTGATTAAATAAATCACCGGCGCCAGCGACACGGGTTAAGTCGAACAAAGCGGATTGTCGCGTTATGCGAATAAATCGCGACGTAGAAAAATTATGACAGATGTAGGTACCTAAGTTTACAGGATTTGTCACGGTATTTAATGAAATGTAAATCCCACGAGCCTAATCACGGAGAACCGACGACCAGACCATCGATCGCTCAAGCGCAACCACCACCTCCATAAATATTCATAATTAAGGCACGCTATTATTTTATTGAGGCAATTTCGTCCCATCAAATCGCAGTCAAATAAGAACAAACATGAGTAATGTGGATCTATAAAAGTAAATTATTATTATAACTGATAATAAAGTGCTGTCCATGGATTATCCGCGGGGATAATGAATGGGCCCGAAGTCGGTTTACAACGCGCGCACAGAGCGATAATTCCATCCCCGACTGATCGTCTCTTAAGGCGACGCGGCCACTATTTGTAAAGTTCAACATCACTTTGTTGAAATAAACTTAATCACTGTTGACATTTGACGAACACCTGGCTCAAGAGCATTAAATAATTCAAAATTAATGTACTAATTAAATATGTGCCTGTCCGCATTGAGTCATCATCGCGCTGCGCTGCGCCTGGCGTCTCCCGCGCCCCGGATTGACTTATGATGTTTCGCACTCTCGTGCCTTCTTTACGACGACTTACATTATTCAAATTTGATGAGACGTAATTACTCAAAACAGTCATAAATCACTCGGTTTATAATACAGTTGGGAAACACTCCGCTTTATCGCAGTGCGATGAAGTCATTGACGTCTCTCCGATCCAAACATGTCTTTTACGAGAATCTAATGACGTTTTATCTACTCGAGATGAATCGATTCAATCTCGGAGATAAATTCCGATTCTTTTGTCCGTTTAATGACAAGTAAATTATAGAAAGTTACAAATAAAAATGGAGTAAGAGCTATTCGCCGTAAATGTCCATCAAAGAAGGGCAATAAAAAGCAATAATTCATTTTCGTTATGCCGTGTATGGGTGATAATTTCACATTGAGCGCGCATCCCGAGAGGCCGGGCGACAATTCAGAATTACGTCGCTCGTATATCACTCATTGTGAGTGGCACAAAGCAGAGCTACCAGCCACCACCGGCTACCAGCCATCGCTACGACCATTCACACAATACACAAAGACGTTTGTTTCCAAACTCCACAAAAAACACCGAAAATAATTTGGTTTTAAGTGAGCTGTCAACGACAATAAATGGACGACCGGAGATTCCGAAAAAAGGTTCTATATGTCACGATACCTATCGATGCCTAATCATCGCTTCAGCCTCACTAAACGCGCGTTATCTCAAAAACAATTCAAACGCCACAGAACCCAAAACGCTTATCTAATTGAGCATTAAATATTTCGTCGAGGGCATTTTAATATGGACTTTATTTTCGGCGTCGTCGATCGTTTTATACGTTTTATCCACCCACGACGTCGGAATCTTGGGAGCGAATACGATACAAACCAAAACAGGAAATATTGGGAAAAGGTCGAGTTTTATTGTCCGAGTTACCTGGCATTAGGAGTCGTGTTAGGTGTAAACGGGGCTTCCGTGGACAGGGGATCGCTAAACTACGCGGCAGGAGGGCGCGCCGCGGGGACCCACCATATATTTTTCTATTCTCGAGTCGACAATGACGCCGGATAAAGCCCTCACTATTATGCAGTTGTCATCATTTGTGTTAATATGATCCTTGAGGTTTACACCACAATGAGATGACGACATCTCCGAAGTGTCAATGGTGTCAACGTGTAAATTACTAATTATTCATGTCCCTTCCGGGGGGGCTTTGTGGCGTTCGTCATTATGCGACGCCGGCCAGAGCAGGCTGGTTGATGGGTTTCCGAAGCGCATGATATTGGCGAGTTTTGTGTAATGAGTAGACGTTGTGACGGCTCCCGGGGAGCTGGTACGTTTTATGCGTTTCTCAAATGTCCGTAATTGCAATGTATTAAAAGTTTTATCGTGGGTACCGACCGCGGCTTGTAATAAGTGCGCGGCGTGATCGCCCGCCCTGCTTGCCCTTAATAAAGTAATATGCTCTAAATGCACACGCATATAACATAAATTTTGTAATCTCTGTGCTCTTTTTATCATGTGAAATTATAACGATGGTGGTCCGAAGCGTTGCTGTGCTATATCTGGTTTTTCCGTTTGGAAAAATATCTCTAGACCAGCTAGTTATTTCAATATTGGTTTTAGCCTAAGGCATTAAGTTTAATTTTGTCGTTTACATAATTGGAAAAAATGGAACGGAATCGTTGAAATAATTGCTTCTGTCTTGGCAATTTATGATATTTAGGCATCTAATGTAAGCTTAATATTTTAAAGGCTCTTGTATAATTTGGTTGCGCATTAAGAGATTGCCCGAGGCGACTGTCGACCGATGCTTTACGACAAACTTTAATGTTTATGTAAACATATAAATCTATAGTGATACTTTTGTTAATTAGTTTTCAATGAATATTTTACGTTCGTTTTTTCGTTTACCGTTTAGAAGAGAGAATTTGTTGTCAAAACATTTTTGAGCATCTTTCCGACTAATAGAAACATCTTTCAAAGTCGCTTGCACAATTCATTAACGGGGTCAATAACCGGGGCGAGTGAGGCTGCCGGAATATGGACGTGGATTCCAGGCAGATCGAATTAGTGGAGATACTGAGAGCAAGGCAAGATAACCCCTTAATGCAGGTCGAGATCTTCAAGAGCTTTTGAACGTACATCAATTTTATTTCGAAAATATTGCGATAAATTTATAAATACGCAATGTTTTTAGATACTACACGCAAGTGTAAAATAGTCTTCCGATATGCACAAAGTTCACGTTGTGGCGAAATACGAAACAAAGCAAAACTGCTAATTTACGATGTACCTACCTACCTATAAAGGCACTAAAATCTCGACTTTCAATATCCCCTCTCGCTATATTAATGTTTACACAAAAACATCGCTCAAAAAACTAATGAATACGAATCGAATCACAAAACTTTTTGCTATAATAGCGAATAATTCACTAAAGAACAGATGTTCGCGGACTCATAATAAGCCGTATCGGGCACAAAGCATCGAAATCGGACACCGGAGATAGGGCAGCTTCAATCCAACGACAAACTAACAATAAAATACCAAAAACTTGACCCACGACCTTACCACGCAAGAAATAAGATGCACTATCACACCAGACAACAGCAGAACCCATTTAAGTAATGCGTTTTAAAACATTTTAATTTCAATGTGTACCTTTAAGCTCTGCTTTTATTTTACAGTGAAATAAATTCAAATCTATAAACATCCCGAGAAGATAATTTAGAGTTCGCTAATAATTCACCGTTTTGAGTTTATAAGATACAACTGATAATAAACTGGTATTGATTGTGTCCAGTATTGTATGGCTAATGGATATCTATTTACTGATTCTAATCTTTGATATAATCTGCATCCATTGAAATCGTCTAAATGGAATCGACGCTGCGCAATTGTGAGCCGGTGTTTATAAAGCATAAAACATTTTTTCCTCTCTTTCTTAGTCAGAATTTTTAATCACGATATTTATCTTCAATATTTGAAAGGCTACGTTGAAAGTATCGTATTGGTTTAAAAGGGAAACATTTTTGTTGGGAGCATTTAATTATAATAAAAAGAGTCGTATTATACAAACGGGAAACATCACCGGGCCGTATGTAATTGATCCAGGATGTTTTATCTTGATGAGTCTTTTATAATGTGCCCCCGACGCGCTACCCTCCCGGTGAATACAGATAAAATCTTTTAAAAGGGTTGCCAACTAAAGATATCACTTAATTTGTAGCCTCTCTTTGTAACTGGAATCAGGGATTTATCCAATATACATCTTTTTGTTCGACACGCAGGTTTAAACTGAGAAGGGGCGAATTTGCGATTGAATTTTTAAAGATTAGATGCTTAAACATCTCAAAGCTGCGTAATCTTTTCCTTGAGTATTTTAAGGGTTAAATCTTAAAGTATTATGACCTTTTTAAGTTTTTGTTCGCTTTGTTTAGCTTGGTTGACAATGAATGACGTGTGTGTTTTCGCAAAATTGTTCTTCTTTGTTTTTTATACACGTTTGGATTACGCTAAATATCGCTTAGTCGAGTTTGTAAAGTGGTTTAGACTTACCTCTATCGACGATTTTGCCAAAGAGGTTCTTGCCACGGAGGAAGTTTCTGGTTGAGCAGTTCCATCTTCTCTGCTTGAACTGGTGCTGGCACTCGGCGACGGCCATACGCGCTCCCTTCGCCACGGCATCCAACACCCCCGGGTTCTCTCTCGCCAGCCGTCGCTGCTTCCTCCGTAACGACTCGTGTATCGACTGGTCCATGTATAAAACCCCCGGCGAAACCGGTGACAGATTATTCGGCTCCCCAGCTTTCGCCATACCCCTGTAAAAAACGCACAACTCAAATACGCAGAAAAACTTTTGTCACGTCGAAAGACAATGCCGTATAAAAAAGAATAAACACCGCTTGAACGCCACTTAAGGCAATGGGTGCAACTCGAAATGAAATGCTCATTTGAAAAGGCAAAGACAACAAACAATTGTCAACTGAACTGTCAATCCGCAGACGTTGGGATAAATATTTGCGGCGGGTATTAATCCTGTGGGGCAGAGGCCGGAGTAAACAAGGATCGCGATCAGGCCTGTTGACTCGAGCTGCGTGTCGAAAAAACGGTGCACTCTCGCCTGACAGCGAAGAAACTTGGAAATCGTATTACTTTTCTATTTATCTTTCTTTGTAGTCGAGTGTTACGTAAATATGAACGTGTTCGTCGGAAATTCTCTGTTATCGTGGACTCGCTTTGAGCGCTCCAAAATTTTGTTTTACTTAAATAGTTTTCATATTTTTGACGAAGCACGTTCACTGTCTTGGTTTATTGATCGCAAAATTTTGAGAGAAGTAATTATTGGTATACTATCGGCCAAGGCAATCATTATTGTGCCAACTTAAAACTTAAATTAAGCCCATTATCCATTTATCAATATTACACTTAATATTTCAAAACCTTCAATTAAACAGTCATTATAGGCCTTAATGTCTTGTAAGAGGAAGCTGATATAGCTTGACATGTATTATATCATTGCTTATTTCATTCAACAACTAGGTACCTACAGTTTAAGAATTAATTTAAATGTTTAAGTAGTCTACGTCATTTATATTATGGCAAAATGTTACAAATGATACAAAATCTGTTGTAACTTTTTATTATAAAAAATCAAATTTGTCGGATTCAAAATGAATTTATTGATTGAATGGGTTGAAGTCTTTAAACCTATAATAAAGTAAACGTTTTTTAGATTTACGCATAATAATGAGGCTTGATGCGGCATGCATCATCGATAATCGTCCAATACGCTCATAATCCCTTAGTGGGCGCCATAAATTTCGAAACCGTCTTCGACACCCACGGCTAAAACAAAAACCGAGGATATCCATATTTGCCTATAAGATCCTGCACTTGACACGTTTGGTAGAAAACCAAATAGGACCTCTTCAAAAAAGAACTTGAATGGCTTTCACGGGCAATCGTGATGTTAGCACAGCGATAAAGTCTGTGTGAATGTCAAAATAACAAATATTGTCTTTGGAAGGGCCGTCTGGCGAAGGCTTATGTCACTTGCGTCTCATTTAGGTAATTAAACCGTTTTCCTTGGTGTTTGTAACGTTCTGTTTGTATGAACTTTGCCTTATCTTCCGTCAATAGTTCTTCCTTGAATGAAGTGTCAAAGACTTGAACCTGTTTGACATCTCAGGCACACGGCATTTAAAGTCTGATATAAATATAAATAGATAGCTATCTTGGAATTTAAATGCAATCTTTTTGACATGTATTTTTTTAAATAAGTCTTTGACATATGCCGGCGGAAGATACAAGCCACGTATCGTGTCTTCGTCTTAATTTGCCTTTCTGGATGTCACGCAATACTTTGACACTGATAAAACCCTGCTATCTTGCTGCGTTTGACTTTTGCACTGTCCTTAAATGGAGGATTCCAATCTGAACCGCGTCCCGCATACAAATTAGTCTTTATTATTTAATTTGTTACTGTTTTGCGAGGCGTCAAAATATCAATGTTGAACGACCAGTTTAAGAAGACATGAAGCTTGAACTTGTAAACTTACAAAAGAGTTAGGTTTAAGGTTCTGGATACAATGGTTGTAGTTATCAAGAGCGGCACGCGATATTGTACCTACGTAATGTAATATGAACCACGGGCGATGAATACAGAATAGGTGTGGCGATTTCTTTTTAGCTTGAGGCTGTTTTATGATGTTTTGCTAGCTTTAGTTTGCCTTTAGGCTTAGTTTAGCCGGTTCCGGGTCAGTAGGTAACTGAGTTAAGTTTACTTTCCTGTTTTGTATGCTAGATTTGATCTACATAAAAACAAAACACGATTACAATTAAAGTGAAGCTTTTAGGTAGTTGGAATATTTAGTGTTGTTGTGAACCAGTATATCAACATTTGTAATTTTTATTGAAGTAATAGACATCCATCATAAACCCCTCAAATCGTTTGCTATAAATAATCAAAAGTGAAATGTTTATAAATACACTCAGAGGACATGTCAAGTGGTTTCGCGTAAGTGCCCTATGTCTTTTAAATGTGTCACCATTATTTTTTTGTTTATAATTGCAGTAAGTATAAAGGGAACGGCCTGATCTGGTGCCTTCCGGCAGCTGTCTTGGGTACTTGAAAGGGTACTTTATTTTTTGTAAAGTAAGAAATAAAACCTCGGATATTTATTTTCTGAAGTTATTTAAAGGTTTAAGTTAGGTAAAATATATATAATGCGTATTAAATACATAACTATACTCATTATAAACTACTAAACATAGTAATTATTATTTTCTTTCGCTGAGAAATTAGCAGCTCGTTAGTTACAGAATGTGGATATGATTTATGTAGGAAAGTTTAGATATTTTCAATAATAAATAATAGGGTAAAACTTTTATTAACAACTGGAACAAACTACGATTCAATACTTAATGTATGAAACAATACAATGAAGTAGATAGAAACGAATTGTTGGTTTTTATTATTTAGTAATAATTAAGATCATTTATAAGAGTAGGTACTTTGATAACTGAGTATTTTTGTTCTATTAAAATACATCACTTGTTTATAAATAATTTTAGTATTTTTGTTCATTTAAAATACGTGTTAATTTACATCACTTGGTTATTTTTATCAAAATAAGTGATAATGCCGCCGCCGCGCCGCGCCCCGCCGCCGCCGCCGACGCGCTGCCGTCGGTCTTGGCCGACAGTCGCGAGCCGATAGTTTTTTAATATAAAAACTTTATCTATTCTCTTTTAATTAGTCACCAAATATTGCCACGGAAAATAAACAGCAATGTTGTTACATAAAATCTACAGCCAAGTATAAATTGACTAATTTATTAATTGCCGACGGGTTTGTAATTTAAAACTTTTAGGTGTAAATCAATTATTTTTATAGCTATTTCTATTTGTAACGATTTTATAAAAGATGAGTATTATTTGTAGTGTAATTAGCACGCGCCACTGTTTACAGGTTATGATAGTGAAGAGAGATAAAAGGGATTTTTACTTTACAACTGTAGATGTAAAAGCGGCAAACATTCAGAAATTAAAACTTTTGAATCATTTTATAATAATGAGCATATTCAAAGATTTTTGTAATAATGCTTCTTGAAACTGAGGCATGTTGAAATAAAGACATTAAGAATATAAAAACTGTTTGATTATCAACAAATTGGTAATTCTCAAATTTACTGTTCAGATGGTTTGAAGGTATCTGTGGGTGGTTATTTTTATTTCAATTTAATGACGGAAAATATATAATGAATTCTAATAGAAACGAAAGTCTATAAATATGAGATTAGGCTGGGTGCATACCGGGAGCGCGTTGATAGCCTGTACAAATACAAAGTTGATGCTCCCGTCCGTCACACAGTGACGTCGCGACGGGAGATGCCAACGGGAGACTTGTTTTGTCCCATTATCGTTGTCTTTACGATTGTTTGAGTAAATAATTTCTTTTTATACTTACATTTTATCTGTCAAAGCAACTGTAATGCATTGAAAACACATTCAAGTTGAACGTGATTTATTTAATTGGCAAAAAGGACTGTTATTTGACGGAACTGTTTTTATACAGTATAATATCTGCGTTTTTTTTTTCGTTTCACGTTAGAATAAAACTAACTTTTTAATATAAACAAAGCCAATAGAGTTTTGTATTATTTCAACGTTTATTAAAATATTAAACTCTTAGGTAACTCTCTAATCTAAACTTGACATAGGTGTATAATAAAATAGTACAAGCAACATAAACCACCAATTAGGCAACATGCAACAGTTTAACGCCTTCACATAATAAAAGGAAAGGCAAAGTCAGCATTAAACTTTATGATGCCATTATCGATCTCGCACAGAGCCTTTACGCTCCGTTTAACGATCTGCTAATTATCCGCTGAGTGGGAAGATCCGCTCGATGGTCGCACATCTGCACTCAGCCTTACAATTTAACACTTTTGGAACGCGGAAGAATTCGCGACGCGGTTAAATAGTTTTATACATATATCGTCGTAAACTATTTTACGTTTGTTATAAGATGACATCGAGTACCTATCGGATTGTGATTTACTTCTTTCAAATATTAAAAATTGTTAATCAAATAAATACTTAATTTAAACTTACTATCAACTGAATAGAGTAGAAATAAGTTCACGAGTTTAAAACTTGAAAATACTGCTACATAAATAACTAGTAGGGAAATAATTAGATAAAATCAAGAACAAACTCAATTAGAATGCGAGAATGGTCTTTAGTTAACAAGTACCGTTTGGAATGCCGTCACATGTCTTGATTCACATTTTTGTGAATGAACGCTGGCCTCTTTTTCATATTTCTCGTTTATTTTACTATCGACAACTTATTTTAATTACTTGTCATGTATATTCAACAATATTTTAGTCTTATCATTTTGGTTAATGTTAAACAGCTTTGGCCTATAGAAGACATCATAGATTCATGTCAATCATGCTTTAAACTTTATTTTTCAAGAATTTACTATAACTATTTACACTTATGACAGAAAATCAAACTGTCTGGTTACATTTTAGGTTATATCAGCAAAAACTTTAGTGAATACAGTATTTTTTCGAATAATTTCTTGTAAACAAACATATACAACCTGTTTATAACCTAAACAAGCCATTTCAACAAGATTTAAAAATGGAACAAGACATGGAAATACCAACGATGAATAAAAATAGATAGGACAACTTACCACCACATACTGCCTCGTCCTCTTCGCGGCTTGCTGCCGTCGCACCTCAAACACAGCACCGTAAGCACAAACAACCACAAACACTTCATTTCGATGGGCGGGCTCGCATGAGCGCGGCCGGTGAGCACGGTACAACGTCTGAGCCGCGACCGTCCACTGCCTTGAGGCGGGGTCGGTGCGATGGTGGGAGGCCCTACCTGCCTAACGCCCGATTGGTCTCTCTTCCTTTTTTTATAATATTTGGCGTTTAGGTCATTAGGTTTGCTGATAGCGGATTATGATAGGTAATGCAATTTTTGACGGCTTGCGTGTGGATTATCTGTATGGTGTGATTTTAATCTGTTTTTCGTAAACATTGCGCAAATTGTATTTATCAATGTGCTGAATGAAAGGCGATAGTTAATCTTTTTTACGCTTACAATAAAATATTACAATAATGTACGAGTATTTAAGTACTTACCAATATTGGAAACTAAAATTAAATTGCCTACAAATTGTTTTATATTGATATTAGACACCCATAACCCCTACACTTCTATCATATAAGTGTCTACTTAGGTACGTTACGTATGTTTGTATATACCTAGGTACCTAGATACAACATCTTCCTTTTCTACGATTTACCAGAACTTAAGAACTAAAACGACTCCTAATAGGTAGGCAAGCACCAACAATTTATCGAACTTCACATAACCCTAAGTGACCATCATCTGACTAATTCAACTCAAATTACTTCTCCAGTAACGTTTAAAATTCTATCTTATTCCGTGAACTTTAGCGTTGCTATTTCTTTGAAACCTGCTTTGTCACATACGATATAAATACCTAGAAGTGCACAGTTAGGTATGTTAGATAAGTACCTGGAACGAATGCCCTAAAGGTTCCTAAAGAGCAGGTATACATTGTAGCAATACACGGAATATTTGCATAATGGTGGGTGATACCAAGTAGTTATTGTCTACCGTATAAGAACAAAGAGTGTTGACCGACATAGAGGTACTTGTGAGTAAGGTACCTAGTAGTTTAAAGGGGTAGATAAGGTAGTTCTGCGAATAATATGCCTATTCTTTGAATAAATATTTTTGTCTAGGTAATTAGACAAAAATATTACATGTACTTACATTAAAGTACAATTTTACTAGTTTTTAGTGTATTCTCAATTAAGCGCAAAGATAAACTCAATGCATATCTTTAAATAAAGTGATTAGTTAAATAAATAAATAATACGGTTGTGATGATTTGAATCAGTGGATTAAATCAACATTCAAATTATTTTTTAAAGGAAATTTATATCAAATGTTTATATAACTGCAACAGAAACAGAAATCAGTCCAAAATGTACATAATTATACGGATTTCCCAAGTTTATAGGTTTGAATGTCCATCTACTTTCATGGTTGAGGGATGAAAATTCAATTAAAAAAGTTAGCTATGTTATATATCACTAGGTACGTCTTAAGACTTTAAAATTTAGTACCTACTCACAATAAGATTTTAAATAATTTAATCGGAAAAAAAACATAAATAAAAAAGGCTTATAAATAAATAATGCTGGATAATCTGCACTGCTTCATTTAGTCCCAAGCTAAGCAGAACTTGCGTTATGGGTACTAGTTAACTGATATAGGTACTTATAGGTACAATTTATTGCATAGATATTTTACTATACAAAGAAAACGAAAACTACAAGATCTGCAGGTGGTACATTTGTCCTGAGGCGGGAATCGAATCCGCAACCTCCTCCATCGCAAGCAGAGCACACCAGAGGTTTCAAAACATAAAGCTCAAAATAATTTCATCGAAACAAAATCATACTAAAATTAGAAACAAAAAAAATACATAGGCTCGTATCTCACACATTAACATTAAAAATTCCAGAACGTTCCCATTCTATCCCCTAATCAAGAATTATTACTTGAATTCCAATAAAATTGTATCATCGCGGTGAGTCAGCAGGTCTGTGGTGGGAGGGGCGGCGCGCGCTCGACCAATGGGCGCGCGGCGAGTCTGCGCCCGCGCACGCCGCGAACACGTGTTGCCGCGCTTTGCCGACAACATTACAAACAACAAAATTAATTTTATTAAATAATTTCACCAATTCTTAAAACACATGCAAAAGTGTGATTTATGATTTATTTTATCGTCGCGCCTAAAATGAAGTACCTAAATCTAGATACTGAATGGATAGAGCTGAAATATTATAAAAGCGACACCTTATTATGGGTGCGAAAAGCCACGGTCACCAGCTAGTGTCAAAATAAATCAAGTAAACTGTATAAAAAGTAGATATAAAATATATTTTTTAAATGTTGCAAAATAATCAAATATTGTACACTACCCCCACGACAAATAAGTAACTCGGGAATATAGTAACAAAGACGTATCAATGCATGACATTATTTTTAAATTTCGAACATCTACGTGGTCAGTAGCACAGATATACCTTACAGTACCATCTTACCTCTACGAACAGTTACGTGCTACGCACAAACTCTCCGCACAAAAGACTTCAACGCGGGCGGTCCAAATGCACTCGACTATATACACCCACTGCGGGATCTATCATTTAATCGTATTCTTTGTTCTTTACACTTTACGTTGTTTTAATGTAATCATTATTATTCATGAGTATTTTGGATACAATACATTATAGAGTCGCAGTTTATAGCAATGATTATGGAGGTAAAAAGGTCAATAATTAAAAATTTATCAAACACGCATTTATTTACCAAAACAAAAGCAGATAATCTGACAGACAGATTTTGGCGGCAATCTAAAAATTTTAGGTTACTGCAAACTAATGATTTTTCCTTTTTGACCAAAAAGTTTTCACAGTTTTCATATTTTCAGGGTTTGATCTCTAAAAAGTTTTAACTAAACCAAAACTTTTTTCTAATTTCCATACTCCACGTTCGAAATATAAAGATGTTAGGTTGAGTAATAACAAGATTTTCGTAAATGAGACGTTTAAAAAACGATTGAAAAAGCTATGACCCAGTCAAAATGAATGAAAAAACGGCACGTGGCATGCGAGCATGTGCTTGACAATATGTCAAACTATAGATTAAAGTACGTAAAAACAAGGTCGAGGGTCTTAGTAGATTGATTTTGCTTGTATTCGTCTCTAAAAGAGAGCAGATGTGTCCTCTTTAGCTATTAAAAGGGTCATTTAGTCGGATTCTCAAATATTATTATTTTCCTCGGATATTTCTGAAAGCTTTTACTTAAAGAGCTTTCTTCTGTATAGAATGTTTAGTTACTGAAGGAGTTTTCAAAAAAAAAATAACAACACCTTTTTACCTAAGAATTCAATAGAAAGCAGGGCATTTTTCCTTTAAGGATACTTAGGGGTCCTGAATGTGATTTCATGTCAAACTATTTTACTATAAAAAATATCTTTACTTTTAAGAAAACTTTTCAGTGACTTGTCTATGCTCTATATTAGTACGAATATTTGCAAAATTTATATGTACCTATGGGTGCATACATGAATTTCTTTACAATTTAAAAATTATAACACTCTCCTTTCACAGTCAATTTATGACTTCACTCATTATTACACCCAGTAGTGCCAACACAATGAGCCAAACAGTTGCTAATTAACGGAACTGCAGCCTTAAATCTACACCATTAAATTCATTGTCGCATTCAATGACATTCCTTACCACTAGCAGTGTGCCATAATTTTGGTAGTCACATTTAATTTCATCAAACATTACAGCCTTACACCCATTGTTATAAGACTCATTTTGTAGCGTTCAATTCTGAAGCATGACGCCTTCATTCACTGAAACGGGAGTGTGCCAAACAAAAGAATCCGTGAAATTACGACTAGTGAAAATGAATAAATGCTCATTATGGCCTCTTCGGGTATTGTTCCCCGCTTCACAAGTCAAGCAACAACTGTCCCAGTCTCGGTGAAATAAAGTTGGTTTTTGAGCCGTGAAGTATTTAAGGTAGCCAAATTTTTCACGGCCTCCTGATTCCCGATAATTAACAATAGAAATATTGAGCTTTTGCAGTTTTTGTGAGTATCTAAAACTATCTATCTGCTACTTATTATAAGCTCGTTGTTATACAAGTTTAAAAAACTTAAAATACCTGAGTGATACTTAGGGATTATAATCCTTTACGTTTTAAGTTAAGTTGCGAAATAAGTAATGCTACTTAAGTATATTTTTAATCTTTGCGAGTCATTGTAGACGCGTTTTACAATGCCGTTATGTTTTTTTAATTTCCGCAAATTGCTTTTTGTCGATATTAAGTCGTTTTAGTATTTTAAGTGAATTGACCACTTAAAGCCGAGCACGCACTGCGATTAAACGCAAGCGGTTTAGGAAGAACTGAAAATGGCAAACTCTGTGTAACACGCAGGCTTAATTTTTTGCTTCATTTTATTTCAGTACCACCTTGGATTTCGGTCAAACAGCACGTGTTTCCTCTAAGCTACTTTCCACTGCGCTTTCCTAGTCAAGACAATAAAAACCGAGTTCTAGAGGTTGCGGGTTTTATTCCCTCAGCACAAATGTTTGTACGATCTGCCTGGTTTTCGAAGTGTTTTTTATGTAAATAATATTTAATGTATTGTATTATTTATGTATTGTATTGTATTATGTATTGTCTATTTAATGTGTTGTACCTACTACTAAATAGTATTTCAGCTATCTAATACACAAGCTCTGCTTCGCTTGGGGCTAGACTTATTATAACTATTTATGACGAGTAAGTCTACCCAAAAACACTGTCAATACGGAGAACGATCTAAATAAAGGACCACTTATCAGACCGATCAAATTTTATTTACCCAAACTACCAAAGGATCAAACAACTCACTGCGAAGTGTAAACAATAATAAAAAGTCCATATTATTCAATCCGAAGCTTTCCCATCCCTATCTTATCTCTTACGAAACGCAAATAAGGTAAGACAATGCCTTGCTTTACAAATAACTCTAAACGGACGAAAACAGCTGGTATTGAAATACCAACTTTAACTTACTTCTCTCAGAGTTGAAATCTTGTTTATGTTGTCGGAAAATCGAGCGGATTTTTACTGGTACTTGCTCATTGTATGTTTATTGCTTTGAGTAAGCGTAAATATTAAGGTTTATTGTGTTTACGAATAGGTGCGGTTCAGCTAAACTCAGCTAGTGTGGTCGCCCCCCAAAGCGCTCTAAAAAATCATCCCCGCCCCCGAAAAAAATCATTTATGGCGATGACAACTGGTAGTCTGGTAGATTGTTATATGAACGTCAAATTCGACACATAGTCAGGCCTTTGCCACTGTCCACTACTTGCACAGTAAATTAAGCTTTACTGCGTTGTTATGAGCGAATCAAATTGCAACTACGACTACTTGTAATTGTTTAAAAAGATTTCCGATTCTATCTATTCTATCTAAAAGGCTTTTCTAGAGACTCTATGGTCATTATTTGTAATTTTACTCTATGGTTTCATAAATTTTTTCGAAGTGCGCTCACTATGATTGCAACAAGTCACATATTCTGTGAAAGATACAGGAGCTGATGATTTGTCTATGACAGGGCAGGTTCCGAGGGAATTTGAATGTCATCTTTTGAATTCGTTATAGCCAGGTTATTTCATGGTCAATGCCCGTTAGGGTTGAGTTTAGTTATGATTGCTCTATTCAGAGTCAGAAATGGATTCATTTTTTATCGCGCTTCTGACGAACATCAATATTTGAAATGGTAGGAATTAGGAGAATCAATTACAAGGTATATATTAGCCGACTCATCAGTCAGTTAAATAATCTTCTTGACCAGGGTCTTTATTCTCTATGATATAGGAGATTCCTTGCTCAAACCGTGTGACAACGTGTTCTAAATTATAGTTTAGTCCGATTGTAAGCCGCTGTCAAAGGCGCTGTCATGTGGTATCTGTGTATCGCGTTTGGATTTGGCAATAGTAAATAAAGTCCAAGACTTAAAATTTACTTTTCTTCTATAAAAGCGATCTTCAAATCTTTCTTTTTCAAATTTTTCTTTTTCAATCTTTCTCAGTTACTTATAATATTCCTAATCAAGTATAAGTGATATTTGCGTCCTTCTTCATATAGATAATACAGGAACCTTCTTCCACTAGTGGACACAAAAAATTAAGTGAAGAGAAAATCTATAACACCTCCATTGTAGATTGTTTGTAGAGTGTTACAAGAAGCAGTTAGATCAATTGTAAATTCAAAGTCTATTTTGTTTATTTCATTGTAATTTTCTTTGTTAATAACGGTTTTACCTATTTAATATTTGATGATAATTTAGTATTCATAGCTATGAGTATATTCATACTCGAATTGACTTGTCTAAGTGTTTTTTTTTTAAGCAGTTATGGAAATTCGATATTTAGGATATTTACAAAATCACGCTCTTGTACCCTATCCTTTTCAAATATGAATGCGTTAGAATTGACTTCAAAAGGTCCAGATTTCACGCACCGAAATTAATTTCCGACCTCCCATGGCTAGCGATGCCCATGGAGGTCTATCCTCACCGTGAGAGACACAAAACTCACACATAAAACATAACATTCGAATTTTTGCATCACTAATGACCACACATAGTTAAAACCGCAAACAAAAAAATTTTGACATCGAAATTCTTGTTCTCTTTTAGCCGCGATGTAATCGGAATGATATGGAATCGACTAATCGCGTTTTAATAACTCGTGTTAGTCATGATAAGGGGCAAAAAATGGTAGCTGAAATGTAGGATATAAAGATTGGGTTATTTCCTGCAGACAACAGACGTCGATCTTAAAACTTCTAAACTAATTTTATAAAATAATTATAAGCTTATAATAATTGTATCAATTATTATTATACTTAATACGTTTTATTGCATGTCATTTATTTATAAGTAGTAAAGAAAAAAAATTGGAAAAAAATTAATTGAAAATTAGTGGGGATTATGGGCAATAACCCCCAAATGATGAGTAATGCATTCTATGGCGCTCATTAGGGGAGGCCTATGTCCAGCAGTGGACTATCATAGGCTGTTGATGATGATGATGATGATGATGATGAAAGAAAAAAAAACTTATTTTACTTTGAAAGAAAAGAGAAAAAGTAATAACTAAGTTAGAGTAATAGTATTACAATTACATTTGTCATAAACTTTGTGATAGGAACATTTTAATATGATAAGCTTATGACTTTATAGGCTCTCTCAGCATAGCAATCATTAATTCTAAACTAGCCTAGTTCGTGAATGGAAATCAATACTCTCACAACTGTAAAATTCAAATTTCCTCTTTTCCATAACTCTATTTCCTTAGGCTTATAAAAAAGTAAAATTTCATAAAGTTTTTCACTAGTGGAAGACGTGTAAAAGAATCTAGTAGGTACGTTATAAGTTATGTGTCTGTGTACATGTTTGATTTCCCTTTTTTTTATTTCGCACACAGTTTTAAGAGACTTTGTCGCTTAGCGATCATTTCGTCAAATTGATTTGCCTATTTAAATCTAAGTTTAACGTGATTTAGATACAATGTTAATAATTATTTGAATAGGTTCCTATATCTAAAGCTATGCACAACATTAAATTTCTTACATGCTATTGTCAGGCTTTCTTGTAACAACTATAGAAAACAGTTAATTATTTATAAGGATTATATAAATACAAATAAGTAACTAAAATCTTGCTAAAATTTAAGAAACCAAATTTCAGCAAGATTTGGTTACTTTTCTGTATTTATATGATAAAAAAATCCAATAAATAGCCTTCACGACCATGTTTGTTCATCTAGTAAGCAAAATATTTTTTATTAGTTGGGTGCCCCCCCTTTTCCAGCATAACTCCCGATCCCGTGAGATTTTCGTGATAAAAAGTGCTAGTTTACTATCCTATCCGTGTACCAATTTTCATCAAAATCCGTTTAGTAGTTTTTGCGTGAAAGAGTAACAAACACCCATCCATACCTTAAAAATTTCGCGTTTATAATACTAGTAGGATTTGTAGGGTATAGGGAAGATGACTCTAATATGAGATTAAAACTCAACCCAAATATAAATAAGCAACCAAGGCCATCAAGAAAGTTAAGTCACATCGGAATTTAAGGGAATTTTAATTCGTATAAACGCTTTCGCCATAGACAAGACTCGCTTTCGTTCAAAGGCAAAAACGACAAACTCGTTTTCATTAATGGACGATCTAGCGAATCGACTCGGCCATAGCCTTGGACAAGTTTGTACTTGCGACGTAAGGTGTTAAAATTGAGTTTTTTTAGTGATGGGTTCAAATTATTATGAAAGGTCAATTTGTTTAATTGCTCAGTAAGATTAATGGTAAATTGACGGAAAAGTCCGCCATTTCGATACTTTAGAACTACTGTTGCTTTTGACGATCGAGAGATATGCGAGAGATATTAGTTAATAAATAATTATAATAAATAATGCCGGACAATCCACACAGCATTATCTAGCCCCAATCAGTACCCATAGCTTGGGGCTAGATGATGCTGTGTGGATTGTCCAATGTCTATCATTCATTATTTATTTATTATTACGTTTGTAGTTTTTTAAAATTTTACATCGTTGTAGCATTCCGAGTTTTACCAATAAAAGTAGGATTTGCAGGCCCTGTAGGTACCTAAACGACTACAAACTATTGATGTACGATCGACGATCAATCTAAAAATCAAAACGCCTTATTTAACCCGGATACAGTAAAAAAGCAGCATTTTAATACCATCTAGATATCATACGCCCCGGGCAAAGACACCCAAAGGTGTTATTAGGTACAAGTTTTGGATTCCTGCATTTAGGTACCAGAATTAGGTTTGTTTGATGATCGCCCAGATGGTAATTTATCACGCGCCTTCATAACATTTTGATTTGATTGCATTTAATTATTGTGTTATTTGGCTTGGAATGGAATTAGTCTTTAGGTAGTTTAGTTTTATAAGAGATCATTATCTTCGTTTATTTTCGTTGGAAAAGGAAAAGAACTAGTCATTGAAACTATTGAGCTAATTGCAGACTGTTGCAACCTGTCTACAGGTAGCTTAACTGATACACATTTATGTAGCCATGATTGGATATTAACCATGATTTGAAGGAGGGTAGATTGATAACTAAAACTAAGACGTCTGATTTTCGTCTGTTTTTATGTGTAAATATCATTTTATTTTATTAATATTCTGACTTCACGTATTTTATTTGTTTTACTTACTATCACTTCAAGTTTCTCGCGGTCGTTACCATGATTTTAAATATAAAAATAGAGCTAAAAGCTGATATTCTATAGAAAAATTGGTCACAAACAAGTGGAGAAAAAAAGCCCCGACTTTGGGGAACATTTTCGTTGTACATTTTCGTAGTTTCATCAATATATATTTATTTAGGTTTTAGTAATAATTGATACTATAGGTAGGTGTTTTTTTAATAACAGTTGCATAGTTTCGTTTGTTACAGTCCACACTTTTAAGGCCTAACGACATAGTTTTTTGATTTTGGTATTTATATTTTAGATCAGGAACGCCAACAGCACATAATAAGTTATTCATATATGTGGATAAACTGTTTATATATAAACTTAGAGCTAGATGATGCTGCGTGGATTGTCCGTCATTATTTATTTATTATTATTATTACTTCGAGTGTCCGAAAATTTTACATCATTGTAGCATTCTTAGCATTTATCAATAAAACTAGGATCCATATGCAAGTTAAATTAAAACATTCAGACAATAGTTTTATATGATTGAAACTTTAGATACAAGAGTCGGGGCCCCGTAATAGTTAATTAAGATGCGCGTGAGTTCGCGCCGCCTGCGTTTAATTTATTATTGAAAACGACATTTATGTACCGACAGGGTTAAAATGTTGCTAGATTAGCTTGTAATAGAATATAGTTGTAAATCTTTTGAATAACCGGGTATTATACTAATTTGAATTTAAGTAGTATTGGAAATTTATGGTTCGTAGTCGGGTGGTCTAGCAGACGTATATTAGTTATTATAATGTATTTTAAAGTCAAAAAGTTGTTAATATTACATATACGTGAGCTAAAAAAATCATAAGTCTAGTTGATCATTATAAGTAAGACATTTTTGGTATTTATAAATAGGTAAAAAAAAAAATTACGGAATGAGTAAAACCTTTATTAAAACATTACAATTAAATAACAGAAGCGATTAGAACTAGTATTTGCTTGCAAACAATTGAGCTAACTGCAGACCGTTCAAAACAATAAACAAGTAGCGCAACTGATTTATATCAATACTAGTGGAAAACGACCCCATTTTCATGGATTTATGAAAAGTACGGATAGAATCCTGTCAAATCAAACTTGAATCTTAGCAATGGCGGAATGACATTGAGTGTCAGTGTATAGAGAGTTGCCAACAGAAGAAAAAATTACCCATAATTTTTATAAATATTCTTCCTAATAATTGTTCACTTATTAATATGAAAACGTGTAAAACTTCTTAGACAGAGATTATGATTGATAGTTTTAAGATCAACAAGTTAATTACAAAATGTTCTCCAAAAATTAAATTTTCATACAATTTTATGGTTGTAACGACTCTACATTATGTTATGTTATGTCTACTGGCAAACTTTAGGTTAACACAGACCAACTACCTACTTATTCCGAATAACATTAAAATTTAATGTACCTCGTAATGTCCCAAACTTGGGACAAAAGTACCAGAAAAAAAAAATGTTGTAAGGAAGTCTCCGATTCTTTTCACAATTCCTTGAAGTTTAGGTAAATAAGTCCTACCTATTCCTATCACTGCTTATTAATATGAATATGTAAATTATAATGAATCATTTTAGTTACCTGCTTTAGCCACGGTAATCGTGTTTATTAGACCTACTTTTTATAATTTTCAATTTACGCCACCGCTTTATGGTGCTAACTGCAGTGAATTTTATTGTCCCACAAGAACAGAAAAGAACACTGTACTTTCCCGGGATTAAATACTAACCCCTATTTGCTAATCGAAGAAATTTCAACAAAATCTGTTCAGGCCTCTGAGTGTGTGTGCAGAAGTAACAAAGATAAACACATTCAAAGTCTCATTCCATGTCTAATTTTAGTTTGAATAAATTACTCTTTGTGCCTATTAACTGGCTGACAACATTTTCTGCCTGCGGCTTCGCATACGTTGTTCCTATGGAAATGCCTAACCAATATATATATATAAAAAAAATATGCTGCAAATGTACATTTGCAGCCATATCTTATGATTGTTACTGGGAAGATCAGTGAAATGTTATGTGAAAAAATATACATTACTCTCATATTCATTGTTTATTGAGACATTATAAATAAAAAATTATGTATACCTACATAATATAATGCCCGCATGCTTTTACATGAAAAATCTTCATGCACACTTCATGCTACACTAGATTTAGTGGGATTCAAATTATTTTAATTATGAGATTCGCGAATTCAATTTAAATTCCAATTTTCGTCACCCGGAAATCTGAAAAAATATTGACTTTGAGTTATGCCCCACGGCTATCGATAATCTCGATATAACATCTGCGTAGCATGATCGTCAGTAAAAGTAACTATTATCAAAATGGGTTCAGCTATTTTGGAGGTTAGCTCAAATAAAAAACAAACATATTTCGAAATTCGTATCCCTAAAGCTAAGTTATTGTATAGATATTACAAACTGAAATTCAATATCCTAATTATATTTCGAATACTTAATACATATTATTTTATAGGTGATAAAGGATGATAAAGAAATGCCTATATACCTGATTCATAATTTAAAATCAATAAAATATGAGAATTAAAACATTTTTAATATCCTCCCACACTTACTGGAAAATTTACATGTTTACATGTTGGCAGCACTGGCGAGATTTTGTGCTTGTAGTTTGATTTAAATGTTGATAATAATTTTGCGTCAAATCGATAAAATAAGTTGGTGATATAAGAAATTTATCTACGAAATGTGATCCGGTGTTTTTTGTTGACAATCCCATTGTGACTTTTGCAACATCTGACCACACAAGACGGCGTTTTCCGTTTATTTTGGTTTGTTTACAATGGGGTTCATCAGTTGGTGTCTATAGCCGTAATGGCGATGGCCAGCATACTATTTGATTGATTGGCATGCTTGCTTGATTGGAGTGCTTCATTTTATTTTGTTCTGCATGGATTTATGAAAAGTACGGATAGAATCCTGTCAAATCAAACTTGAATCTTAGCAATGGCGGAATGACATTGAGTGTCAGTGTATAGAGAGTTGCCAACAGAAGAAAAAATTACCCATAATTTTTATAAATATTCTTCCTAATAATTGTTCACTTATTAATATGAAAACGTGTAAAACTTCTTAGACAGAGATTATGATTGATAGTTTTAAGATCAACAAGTTAATTACAAAATGTTCTCCAAAAATTAAATTTTCATACAATTTTATGGTTGTAACGACTCTACATTATGTTATGTTATGTCTACTGGCAAACTTTAGGTTAACACAGACCAACTACCTACTTATTCCGAATAACATTAAAATTTAATGTACCTCGTAATGTCCCAAACTTGGGACAAAAGTACCAGAAAAAAAAATTGTTGTAAGGAAGTCTCCGATTCTTTTCACTATTCCTTGAAGTTTAGGTAAATAAGTCCTACCTATTCCTATCACTGCTTATTAATATGAATATGTAAATTATAATGAATCATTTTAGGTACTGCTTTAGCCACGGTAATCGTGTTTATTAGACCTACTTTTTATAATTTTCAATTTACGCCACCGCTTTATGGTGCTAACTGCAGTGAATTTTATTGTCCCACAAGAACAGAACAGAACAGAACACTGTACTTTCCCGGGATTAAATAGTAACCCCTATTTGCTAATCGAAGAAATTTCAACAAAATCTGTTCAGGCCTCTGAGTGTGTGTGCAGAAGTAACAAAGATAAACACATCCAAAGTCTCATTCCATGTCTAATTTTAGTTTGAATAAATTACTCTTTGTGCCTATTAACTGGCTGACAACATTTTCTGCCTGCGGCTTCGCATACGTTGTTCCTATGGAAATGCCTAACCAATATATATATAAAAAAAATATGCTGCAAATGTACATTTGCAGCCATATCTTATGATTGTTACTGGGAAGATCAGTGAAATGTTATGTGAAAAAATATACATTACTCTCATATTCATTGTTTATTGAGACATTATAAATAAAAAATTATGTATACCTACATAATATAATGCCCGCATGCTTTTACATGAAAAATCTTCATGCACACTTCATGCTACACTAGATTTAGTGGGATTCAAATTATTTTAATTATGAGATTCGCGAATTCAATTTAAATTCCAATTTTCGTCACCCGGAAATCTGAAAAAATATTGACTTTGAGTTATGCCCCACGGCTATCGATAATCTCGATATAACATCTGCGTAGCATGATCGTCAGTAAAAGTAACTATTATCAAAATGGGTTCAGCTATTTTGGAGGTTAGCTCAAATAAAAAACAAACATATTTCGAAATTCGTATCCCTAAAGCTAAGTTATTGTATAGATATTACAAACTGAAATTCAATATCCTAATTATATTTCGAATACTGAATACATATTATTTTATAGGTGATAAAGGATGATAAAGAAATGCCTATATACCTGATTCATAATTTAAAATCAATAAAATATGAGAATTAAAACATTTTTAATATCCTCCCACACTTACTGGAAAATTTACATGTTTACATGTTGGCAGCACTGGCGAGATTTTGTGCTTGTAGTTTGATTTAAATGTTGATAATAATTTTGCGTCAAATCGATAAAATAAGTTGGTGATATAAGAAATTTATCTACGAAATGTGATCCGGTGTTTTTTGTTGACAATCCCATTGTGACTTTTGCAACATCTGACCACACAAGACGGCGTTTTCCGTATATTTTGGTTTGTTTACAATGGGGTTCATCAGTTGGTGTCTATAGCCGTAATGGCGATGGCCAGCATACTATTTGATTGATTGGCATGCTTGCTTGATTGGAGTGCTTCATTTTATTTTGTTCTGATACTCCTTCCGAACTTATTTATAGTTTCATGCCCATTTTATTCATAGTATTTATTGTTAAGTAATTTTTTTATGACTCGATATGCCATAAATCTATTTAGTTAACCGCAGACAATTTACAAAGTAGGTTGATGACAAAATTACGATAACTTTTTTCTCATAATGCTTGCGAGGTTGGCAAAACCGATATTCGCGGTATTTCCGATTTCGAAAACTTTATTCATTAAAATAAAGTTCGATTTATTTAGCATAAATAAGATTTTATCTGAAAATAAACGTAAATAAGGCGAGCTTTAATTGTGTGTGGTCATTTCAAGGATTTTTATTGAAGCCTTTAGGCTTTTTTAGGTTACTGTCTTTATGTTTGACGTGCAGAATTCCATACATTTTCCAATACTCAATTTAGGAACTTCTTATGCACACGCTTTTCTGAGCGGAACGGCTAAGAGCCAAAAGAATTGGCATATCATAAGCCTATGCTGGTCCACTGCTGGACAAAGGGCTCCCATAATGAGCACCATAGCGCCCTTTCTTCAGCTGTTGCATCCAGCATCTGCCGGCAGTCTTTCGCAGATCGTCATCACACCTGGCAGGAGGGCGTGCTACACTACGTTTACCGAGTCTGTCACGGTCTCCACTCAAGAAAATATTTACCTCAGCGGTTATCGGTTCTTCGCGAAATATGACCGGCCCACTACCACTTCGCTTTGCTAATTCTTAACATTAATAACTTTGGTTCTCTGCCGGATGTATTCGTTGCAAATCCAATCCTTCAGAGAAACTCCCGGCATAGCTCTTTCCATAGCACGCTGAACGACTTTGGAATTGGCAGATATTTTAATATAATAATAGTAGTGTTTTATAATTTTGCCAGTGGGTATCCGGAGCTCTATGAAAGTTTTATAGTCACTTTTACTATTAAATAATCAATTAAATTTGCTTTCACACATAAGAGAATGTGACAAAAAGTATTATTATTTTATTGTGTTACATCATGCTTTTCTGTTTCTGTGATATCGCAATAGATTTTTTGCAGTTTTACTTTATTTTTTTGAAGCTTTGCCGTTTTACTTTAAAAAACATACAAATCATAAAATATATAGCTTAATAGATGATTTCAATTTTTAAGTCTGTTATTAATAAGCATATGGCTTTTCATTCAAAAAATATAAACAAATTTTGTAACTTACAACAAGTACAAAACTGAAGGTTCTAGACTGTTCCATAATTTTTGTTATGCTTTGAAACTTTCACAGGTTATTGCTACCGCATAGAAGCTGATAAACAGACAAACCCAAGACCTTCTCACTCCAATTTAGTTTTACAACACTCCCAACTCCCAATAATATCGTAAAGTCAAAATGTAGATCCGGAATCCGAAAGGTTGTTAAAAGCACTGTATTTATTGATGTCAAACATATTTGTAAATGTTGTGAACGAAAGTCACAATGAAATTAAAAAACACATCTATCGCATATCTTTATGTGGGAGGTTTTATATAGTTCTTATCTTACTAATATAATTGAAGATAAACCTCGGCCATATTGACTTTTATTTCTTGCGGGAATAATAATAAATAAACAAAAAGTATATTTTTTAACAAGTTATTATTTTAGTATTGAATTTTAAAAATAAACTTATAAGGAAGGCGGCGTCCACAACAGTGCCTGATGTACGGGTATTCCACCCTCCCAGCTATCATTGCCAGAACGGTATAGTGA
The DNA here is from genome assembly GCA_963931895.1 of Eupithecia pulchellata. Lineage (NCBI taxonomy): Eukaryota > Metazoa > Arthropoda > Insecta > Lepidoptera > Geometridae > Eupithecia > Eupithecia pulchellata. The sequence continues at coordinate 11,680,880 of OZ007525.1, forward strand.
AACTACTCGTCTACTTCGTTATAAAGAAATTAAATTCCAAAAATCAGTAAACTAAAGGTTCCAAGGTACACGTAAAAGCCCCAAAACCCGCTCCGAGAAGCTAGAAGCGAGGCAAAGTGAGGCGAGTTCCTAAGATGTATGAAAACTGCAGGAAACCGGTGGCGGTGGCGCATGGCGGCGTTTTATGCGTTTAGCCAGTGTCTCGTGTGCAGAGACCATTGTCTTACCTTTGTCTAGTCTTTGAAACTTGTGGGAACAAGTCCGTTATGTCTTTTAAAAAAGCAGCTATTGAACAATACCTACAAAATAATACTCTATTTTCACAGAACGTTATCACACCATACCGATAGCATTCAGTACCTACGTCGCGGTAACATGAATTGGGAGCGGAACTTTTATGGTCATAGACAATAGGGTAATTAGAGTAATCCTTTTTGCACCCAAAACAAACGGAAGAGCATAGGAATTTCGAATTTTAAAAGGGTTCGAAAAAGACGTGACTTTGTAAAAAGTATCCATAACATTATGAGTTTCGTTTTGTCGATTGACAAAATAAGTTTAAGTATATTTTTTAGTCTACAGCTTCTCCAGGTTCTACATGTCATGTTCTTAAAGTTTGGAGAGTCCAAACTTTGCATAATTCATGGAAAGATCTAGAATGTTTCTTCTGCGAGCATTTTTGTCCATGCTTTTACTTCACAGGCTATACTTTACAGACCAACGGCACGGATTCACAATACTGCCCGCCATAAACTCATAAAGGTTACTAAGTGTAAAATAGCTTATCTTAGGCGCCCATACAGTTATTTTTATTGTGCCAACAGCAAGGCCTGTAAACATTTATTGAGTGGGTTACTTTGTGGGTCTTCTTTATTTTTAAACAATTTTGAGTCATATAACTCGGTCAGGTTAACGCTTGCAAGGTGTCCATATTTTTAACATATGGACGGAAGGATTAGTAGGGTTTTAAGAATTTGTTTGTGCTAAGTCCTACTGGGGTAAACAAAGGATTAAACGTTTTATTGCTGTGTTGCGAGAAGTTTAGTGTACTAGGTACTTGCTAAATTAGTTGGTAAAGCAGGTGGCAATAATTAAAGGATGAAATATATGATTATGTATTTAAGTGAGTGTACTTAAAATTTACATAGAGGACTTGTCCACTACCGTCATCGGGACGTCATCGTCTTCGAAAACGATATTATTTCGAATCGATATCAATATGAGGAATGACAGCGATCGGTTATCCAGCGCCGCCAGCGGCGAAGCTAAGAACGAGAAACCGGGCGAAATGCACGTCGTCAGTCGTGACGGCTATGTATGGACAAGTTGCCGTCGCATCGGTCCGTCACAATCTCGGCTCCAGTTCTCCAATCGCGCTGAATGACTTATAATATTCAGTGGTCGGATTCCGGTGCTCGTATGTTGGTGTACCGTGATGAAACCACCTCTGTGGCTCGGCGAAAGTCGACAGCGGGTTCGATTCGCGCCCCTTTTACGATATGCAGATATTTTTCCTAGGTGTTTCGAATGTTTTTTAATGAAAAATATATATAGATAATACATTATGTATATATCAGTTATGTAGTAACCAAAACACAAGCTCTGCTTAGCTTAAAACTAAATAATGCTATGTGAACTGCATTTTTTTTCTACGCCGTCATCTTGTTTCGTTAACGTCCCGGTTACGGCGGCGGATTCAAATGGCCTTAGGTCATGAGTTCTTTAATTCTTGTTCAAATATTACTAAGTCTAAATAATGTAAAAGTCTACGTATGTAAGCAACATTTATTCAGTTCTCCATAAGTTATCTACGCCCCCGCAGGTACCTTAGTCCAACATTAATAGAGACATTTCAACAAAAACTTAATAATGATGAATTTACAACAATTAATCTTCAGAACACACAGAGCGTGGAATCGCTTACTCATTTTGGCAAAGTCAAAATGGTTGAAAATACAAAAAAAGCCAAAAATAGGATCGGACAAAAAATAAGGAACAATTTTAACAAATTAGGCGACAAAATCGCCACTTTTTGAGAGTAAATTACGGTGTTTAAGATTGTTTTGTGGATTGGTATTATTGATGTGCGGGCGGAGCGAAGGGATGGGAAAAGGTGTAAGGAAATTATACAACATTCCCCGTAGTCCCCATAATTGGGTAAGCATCAACGGGGACGACGGGAATAGATCATTTAAATTTAACTTATCTTATGAGTATGCTGGTTACAGCACGCTGAAAGCGCTATGGCGCTCTTTAAGGGAAGATAGTAGGTAATTAAATAATTTATTGCATTCTATAAGTATACAAAAGTTATATTGTTAATTACTTTCACTACAGATCCTGCTGGACACACTATATTAAATGGAGAGAGAGGACGTCATTGTTGTTTACACATTACATTAACATTTTATAAAAAAAATCTTGTTTTTCGCTTAGATATTCGTCAATTGTGTTATAGCTTTTGTGGTTTTTACTAACCACGCTTTATTTCATTCTTAAAAAATTGAAATATCTGTAACGCGTTAGTTAAGGACATAATATTCAATGACAATGAGTGAAGTTTAAGTTCGGATAAGAAATACAACCTAAAGCTCACTAACAACAAATTGAACACTACCCCATCACTAGAACCACAATTCTTAGATGAAAATTGGACGAGTGTTACGAATGCGCCTACAGGGTGAGCGAGATTCCTCAGGGAAACTATTCCCATTATCTTCCATCCCACTCACCCACATTACCTCCCCTTGTGGGAGAGAGAAAGCAATACTAAATTTATTAAAACATCAGGTTTATTATCAACGTGTGAGTCCGCTGGCGTATGAATGGATAATTAAACTAAATAATACGATTTGAACAAAGGTTTGTTATGACGAAACGAATTAGTTATTTTTATTTATTTCAGGTTTTTACGTGTTGACTTGTTTGGGAGTCGATCAGCAATGTTATTCTTTTAAACTGGTTGTTGATAATTTTTTAGCGGGAGTGAGCTTATTGAAAAAGCAGAAAAATCTATGAGAAGTTCAGTTTACTCCGATTTTAATCAGTTTATTAATGTTCTTAACACATATTAATTAGGTACCTACTTACAAACTAAAATAAAAAAATAAACATATATCAATTATTATGTATACACATCAAAAATGAATCGATAAAATAATCCAATAAACGTCAATCTACACATAAACTCAACACTTTACAATCCACAATTCACATAATTCCATCAAAAACGGCCCATCATGTCGAACATTAAAATTTTTCCCAAGCTTTTCATAAAACACTGTCGGCATGTTCATAATACTTCATAATAGCAATATCCTGTCTATTGATTGTCAAAAATTAGGAATTTCGGCAATTACTACATCCCACCTCCCACGTGATGGTAAAAAAACTAGCAACCGAGGTATCTCGCGTTTTCTTAAAGGACCCGACACGCTGCCCTTGATAAGTGGTGCAAGTTACAAAAGGCAAGAGTTTTAAGGAGATAATTTCATAAATATTGACTACTAGCGGTCCGCCCCGGCTTCGCACGGGTATTAAACAAAAATTTCAGAAATTATACACACTAACACGATGGGTTTCACAGTTTTCATACGGATCCCTTAATTTTTTTAACAGCATTGGGATTTTTGACATTGACTCGACACTCCATAACTGACACTGGCCGTAGAGAAAAAGCAAGCACCGTGCGTATATATTCAACCTCCTTTTCTATTCTGACGCGCTATAATAGAAAAAGAGGTTGAATATACAGCGCCCGGTTCAATTATTGAATTTTTCATGCGGATCCCTAACTTTTTTGAAAATATTATATAGCCTATGTTCATCACGGAAAATTCAGGATTCTAATGGTGAAAGAATTTTTCAAATCGGTCCAGTAGTTTCGGAGCCTATTCAATTCAAACAAACAAACAAACAATCAAATCTTTCCTCTTTATAATATTAGTATAAATATATCTGAATGCAGGAGCTGAAGCGAAATGGAAGTTGAGTTATTTTTCCTGCTTGGGAAACTGGATAAACTGGCTAAAATATGTACCAACATACTTTGTTTAATTCAATTCAATTCATTTGTAGTAAGACATTATGGTTTATACAAGGTCTTAAATATTATAATAGTGGCACATACTTCACCACAACGTATTGTCATGCAAAAAAAAAATCATAAGATAAGGAATAAAAATTACTTTTTTAAAGTTTTAACTTTAGTTTTTAAACTATAATCTGGGTGCACAGAAACTTCAGTTCGCGTCATACCACATTATTTAAAATGGTTCGCTCGCTTAAAACAGTGGCTAAAAAGTGTTTATTTCTCTCTGTCTTATGTCAATAGAATAGAAGAAGACAGAGTGATTAGTAGCAATGCTTTTTTTATTAGCAGATGAAGGAATTACTTTATAAATTTTAATTTAAGATCTTAACACCTTCTCACAGACCTTGTATCCGAATCGAATTCACCTCATACCTATTTTATTATTTCGAACGAAGTTTGTCCTGTATCCCGAATATCCTTAAAATATTATTAATATTATTCCCTTGCTTTTTTTCCTTACTCGCATTAGTCTGTACCTCGCACCGCATGAAATCTCAATGATTTTGTTCTTATTTTTCCCTTTTGTTGCCTTTGTGAGGCTAGCGCCGGCCGACCAGAAGGTACGAAAGGTGTTCTAAGGCGTATCCCTGTAATGGGCGTCTGTTACATATTTATTTTTGTGTTCATTCCCATCCTGACATCTTTTTTTCCGATTTCGCGCTTTCATGGTGGTAATGTCTGCTGAGGAATGTCATAAATACTGTGAATAGACTGTGTGTGACCCACTACGACAAAGTAAATAGTTAAATGGGCACCCACCATTCATACAGATAAATAAACTCTCAACTATTTATAAATGGAAAAAAAGGATTTTTTGCTGCCTGCCAGTGTTTAATTCAAATTACGAATGACGATCAGAATTTTTGAATTGAGATTTCGACATTCCTGTCAGCAGCATAGACAGCGGTGGCGTCTAGGTTTTTTTTTAATTCCCACCAACGACGCAAAGCAACGGTCAGCCCAGACATTCAGCCTATGAATGAAAGAGTTTATTGGTACTAATTTTGTTAATGGGTGAAATTGTGAATGAAGATGCTTGGAACAATAGATTTTTTTGGTGTCTGGGTAGTAAAAAGTGGCGCCAAGTAAGAGCGCATATTGCGTCAAACTAAAATATTACAATGGACCGAAAATTTTATGGTTAGAATACTATTTGGCTCTTATCAACATCAGCAGCAGTGTTCTAGTACCGAAATATATATTTATAATCACAGGTTTAAAAAATTAGTAATATTTCAAAGGGTATTTACCGCGTCTATTTAACTTAAAAAAAAAAAGAAATTTAAATAATCGTGATAAATAGGTACCCATTAAAATAGGTATTACTAATAATTATGTGTTCAGATCGCGTAAGTTTAATAATATTCAGGTTTAAAAAAGTTTATGAATAGTTTATTTATAAATTTACGTTCTGCAAAGGTAAACATTCAAGCTAAATGTAATCAAGGGAAAGCTTAATCAAATAAATTGGAGTGTCAAAACAAACTTACAAAATGGATCACCGCATTTAAACGAAATCGTCACGTAATCTGTGAAATAAAAATATTCGATTAATTGCCATGTCTGCAGATAAGAAATAATAACACAAAAATAATCAAGTTTATCTTTGGTTTTATTTTACTTATTTTGACAGCCCCGTTCACGACTTTGGACAAGGCATTTTGTTAAAGGTTAAAACATGGGTTAAAATAACAAGTTCATCGATAAAATAACCTACTGCGTTTCTGTTGCTGAAAATTAATAAATTATGAAAAAGCAGCCAGCTTCTAGGGGACGCTTGCGACTCGTGATATGGATCCGCTGAGCAACTTGTAGATTGTTTGTAACTGTCTGCAGTTGGCTGAATCATATAGGCCCTCTATGGCGCTCATTAGGGGAGACCTATGTCCAGCAGTAGACTATTATAGGCTGATGATGATGATGATTTAAAATACTAATAATTATATCTAATAATATTCGATTTCATTACGTGTCTATTTGAAGGACTATTATCTACCAAAGCAAGATTAGTCTCATCTGTCCTCAAATGAATAAAATGGAATAGAATGTAATGGAATAGAGTATAATATTTCTTATTATTGCACTATCAACAATACCTAAATATTATAAATATTCAAGATTTTAATAGTAATAAATAACTATTATACAGTGTTGCAAAATAAACGTTCCGGGACTCCCTCACAGATTACTCATTATAGTATTTTCTGGAATCTTCGCCGCATTAATAAAATAATGCAGCGACTGTATTGGAACACCACGGTAAACCCTGGGGGATTTAATAACGGAATCGTTCAAGTAACTAGTAAGTAAATAGAAGAAAATGCTATAGTTCTTAGTAGCTGCAATGGTAAGTGACGAACTATAGCTTCGAAGGTGAAGTCATGAACTGGCAATCACAATAGGGCCTATCATGGCCGCAGCGATGCAAAAGCCACCAAGAGGACCAAACGGATTTTGATGAAACTTACACTAATACCTAGTTTATGACCTGGAATAACATTGGCCAATTTTTATTCCGTAAATCCCACAAGATCGGGAGTTACGCGAGTGAAACCGCGGGCACCCAGCTAGCACATAATAAAATAAAATAATGCTGGACAATCCACACACCATCACCTATCCCCAAGCTACGCAGAGCTCGTGTTATGGGCACTAGATGCCAGATATACTTGTTTTTTTGTTGTTATTTTATAAATAAATAAATAATGCCGGACAATCCACACAGCATCATCTAGCCCCCATATACTTAATAAAATATATAAATAGCTTTAAATATGTGTACTATTCACCATCAATATAATCAATTCAGCATCAATCGCATTTCTTATCAGCTTCAGGAACGATGTCGCGGCCGTCGCCTTCCGATAATTAAATTCTGATATTAAGAATGAGATTCCAAATGCCATGCGAGATACAGATCGCATAAAAATATGCTTTGCACGCAAAGTTTTATAAATGGTATCTCACTTGTAGAGGCAGGGTGGGAGCTAGGGTGGCTTTACTGGGGCTATCTACCCCGGTTTGGTCTACCTACCGGCTTAGATAGTCTAAGCTTCTAAGCAAATAAATTTGAATTATAAGCTAACCATAGCTACAAATTTGCTTATGATTTTGCATGCTTATGCTTTGATTGAAATGCTTATGAAGATGCACATTCGGGCGGTTATATTAGAAACGAAGTTTCGCTATAGATTATAGTTAAAATAATTATAAATAACTTAAGTTAACAGATTACTCGCAGTTTGTCGAACATTTAATTGCCTTTGATTTTGCCAAATTGCTGCTGAACCAATGTTGGTGGACGCTGTTAGTTAAAATATGCAAAGTCTCACATAGGATCCGCTAGCCCCAAACTCAGCAAATATTGTGGTATGGGTGTATAGAAGTTTTGGTTTAGAAACCAGACAACCTAAAGAATACCCTAAACAATCTGCAGATCGTACAAACAATGTGCCTCGAAATGGTAATCAATCCACCCCCCCTCTTATCCCTTAATACGTCCCCCACAAATGTATAGTTAATTGAAAATATATATCACTGTATGAGAGAAGTGTTAATTAAGCGTTAACTAGCTGTTTGTTAGTATTAATGCAATTAAAACGTACACGCTTGTAATGGGGAATATCGGCAGGGACGGCGCTATTTACCTTCAATAATTAATTATGTTGGTGGTGAATGCGTAGTGACGATATCTTAAAAAGAAAAACTAAAATCATGGTAAATACACCGTCATAAAATACTTTAAGTTACTGATGTTTTTTGGTAATTTAGCTTTCATGAAGCACCAGCACCTTGGTTTAGCTTTTTAGCTACGATTTGGCTTCACCTTTTTAAAGACCTAAAGGATGTTCAATTGGTAGAATTATAGCAGAATATTGAAATAAATATGTATTATATAATTCATTTTACATTTTAATTGTACCTATTACATACAATAGCTTATTGCTACAATATTATAGCTACCATATATTAGCTACAATATTATATAGCTACTATAGCTTAAAGCTACAATAGCTTATTTTTATATAAGTCAAAACTCTCGTCCGGTCGTAATTTCTTAACTAACAACCGGACAAAAACAGGCTCTCAGCCACGAGATGTCCGAGACCCTGCTATGTTGATTGACAAACACTGCTGCAGTATCACAGTTTTTAACCCTTCCCCTGTCAATCCGATCTCGTTGTCACCGTGAAAAAGTCAACGCCTTGGGAGTCGTTGTGTGGTCCAAGTTAGAGAGGGTAGCGTGCATCATATGTGTTCCCAAAAATACGGTGTCCAAAGTAAAAGTAAAATGTTCTTAAGAAATAATTAAGTAGTATTTTGAGGTAGACTATAGCACTACGATCTTTAATACAATACTGTTAGGTCATATAGGTCAATATAGGCTATATTTCAATGCAAATTTTTGTGCTATTTTGTGCAATTTTATCACTCGTTATGTTCACATAAATTTTACAGTAACAGAACGGCTTCCCGCTTATTTTCGAATTATTTACTATAATGCTGCTGACGCAGACCAGAGCGTTACTAGACTTTTTGAATAGGTACTTGCTTTCACTTCGAAGACATCGTCAGCCTATCGACACGCTTAGTCAGAAATTGTTAACATTAACGGTCCTGTACATAGACACCTGTGTGTGCAAACATTGTATCCGTTTGACTCTGTTGACTATAAATAGGTTATAAAAGAATATTTTCAAAATCCACCTACTTTACTAAAAACTCCGAGATCCCAACTGTTGTATTGAAACAAAGTAAATTAGCGCTTAGTGAGTATAAAAACTTTGGATATAGTTACCAACTTATATTGAAACAGATACAGACCCTCGTTGTATTGAAATTGTTGTATGGTCTTCGTTTTTACATTCGCTCCGCTTTACACTCGGACCACACCTCCACAGCAGGAACTCTACGGGGAGTCTGAAGACGTGTCGAAACTGGCCTGGGTGTTAAATAATACATTAAAGTTGTAATACATAATTTAAAAGCAAGACAATGAGCAGAGACCACTATGCTTGGAATGTGTTAGGTTAAAATTCCACTTTGTAACTAATAAGATTTTGTGATTTTTTTTACATTCGCTGACATTTTCTGTTTAAATTATGATTGTACGCGCTCAGCGAGACGCGCAGTTGAAATCGCAATTGAAATATCTAAAGGCTGGCTTAGCATCTTTTTTCCATTATTGAGAGCACTAAGTATGGAAAGAGAGATAATAAAAATAGGCAATTAGGTACTTAGGTAGTGCAAATTGTAATAAAAGGTCTACAAGCTATTGATTTAGGTATTTTTAGCATGGGGCCCCTCTTTGTTGTAATGCGAAAGATCGTATAGTTTATATACACGATCTTTCGCATTATATAGTATAGTAAACAGCCATCAAAATTTTGAAGCTGTTTTGAACAAAGAGCTTCAATGTTTTGATGGTGGTCGAAAGGTCAGTTAAATAGTTATTGAAAATGAAAAGTGACAATTATTTTGTCACTAACGTCAGCAAGCCATATTTACACAAAATCTATCTGAAGAAGGCTGGAGGCTGGACTTTAAATAATTTCAAAGCAGACCAGACAGTAGTTTTGGTTATTTATAACAAAAGATCACTCGACAGTCCAAAACCTTACCACCCACCATCATTCTTCCATTTACATTCGCAATACTAATAAGCAATTCTGCATTTAACAAGCATAATTGAGCATATTTACTTCTAAAAAGGCTTCTAAAGGCTACCTTACAAACCACAAAAAGTGTCCCCAAAGGATTAAGAATAAAAAAAATAAGATTTCACAATGGGATGACAGCTAGTTAAGACAAATTAGTCATTTTGTGTCCTTATAACATCACACAGCTTTTCGGTAGTCATTTGTTATTTTTCAAAAGTCATCGATACGTAAAATGAAACGTAATTTGGCTTTGTAAGGAAAGTAATCACTTCTCAGTTAAAAAAATTTAGTGTGTGGCTGTAAGTTGTAAGCAACAGGTAAGTAGGTGAATTTAACTATAAGTAGGTTTAGATTTATTATAAGTCTTATTAAAAAAAAGGTATTTCAATTAAAATTATATAAGTGTGTCGTAAAAAAAACTCTATTATTGTGCAACAAAAAACGAAAGCTTTGAGCTAGTTTAATAAAGTACTTGAACATATCTAACTTCAGATTTATTATATTATTACTGAAGTACTAACTGTTACAGACATTACGAAGTATAATATAACATTTTAATCATAACATTTTACCTTAGTCTATGTAGGTAACTTTGTTTGCTTCAGTGTTTCTTTTAACATGAAACTTTTACGACAAATAAAGAATATATGTAGTTCCATACAATCTTGTATCTACAGCAAACAATTACGCCGAAGAGCATCCATTATCAGATCAATTTGAAATAAACACGTCAATCCCAATAACAAAGGCATCCCACCAGAACGAATGCAACAGATCTTCATCTTCAAGTATTGCACACTTACCTGATGTCCAGTAAAGACGTCTAATCCTCACACAATAGGAGTTAGGATCAATAAATGCAACGAGTTTTGTTTGTGACAAAATTTACAGTTATAACCTTCTTTTCGTGGCCCGTCGAGCGTATGATAGGGTGTTACAAAAGAGATTGCATTTACGTGTAAAAAGGTTGCACGTTTTGAGAGGGATATCTGGGTAATTTTAAACTTACATAGAATGGAATCCTTTTCTCTATTGGGAGCAAGGAGTTTTACTTACTTACGCTTTGACTAGTGGTGGTTAAATTTTAAGATAGATAAAATAAATTAATAAAACTTTAGAGATGTGTTATAAAATGTAATCGGGTTTACGGGTAACTTAAGTTTTGTAAGAAAATCATCTGTTTGATATTATCAATTAGATACAAAATAGGATCAGTGCGTTGCGTCTAAACCCATTTCTGCCTTCCATTGCGCTCAACCTATCTTATGGGTTAATTACGATCATTCGATGGGCATCAATAATTGGGAATGAGGTCCGACTGGTAGCTACTCGTATCTTAATCTCTGCATTCGAGTCTGGCATTCGAGTGAGAACTCATCGGTCGATTCAATCGATCTTGAATATTTGAATCGGTTTTGAGTATTTTATCTATTTCGAATGATATCCAATTGCCATCGTAGGTTGCGTCCTGCGGTTGCAATATCGCAGTTATGCATGCCTACACTATTCTGGCAATCTTAGTCTCGAGGTAAAATTTTTGATTTGTGAAGTATCGAAATTAAATTTACACTGTTTCACTATCAATGATGTTAATTATTGGCCAGATGTCGCTCCATTACACACCGACATTAACATCTAAAAATTGGTTTCATTTCCACTTTTGTCGCTTGTGGGCAAAAATTTTATGAAGATAAAATCAAATCAATAACACCTTATTTCTTATTTATAGTAATTGAATATTTATAAAATTTAATGAAATTATATATAAAATATATGAAATTTATTGAAATCTGGAAATATTTTTTCTAATCGGTCCAGTAGGTAGTTTCGGAGCCTATTCAAACATAAAAACATATCTTTCCTCTTTATAATATTATTAGTATAGATGTAATTTACATTATCAGATCACACTAATAATAATCACAGAATAAACTAAAACTATTGTTTCGAATAATTAAGTATCTATGCATTTTAGTTATGAACAAAAGATCGCACAAACCGAACCATATGATACGATATGCATGATACCCGCCATACATAATTAATTACCCAAAACCCCTCGACAGACGGATTGACAAAACAAAAAGTATTTTATGTCTATATGATATCGACAACTTCATCGGTTAAAGCCAACATTAATAATTGATAGAGACATTTGATTTCCGTCGTTAGTGATACAGGGTGTTTGATTTTTAAAATAATATAATAAAAATCAAACACGAAATTAAGATAATTTGATCGACGTACGATGAAAAGGGAAAGGAAAAAGCTGATCAGAAACGGAAATGCGGCACAGTTACTATGTAAAAGTACCCATTTTGTTATGTTAAATCATTAATTTGTTTTATCAAGCCAAAAATCGATAAACACCTACTTAATTGCAAGTAGGTACACAACGGTAAAAAGGTACGTACATAAAGGTTACCATGACTATCTAATAAATTATATAATTAATATAACATAAAACTGAATGAACAAGTTCTTAATAATTCGGAACAATAAAATTCACCAGTTCATAAAATAAAATAGAACAAGAAGTGAACATTACGGCCATAAAAGAGTTTTGTTTGATGGCCAGTAATTGGTTAGAATAACATCATTTTTATTGGCATTGTTCGGACAACTTGATTTTAACCCCTACTTTTGATATCCGATCGCAAGCTGTTGATGCAGTGAGTATTTACCCAGATTAGTCATCTTATGAGCTATACCTAGAATTAATGTGAAAACTAATGTGAGTTAACTTACACAAACCTCAAGGTGTATTGTAAAAATACAATGTATATCTTAATTGTTAAAAAAAACATACGTGTCACAAAATAAAACTCCTCTTAAATGTGTTTAACTTTTGAGTAAAGAAAGGAATAATATTTCGTAACAATTCCGTTTCATCTTTTCCTTTAAATATTAACTTTAATGTACCAGTGACCAACGGGGAATGTTTATCATTTATTTATGAAATTAATTTAAAAGTCCTAATGATAATTAAAACTTTCCTTTGTTATCTTAGCTGGATGCTATTTTATTATGGGTACATGATAGTGTTAACATGTTTGTTTAATTTTGTTGGTGATTTTGAGTTCTATGTAATATTGATTCGAAAATTATATGCTATCGAGAACACTTCGAGTATCAATAGTAATGCGACTTTAGGGTCAATAAATAAATAAATCTCGCTGCCGTTTTTTATTTATTTTCATTATATCGTAATTATGTGCGTTGGCATCGAAAACAAACCGCAACCTGTGGTCAGCTAATGGCCATTTATAGCTATTAAAGGCGTTATAATGATGATTTTGAGTTCAGCCACATACCTGAAAGTGTATCCGTTTTAGTCATTTGCCACGAAATTTAATTAAATCGGGGACCATCGGTGTAAAAAGTTATGACATTATTATTGGGAATATTTAATTTTAAAAGAAATCTTTGAATCATCGTGAGTCATATCTACGCAACTACCGATACACTCGTATAATTCCGACGAAAAAAATACAAAAAGAAGTAAAAATGTGTAAAATATGGAATTTATTCTTACCAGTATCTTTTTTTTTATATTATTTGTCAAATTAAAACATATATTGTTCGCACACTGCTGCAAACAAGGTTTAGCAATAATCCCTTGGCAGACGCATTGGTGAAGGCAGTAGATAGTACCTTCATAGGTACAAAATGGCAAGAGTGCTAAAGTACTCTTTTTGAGCCAAACTGCGCATGAAAAGCTTAAACGCATATACAGGCGTATACAGAGTGGAGGTGAATCTACCAATGTACTTTTAGACAGATATAGCTTTGCCCTGTATTGAATCTTTTCTAATATTTTGAATCACCCTATATATAAACTGGATACGTGACATTTCAAATATTATGAAGAGGTTGTGAGGAGGTGAAATTCACTTATTGCTCCCTCAGTTGCGAACGGGGAGCGTCGTGTACGATCACGCGCTCGGCTGCCTCCGTGAGCTTGAGATATGGAGGCGAAGACTGAGTTAGAGGCGATAGCGTAATCAACTATACATAATTCAAAATAAACAGGTAGGTAAATTATATTTAGAGAATAGAATCTTTTGTTTGTAGGTCCCCTTGTAGGGTCACTTCTCAAAACTGTTTATATTTTGCAAAAATGTGCAGTCAAAATCCCAGTGTTGGTATATAGGTACCGAAGTAGAAAGACATCAATCCTTCTAATATCTGTCTAGTCTAGATATAGCTATTTCTTTATTCAGAAAAACTTATGGCTAAAACTAGTTTTAAATAACGTACTCGAATTGGTGGCCTTATCGCTTAAAGCTATTTCTTCCAAGCAACCGAAATTAGTCGAATTTGTTGAAATTTGTCATCATTCAAATCCCCTCGCTTCTTCCACGCGTATAATATTTCGCTATCGACATGCATTAGCGATGTTATCTCGATGCATCTTAATTCTGTTGCTACAGATATGAATATCTGAATGAACGTGTGGACAACAGGAATTTAAAATAAAACTGCGAATATCATCATGTTTGTATAATATTTTGTTACATCACCTTTTGGATTATTTAATTTATTTTTACTCCCTCTATGTAGCAAGCAGTGAAGCAGAGCGCCATCTAGTATCAAAGCTTAATATTAAAAGGTTTCACTCAACCTTTCACTACTAAGTAAGCAGGTATTCTGAGGAGGGTATGTTTTGTGTTGAGTTCGGGCTTGCTTTCTAGTTCACTGTTACGCTCATAGATGGCGTAAGCTCCCTAACTTATTTAGCTTTGAGTTTTGTTATTGAGAGCCTTTTATGAAACTTAAAATAATAACAACGTTTAATAAAAATGTTTTCGTATTAATATTTTCCTTACATTATATCACAGGAAAGCTATTTCGCCACTCCTAGAATTCATACGAAGGTCGCATACTAATCTTATCTCGACACCAACCTTTTTCTAACAGCCTTGCAAAGTTTTACTAAATTAGTCACTTTTGCCGGTTCGCTAAACGACGTCTTTTAAAAAGTTATTAAAAAAGTATTCTGGGTATGCAGCATAAAATAAAAGCTTAATATCACTTGCAAGTAAAAAAGTCCACTTCTTCAACACAAGTGTCACATTCCACGAAGCAGCAGTTCACCATTCGACACCTACACCGTGACGTCACATTCCTGACCCCCGTCACATACCCTCTGGTACAACAAAGAGTCGCACAGTTGTTCCTATCCCTACAAACCCTGCCTTTCGTCCTAGCACATAAATTCGGAGTCTTGTGAAGATAAACCAAGTCCTTCCTTTTGAACTTTTTCTTTTTAACCGAGCGCTTCGCCGTATCATTTAGTTTCTTCTTTACCGCGTGATGGTAATGCTTTTTCAGCAAACCCATTGCGGAATTGAAAGGCCCGAGTCGCTTCCAGCAGGTTTTTGTCGTACAAGACCCGGAAAATCCATGGCATTTGCAGACTTCTCTCAACTGATCGCCGATAGCATTGATTCCTATGATAACATCTTGTTTTAAAAGTTCTCCTGATTGATCGTTGCCGCCATGTTTAAAGTCTAGAAAATTCTTTGCGACGCGTTTTCCATATTTGAAGTCATCGCCGCAGCCGCTGCCCTTCCAGGTAGAGTTGTTACCAAAAGTGCTGAGACAGGAGCAGGTCATCATGTCACCAGACGCACAAGCTCTAGCGACGGCGTGCGTGATAGATGCTGCCATTAGGGAGTACACAAAGGCAGTTTCTCTATAAATCTTGCTAAAAATGGTTCTGTTTGCTTTCCGGTTGAACTTTAGTGTGCAATTCCAGCGGTCGTATTGGAAGGTTTCCTCGCAAGCTGTGATGGCTTGTTCTTTGGCTATAGAGAGGGCGTTTGAGAGACCAAAGTCTCGTTTGCAGAGTTTGTTTTGCCGTTTGGTGGTTCCAGACAGATGGCAGGCGCCAGGGGGTGTTTGCGACCGGTCGGTGAACAAAGATTCGACTGTCTTTTGAAGAATACACTGAGATCTGCAACAAGAATTGGAAATGTAAGTATATTTTTTTATTGTTTATTTTCTTATGGACTTTATGCGCTTAGCGAATATCCCAGTCCCGTTGTCAAAATATATGTACTCTATACCATTATGTAAAGATGTTAGCGGCCGCATAGTGGGGTGGAAATTAAACTTTGAACTAAACCTAATTCTGCGATACTTAAGTTATAATCAGCGAGATTATTAAATTTAGTAAGTTCTTAGTATGTATGTGCCACAAATAACCCAAGAAGGTAACACCTGTAATGTTATTATTGTGCAAGCTCTGCTTACTGTGGGCACAGAACAACTATACAGTACACTTTGGGGCGAGATGATGCTGTAAGGATAGACTCGCACTGTAAGGTTGAATGGTGTAGTGAACACGGGACTCAATTACAATAAGACTCAAACAAGAGGAAATTGCCTTTGCAGTCAATTTAAAGAAGCAAATTTTGGCGAAGCCTTTTACAGCAAAAATTATTATGAGTAAAAAGGTTTTATGAAAAGTAGTTTTTAGCCGAAAAAAAACAAAAAGGTGAAGTTTATAGAAACTCTTCATTTTTTGTTTTCCTCACATATAATAAAAATACATAAAGCGGAACCTAGGTTCAGGTTTAGAAAACTCTTCTGCTATTTATTGTATAATCATGAGGTATCCCATATTTTTTTTTATTCTCGAGGATTTTAGATATTGATGTTATTCTATTGTTATATTGATTGATATGGATCAGTTGTAGGTTGTTTGCAAAAATTTGCAGTTAGCTCAATTGTTCCAATTGTACTAGTTCTAATAATGGTTCTGTAAGTTAATTGTAATTTTTCTTTGTTGATAAAGGTTTTACTCGGTATACTTATATGTACATTATCTTATGACATATCTAATGAATTTAGCGACCTCAAAGCACTATACCAAACCTAGTAGAAAAGTAAAAACAACAAACTAAGTAAAAAAGGTCAATTGTAGATATCTAGGGACCCGATCTACCTTCTTATACTTAACTAGAATAGACATAGTATAGCTACAGGTTGAATCGGATTTAAATTTGGATGGAAGTGGTGGGTTTCCAAATAAAACACTACATGGTTCATAATGTCCTAGGTGAAACTAGTTAAAATTTAGATTGAAAATCCATAATTTTGTATTGTTTTCATTTTCTATTGTTACAATGTACCAATTGTTGTCTGCTGAATAAAGTAATTGAATTAAATTAAATATATAACATAAATGAGTTGTTAAATATACTTTATAGTTTAATATTATCTGTGATTAGGGACTCACGAATGTGAGAGGGTTCACTTCTTCCACAAGTGGACAAAAAAACTAAAGTGAAGAGAAATCAATAACAAATTATTTATTTTTTATAATAATTAACTATATGAAATTTGAATTGTTTAAGTGCTTATTTTGTAAGATAAAGAAATAAAGTTATTGAATCTGAATCTTTACTACGAAATATGTACTCGATGCTACGTAACTTATTCCTTATTCAAACTGATTTTTTTTTATATAAAACTATTTGACTATTCAAATAGCTAAGCAAATAATCGCAGGAACTTACCCCTCCATATTTATCAAATCAACACAAACACAGAATAAAATAACTAAAAAACTAAAACTAAACATTTTCAAGAGATCCGTACAATCACATGGCGTCAAATGAATGCAGTTGATGAGTCAAAGATATTCGTTATCTACGAAGGGTGGGCCTGTACGAAAATGGTATTACAAACATAGAAATCAGTGTGCATACAGAACAATGCGCAAATAATGGACGCGAGTCTATGGTTTTATTTTTGAACGAAACGACAAAGCCGAAACATCGATATTTCTGATGGAATCTAAGAAATACCCTTGGGAGAAATCCTTATTAACACACGTAGGTCCACTGCCAAACTCTGCCAGACAATAATGTGGTATATTCACCACGCTTGGTGGAGAAATTGAAAAGATACTTTTTGTTCCAATCAACGGAAAATCCGCATGTTTCCCTGTTGTTAAAACCTCATCACCATGGATACATTTAAGCCATTTGCTAGCTTTCTGCTAGTTCTTCAACTAGCAGAAAGCTCGAGCGCGAGCTGAGGTAGCTCATCATTCATAATCAGCGGGAACATCATTCTCATTTTCTCATTTTCATATTACTAGCGGTTTATTGTTCGAAAAATTGAATTTTTGTTAAATCCTCATGCGAATCAGGGGCGGACCGCTAAAGGAAGTATAAAGGGCGGCCTTATCTCTATGAGCGATCTCTTCCAGGCAACCTTGGGATGGACTGGACATTATAGAATAATATATACGGTGGCACTTAAGAAAAACAAAATAATAATAATAAACGGATACTTTCAGTAATACCTATAATGTGATCAGACGCGATGAATTATTTACAAGTTTTCTTTATCGCGATATTATCACTAAAAAAAGTGTTATTCTCAGAAGTACCTACTTAACATATTAAAATGAAAAAGCTATTTTATTTATTCATCTTTCAATACAGTTTACAATAACCTTCGGCCTCCGGGCAAGGCTAAAAAGCGATATTTTTTATTTATTTTTTATTCAATAAAGAAAAAAGTGTTATTCCAAGAAGTACCTACCTACTAAAGATAATATGAAAATTTAAATTATTTACTGAACTTTAAATAAAAATTTCAATAGCCCTAACCTTCGGCCTCCAGGAAAGGCTATAAATATATCAACATGATATCAACGAAGTAATAAAGCCTTTATTATTTTGTTGATATCATGTATCGTTTGGCAGCTCTGATACGTAGGCCGAGAAAGACTCATAAACTTATAAACTCTTCTATTTTTGTGGACACCATGTACCGTCTCAGTCCGGTCACGTCTGTAGTTAAGGTCGTGTGCTCTAAAGAACGATGGACGCAGTTATCCCTAAGAAGGCAGAGCTATGAATTTTTGAATGTGACCCTTACGTTGGTAAGGGTCACATTCAAAAATTCATAGCTATATAAAGGTATATTTAATAAGAAATGTATAGAATATTTTATATTATATAGGTTTTACCCAATTTATATGTAATATAAATTATATAAAACAAAGAAAATTACATAACTAAATTAGGGCTAGTATTTACAATTGAAACAAATGAGCTAACTGCAGGAGCCACTTGCGAACAATGAAATGGATCAGTTGAGCCACTTGTAAACAATTTACAAGTGGCTCAACTGATCCATAATCATCATTTTCCTAATATGAAAGGAAACAAACCATCCTCCGAACTTCTCAATAGCATTTCATTTCCATCGACGCGACATCCAAAATACTGGAGTATTACTACCGCATCTTTACTTTATTCCATCATCTTTGTTTCCCGACTCCGGTCGATACTTGACTAGTATTCTCCGGGTAGTCGAAGTGACACTTTGTGTTTCCATTGTGTATCCCGGCCTTTACAATGCCTTTACAATGTCCGAGTTCTAAACTAGGTCTTTAATTTGGGTAAATTGGGAAAGTTAGGTACCTATTGTTTCGATTACCTTTCATTAAGACAAAATTAACGATTTGCTAACAATTGAAACTAAAATTCTTGTTGTTTGTGTATGTAAAGTAACTCACTTAACATTTTTTTTTGTTGCGGTTGTAATCCGCCTGGACGCAGGGTGAAGCGGATTCGTTTCCCTCGTCGGGACAATTTTATTTACGATCTGTAGATATTTGTTCCGGGTTTTTTCTCTGTGTAGGTGATAAAAATATGAATTTATGTCTGAGAAGTATAATTTGTTTTTCTTATATCAAGATTGTTTGCACTTTTTTCAAGCCTATCTTTATTTGATTTTCTCTCACTTCTGTTTTTTGTGTAAATCGTATTTAGTTTCTATGTATACTTTTTTGTTTTTCTTAATAAGTAAAAATAAATGTATGTCTATCTTTTTTCTTATTTATTTATTCATTATTTTTTGACAATGAAGTGATAATATCAACAGATCTTCCATAAAATCTTTTTTAACCCTCGATTGCTGCTCGATTTCATTTCTTCTAGCGCAGTGGTTCACTTCTTATTCGGGATCGATACCGCAGCGCAGTCAATGTGGGGCAGTCTCTACAATGCTTTTGCCCCAAGTGTGAGATGAGTCTGAGAAATATGTGAGATGTTGCGGAAAAACAAATCGATTGATACACGATCAATAACTGTCATTAGAATGACTGATAATAGATTAGAATGAGAAGAAAGAATGAATGATTTTTGACGATCTCTGTGGCGCGGTGGGCGAAGGCGTGCCTGCGACGCTGAAGGTTGCAGGTTCGAATCCCGCCTCGGGACAAATGTATGTACGATCTGAAAATATTTGTTCAGTGTATTAATTATTATACAAACGTAAAATTTTTCCCACGGTTTGCTATTATTTGTATTCGCGTTGTATTTATTAAGGTTTCTGTCACAAGCTTTTTTACGACCACAAACCAACAGAATACTCGTACTAGGAATACATGTATTTCATGCAATTAGATTTAACTTAATTTCAATAAAGTATTTTGAAAAACATTTATGAATATAACCTATATAAATTCTATTTTAATACAAATGATAGCAGAACATAGTGACAATATGCTCATTTTACAAATAATTTAGGAACTACGTTTGTATGGGAAAAACCACCGTCGGAGCCTTAAGTGTTCTTACTAACCTCGCTATTTCATTCGCACGTATTCATACAGATTCATACAATGTTGCCAGTCAGATCCTAAAAAATAGAAGCTAGCTTGCTCCAACATTAAAAAAGAAAAGAATGCCAAAACTCTTCGTGATAAATTCATTCGAGTGTTTTATTTCCTATTTTGGTTTTTCCAATCAGATCAAAACAACTGGCCGGGCTGATGGACCCTCTACGGGATTACGTTAAAACTACTCGTACACAATTCTACATTAACAATTGAAGGCCATTAAACTGGCTTTCAATTCCATTGCTTGCAAATGTAAATTCTTGTCAATTATAGGATCAGTGGTTTTAGTTTAATTCCACAGCGTGTGCGGATATTCTCATCATCACCATCATCATCAGTCCACATTAGTCCACTGCTGGACATAGGCCTCACCTAATGTCTTCTTGCTTGCGGAAATATTCGCGTCTCGTTTATTTACATATTTTTCTTGTCGTTTCAACAGGTTTACACACTGTTGTTGTCACTGGCTTAAACATCGGTTAGATTATGCAAATAAATATGATAAACACTAGAACCTAGAACACATATTTAATGTGCCAAGTAAGCTATTCGGCTTATTTCCAAAGGTCCACGGCTCCATTGTTTTCAAAAATCTTAGCTTCATACTGTGATTCCCAAGTTGTCTACGATATTTTTAAAAAATAATTCTTATGCACATCCTACAAATATTATAAACATAGATGAATGTTTGTTACTCTGTCACGCAAAAACTACAAAACGGATTTTGATGAAACTTGGTACACAGATAGTTTATGAGAATAACATATGGACACTTTTAATCCCGTAAATCCGACGGGATCAAGAGTTACGCGGGTGAAACCGCGGGCACCCATCTCGTAATTAATATTTTCATAGTATTAGCTTTCACTTGGTTTCTTAAAACGTACCGAAGAAGTAGGAAGCCAGGTTCTTTTCCAAAACTTTCACTGTAGAAATAACAAGGCTTCCTCAAACTTTAGCTTTTGTTCGTGGAAAAACAATCGTAGCTTTTAGTTGACGCAATGGTTTCGCTGGATGAGTTTTTACAACCCTGAAGGCCTATTTAAAGGCCTCACTTACGTAGTATTGGCTTCGGGGTCTTTATTAATTCTCCAAATTAAACGTGTCTCCTTTTAACCAATTCGTGAACAGTTCTATTACACGGAATTAGAGTACCTATTTGCACAAACGAAACGAAACAATTGATTGCGTATTTTGGAGTATTGAAAATGGGCCTCAAAACCTCAAATTTTGCTTTGATTTCGTCCACGTGGTCCGCCTACGCGGTATTTAATACCCAAACCAGCAGAGAGTTATGCGGAAATACTGCTGTCTATTTAAACTCCTCTGGACTGGGTTGGATAAATATGATGATGCCAATTCTCAGTCCGGAAATCATGGAAATAAAAGCATGTTTTTATAAATTACCGTACTTGTTTTACAAAGTACATGAATTTTTTGACGAGTTATAACTTTTTAACCTTTTCAACCACAAAAAATTAAATAATGAATCAGATAAACTAGCTTTAGAAAGTCTTTTAAAACTTTTCTGTTCTACAAAGAACTTTTAGGAAATAATCTTTTTACTTTTTTAGCGGGTTGACAATATTCTTGTTAACCCGCTAAAAAAATAAAAAGATTACTAACATAGAAAATTACAATTATTTTAACTAAACTAGAGCTAGAATTTAAAATTGAAACCATTGAGCTACCCAATTGAGTACCCAAGTTGCTGGCTGCATATTCTCGCTGTATGGCATATCAAATTTAGAAAGTAAATAGACTAACTAGAAAATCAAATAAAAGCTCATAGAGACAGGCGGCCCATTATTATAGCTTGAAAATATTTAGCAGTCTTTCCAACCCTTTAACATTTTGTCACGTTGACTACACAGTCCCTAAATGGTGTTTACAAGGGTCCGTAAGAGGCGAAGGTACGCCATGCATAATGATGCTGATGACCTGACGAGGAAGCCACTTGGCCCATTTTCCGACGATCATAAAAAACTAAGAATGTAAATTGCGGCAAAAATACTCGTATCATACTTAAGATCCATGATATTTTTTTTTCATTAGATAGAGCCTGTGGCACTATAGATTCAAGTCGCGTCGACAACCAAGCTTTTTATATGCTTTTCACGTGAATATGACGAAAATTTAGAATAACAACTTTAAAAACAAAACATTTAATGGTTCATTTTACCTCGCTAGTTAAATAGTAACATTCCATCCAAATATAATAGTCTATCAAAAGTTACCAAAAATAACTTTAACATAGATCTAAAAAGGCACAAGTACTTATTTCAACCGTTTAAATATAATATTTATTCATTGAACAAGAAACTCCCTCTACAGGTTATCAGTAAAAGTAGCTTAACTCACATATTGGTTATGAATTATAAATAATAATGGACTATCCACATGTCATCTTAACTTAAGCGCTAGTTTTATTGGCACTAGAACACTGATTCGCTTACATTTTGTACATAGTTTTTTTTTATTATACTGTAATGTCATTAGGGGAGGCCTATGTCCAGCAGTGGAGATATTATAGGCTGGTGATGATGATGATGATGTGAATGTCGATTTGGGTTTCAATGTCACATGACGAAACGCTCGAGTTTTAATTAGATCACATTAGACATGTTGTAGGAGTAAAACTTAAAACCTGATCCCCTGATCCTGACCCGGCACCCTAAGGATCTGTTTTAATACTCTTAAATATGCAATCCATTTTATCGTTTAATTATATTGTGCAATTTCACAAGGTCGAAACGAAACACGAAAGTTCGTCTGGAACATTAAAATACTCCTTTCAGGATTAGAGGCCAGATCAAAGTTATATCAAAAATCTATTGCAAACTGTAACGGAGTTTTAACAGTGACCTTCACAGCACCTGACGAACATAGTCAGTTTAAAACAGACTAACTTCTTAATTTCTAACCCAGTTACCACAGAAGTTAAATAGAGCGGTCTCTGTGACCAGTCTGATGTACCGGAGATAGCGGTTGCGGTCTGTGAGACCCTTGCTACGTTTACAAACTGGGTTACTAAAGCTCGGTTGATATGAATTTTATAAATAGCTACTGAGAGATTTTTTCAACAAATTTTCTCAATGGGCTTTAAAGATAAAGAATTTATTGTTGTATGTTGAATTAAGTTCGTTGCGTATGTCTAATCTATATCTATACTAAAATTATAAATAGGAAAGATTTGTTGAAAAAAAAAACAACATAAACTAAATCATGTTTAAATTGTAAAAATAATAGCATAACACATTTTCCTAATCGTTATGCCTTGAAAGATATAAAACAATTCAAAAACACACTCATAATTCCTAATTGCGTATTTGCGAATTACTTTACAACTTTACTTTATAATTACAATAAATTGAGCTAACTTCAGACTGTTGCAAACAAACTCCCTAATTGAATGCATTTCCGCGTAGCTTAAAAAGGTTAATTATTTGTAGGAAGTACAAATTACAAGCGTTAAATAATTGATATCAAATAATTCCGTCTGCCCCACGAAAGTTACGGACATAACCCCCATGCCAATAAGGTTCTTACAAGGATGTTCAATGCGCGTCACATATAAGTACCCCCCTATTTCAACGTATATTTCAACACAATAGTGGTTATTGTTGGGAATTTCAGACTTTGAGTATTATGGGTTTTCAATCTGATCCACGGCGGCGTGATTAAATTTTTGCATGTGAAAATTTGTGATAAGTTACAAGGGAATTAGAAGTAGAGGAAAATGTTTTGTAGACAATAAGTACAGTGTGCGTCAGAATTAAGTATCCCCCATACTTAATTCTGACGCACACTGTACTTATAGCTGTGGGCTAGTAAAAAGTTTGATTATGATAAATAGCGAGCTAATGGATTTTCTAGCTATAAAAGCTAAGATAAATGTAATAAGGATCAAAATACGATAAACAGACGAAGTTTTAAGTGATTTTATCTATACTAATATTATAAAGAGGAAAGATTTGATTGTTTGTTTGTATGTTTGAATGGAATAGGCTCCGAAACTATTGGACCGATTTGAGAAATTCTTTCATCATTAGAACCCTAAATTTGCCTTGATGAACTTAGGTTAAAGAATATTTTAAAAAATTTAGGGTTCCGTATGATAAATTTTTGTTAAATATCACTGCTAGTGTCCTTATATTTTAACAATTCTTCTTATACTAACATCAAAGTATGGCGAGGCAGCGTGGCGGCGTATGTTGGAAGCTTTGGATGGAAATGCTACGCTGCTACGTCGTAGCCCCTCTACGCGATCAAAACTTTTAGAAGATTTACAAGATTTAAAAAATAATTGTTATTATTATGCTTATGCATTATATTAAGTCTCCCACTCGCGCTTTACTCTAATTTATCAAATTATACCCCAAAAATTATTGATAAACTTCTATGTGCTATTGCAATAGCTCCTACGAGAAAACATAGGTCACTTCTTCCACTAGACAAAAATTTTAGGTGAATATAAAATCCATAACACCTTATCTTTTATTTTATAATAATTTATGTTATTCAATTTGCCCTTTCTTAGAGCTTATTATATAAGCCAAAAGGAATAATGTAAGGTGATATGGAAATAGCATAACAGGCTCTATATACCAATAACACGCGTGCAAAGGTACACACAAGGTACTTAGCATAATATAAGTATAGACTAGTACTTTATATTCTGTGGTATAGATATGGATTTAGACAGGTGACTATATTCACAGGTAATCCTGTCATGGGAACTATGCCAGTGTATCAATGGCTCATGGAATGAATGAGGGTGGGAGGTCACCGACCTCTGGCATACTTCCAAAATGGCGCGTGGCGGAAAGGCGCGCCACAATCTCTTGCCAGATGCAGAATCTGATTTTAAATAAGCTGTCAAGAGAAAATAGTAATAAGGAACTGGGCCATTTTATTTTAATTGTTGCTCTCTACAAGTTTCATATTGTTCCATGTTTTGCTGCTATTTTTTTTCTGGCGCCGATTTTCAGTATATTTTTTATTTTAAAATTTTTACCTTTTAGTTTTATTTTTTCTTAGGTAGTTATAAGTTTCAAGAATAAAGAATTATTATATTATCTTATCTATTTTACCCAGAAAATAGTAGTTTTTATTAGCCTTTTCCCATTCTGCATTTTGTTTCCTATTTCGTAACGTGCAGGTGTTCGACTAAGTTATCTAAAAAATAAAAAAAAATAATTCATTAAATCTCTCTGCTCTGTAGGTACCGCCGTCGAACTTCAGTATTTTTTCTGTTAATTTTGATCACGTTTATAAATTCATTGAATCTCTCTCTGCTCTAGTAGGTACCGCCGTCGAACTCCAGTATTTTTTTCTGTTAATTTTGATCACGTTCATAACAGTTCGACTACCTAACCCCTTCAGCTCAAAGCCCCCTTATCCCAGGACATTGCCTGTCTGATGTCTAGCCGGAAACCGACAAAGAACAAGTTAACAACCTGAGGTTGACAGCTTCGGTTGAGAGAATCTATGTTAAAAGCTTTGGAAAGAAGAAAGGTAAGGCTTATGAACCTAATATTATTCTCGGTTTATTTCGGATACAGTTTAATTTATGACGTGAAGTAAATCTGCAGCCGTCCAGAGATATTATCTTAGGAAACATGGCTTTCTTTAAATTCAACTACATTTAATATCAGGTAAAAAATGCTACAGCCTACGACGCATTTAAAAATGGGATAAAATTCAAGAATGATTCAAATATTAAATGTAATCAATTTGTGCAGTAAAGAACAGTGGCATTACATTTCGTTCGTGTATGAAAGTCTGTTGCAAAAAAATTAAGAGTAATCTTGTTTGAAACTTGTCTTACAGGTCTCTCAAAGATATAATTTTTTCTACCTTTTTTGATAACAAAATGATTTTATCGTGTAATTAAATTATCTCAGATATTCATTACATTTTAGGGAATAGAAAAACAAAGATCTATTAATGACTTCTAGTTTTATTGGATTCTCCCACAGAGAGTGATATCATCATCATCACCAGCCTATAATAGTCCACTGCTGGACATAGGCCTCCCCTAATGAGCGCCATAGATGGCATCATTATTTGGGTTAAATTGTTATAACAATATCTTTGTAATTTTTGACACGTGAAAATAACCAGATAAAACTAATATTTACCTATTCTCAGTTGGATACATCATGTTTCATTATACCAAGCTAAAATTCCAAACCTCTGCTAAGCAATTATAACTTCTACTTGTAAACGAATAAGAACCTGAAAGCTTTAGCAGGGCGTATAATGTATGTTGGTACATTCGAACACAGAGTCGCTTCATAGACTTTTCTGCCGTTCAAGTAAAATGTGGAAGCTAAAACGCATGCGCAGTGAACTGCAAACAACCCTTACCACCAGACGCGGAGCGGTCGCCCCAGAACGCGCGCGTTTCAAACATCAGCCAAATCTTTGTTTAAATAAAACAAATAGATAGATTAAGTGTGTGACTGTACCTGTCAATTGTTTTTTTAATTAAATATTTAGCTGTAATAAGTGTTGTATGTTGTTGAAATAGAACGAGTGAAATGTGTTTTATTGTTGGGGCGTGTTTGGAAATTATTTGCTGAACATCTGAAATTTGGTGAGTTGTCTATTTATTTGATGGTAAGGCTTAACTTTAATATTATTCTTGCTGGTATTTTGGATAGGTACTGTTTCATTTATCACGTGAAGTAGATCTGCAGCCGACCAGAAATATTATCATAGGAAACATGGCCATTCTTTAAGTTTAACTACATTCAATATCATGAAGAAAAATGCTGCAAACTATTTATATATAGGCAACATTTTAAAGCTGGTGGAGCTATACTAATAATATACTTAAGGTAAAATCTGATTGTTTGTTTGTTTGGATTGAAAAGACTCTTAAATTACTGGACCGATTTGGAAAATTAATTTACCATCAGAATCCTACATAATCCCTGATGAAGGCTTTAGTTTATTTTAAAAAAGTTAGGGATCCATATGAAAACTTCAATAATGTAACTCAGTGTGTGTGTATGTAAAAATGTGCATATACATTTTAAAATATATGTTAAATACCCGTGCGAAACTGAGGCGCATCGCTAGTTGTCTTACAAAATACTTAATTTTCATAAATCTGTTAGTCACGCCTTTAAATAAGTACGAAATGCACTGCACAGGACAGGTGGCCGATTGATAAAATACATTATCTACCATTCTATTATTAATATCAAATGAAAAGGAACGTGTGTTTAAACTAAATAATTTGGTAATTTTTTATTTTATAGTAATTAATGGTATGTTTAAAATGTGTCTTCTCTAAGGTTATCAATTTCTTTTAAATAATAATTTTTATAATAGGCTATTCGCGACGCAGTAGTATATAAAGCATAGATCAACTGCTGAACTCATCGCCTCATTCAAAAGTTGATTATACAAGTAGTTTGTCAGTAAAAACTACAGAGTAAATAATACGAACAATGTACATTCTCGATGGGATTCCCTCGCATTGAAGCCGAAGAAATACCACTGAAGCCTTTTTGTACTTGAAATAGATAGAGGTGCCGCTATCAGCTGTTCAGAAGGTTAGGTTCTGTAATTGAAGGAATATAGGTATACCTACCAGAAAACCAGCGTTGCTCGACTCCTGTCAAGCAACATTATGCTGAGGTAGAACCTTTTTGGTTCATACGCTGTTGGTAGGTATTTTAGGACTATTGTACTTATTTTATGTTTTTTTTTATACCTACTTAAGTTTTCTTGTGTAAACCAAATAAAATGATAATAAATTATTTTCTTTCTTTTCTTTTCTTTTCTTTTCTTTTCTTTTCTTTTCTTTTCTTTTCTTTTCTTTTCTTTTCTTTTCTTTTCTTTTCTTTTCTTTTCTTTTCTTTTCTTTTCTTTTCTTTTCTTTTCTTTTCTTTTCTTTTCTTTTCTTTTCTTTTCTTTTCTTTTCTTTTCTTTTCTTTTCTTTTCTTTTCTTTTCTTTTCTTTTCTTTTCTTTTCTTTTCTCTCTTTCTTTATAAGTATGATCAGAAATTGAGGCATAGGTATGTTCAGGCCTTAAAATTCAGTCTAAAGTTTTGCGGCCGCAAGATATGTATGATTTACCGCCGGTTCACACTTGTCTCCGTTTTACTGTTCCGTTTTATCGAGTACGTAATTTTTTCGTCGATGGCGTATGTGGTTGTATGAGCGACTTCACACATGGCACACTATTCTGTATACAGATCGACGAACAAAAGCGAATCAAAATACGTACACGATAAACGGAACAGTAAAACGGAGACATGTGTGAACCGGCGGTTACGGTTGGGTAGTTTACCCAACGCTTACGTTTTTAGGGTTTTGACGTCGGTTTTAAAACCCTTATGGTGAGTTTCTTTTCTGAGTTGTGTTTTGAATCTTTATATCTTTGAAACTATAACAGTTATTGCATTTAAATTTGAATTAATAATATACATATTTCGTGCGCTTAATACAGATTTATTGAAAAAACATTCAGTAAAAATCCTTGATAGCACCTTGTTAAACAATACAAAGAATTAGATGCGTATGCATAATCTATACTAATATTATACAGATGAAAGATTACATTTTTTGTTTGTTCGGATAGAATAGGCTCCGAAACTACTGGACTGATTTGAAAAATTCTTTCACCGTTAGAATCCTATATTATCCCTGATGAACATAATTATGAAGGCTGTTAGAAAAAAAAAGCGAAACGTAAGAAAACTTTGTTATCATAATAATAGGCAAATAATAGAAAAATTCATAATTTTCGAAATTTTTGACAAAAACCCGTGGGAAGTCGGCGCGTTCCTACTATTCAAAATGAAGTCATAACTGATCATTCACGCGTACAATTTACGGATGGATTTCAAAAGCCTACCCAAAATACTCGGAAAAAAATCAGATTAATAATAAATCCTATTATCATTCAACTGGGTCAGAATATTTGGCCAGTCGCCTCGTTAGCAGTAATTGAAAGGGTAGAGGTGTGCGTGTTTCACGGATAGATAACACTTTATACACGACTAGCGGCCCGCCCTGGCTTCGCACGGGTATTAAACAAAAATTTCAGAAATTATACACACTAAAACGATGGGTTTCACAGTTTTCATACGGATCTTTACTTTTTTTAACTGCATTGGGGTTTTTGACATTGACTCGACATTCCAAAACTGACACTGGCCGTAGAGAAAAAGCAAGCACCGTGCGCTATACAACCTCTATTTCTATTCTGACGCGCCATAATAGAAACAGAGGTTGAATATACAGCCCACGGTTCAATTATTGAATTTTTCATGCGGATCCCTAACTTTTTTGAAAATATTATATAGCCTATGTTCATCACGGAAAATTAAGGATTCTAATGGTGAAAGAATTTTTTAACTCGGTCCAGTAGTTTCGGAGCCTATTCAATTCAAACAAACAAACAAAGAAACATACAAACAATCAAATCTTTCCTCTTTATAATATTAGTATAGATATTAGTATAGATATAGATGTGGTGGAACGTTTATTACTGGCAAATAATAACATTTTGTTTCTTTTTGTAACAAAATACTTTAACTACAATGAGGGGTTTTCGATTAGTGATTATGAAACCAAAAACAATTACTCACGCTCCACTAGTGCTGACTGGAATTGCAATAACATTTATTGTTTTTTCATTATTCATTTTGAAAATGAACAGGCGAAAGCCATTAGAAGTCTTACGTTTATCTTCTTTCTTTAGTTTAGTGTAAAATACACGTCATCACTGGTCAGCCATTTTCTTTTTTTCTAACACTTACTTATTTAATTGCTCAGGTAACGTCAAACGTCATGTTTTCTGTAAAACTCAACATTTATCTCTGTGGTGGACTTTTCTCAAGATTAGTCTTGAGCCGCCGACAACTTCACCGTAAATATGGTTTTATTATTTTTTGAAAAACAGCGTAACAGTAGTTACGCTGTTATGAAAAACTTAATTTAATTTGACATTGACATATTATATATTTTTCCGTTTGTCGCCCTGCTTCCTAATAGATATAAGGAAGGAAAGTATGTAGTAACTATCCTTCCAAATATATCGTTAGGAAGAAAGTAGGCAGTAGCCTCCTTTCATCTAAAAGGAACTAAGTAGGTACTTTTTAAATGCAAATCGAATACCCCTCATTTTGAAGGCGATCTGTGTCAGCGATGAATTTCATGTGCCAGTGGTGAATCAGGATTTGAAAGTTGCGTAACCAGATTCTATCCTCTCTACCTCAGACACCTCATATAGAACCTTATTTTATGGTGGATAGGTTCAGATCCACCAACTTACAAATTCGTCGTAGCAACTTTTGTCTCTTTGTTTATTCTTAGGTCCTTAATTAAGCAAAGTAGCTGAATAGAACTAGATGGAATATAGCAATAAAGTAGATCAAAACTATTTTGTATGACGGAGGAATGATGGTGGAAATACGAACGAGTCGCTGAAAACATGTGGTATACAGTTAGCCAGTAGTAATATCCCATAATTTTAGGCTTGATGCTTCAAAGGTAACTAAATCAGTATAGACTATACCTAACTTCAAAAGGTCCTTCAACATGACGAATAATTTACGCAATCTGGAAATCCCGGGGGTCCCTTTAAACCCCTTTGAGCAAATAAATGGTAATCGTGCATGGCTGTGCTCAGCGAACCTCATTCAAACCGTAGGTCGGGTGGTATCCGTGAGCAAAACTATGCTTGCTGGATGGTCTTTAGCTATTCGTTGTATTTTTATCGAGAAATTAACAAAATGAAGGGATAGGAGAAAAAATTATGCTGGACAATGGCTGGCCAATTCACAGCATCATCTAGCCCCAAGCTAAGCAGAGCTTGTGTTATAATTAGATGACTGATATCTTATATTATAGTAGCGGCCCGACCCGGCTTCGCACGGGTGGTATTGTGACATAACGATAATAGTTGGACATGTTCTTTGTAGTTATTGATATGTTCTACAATATATGTTCTACATCACATACGCTGCGGAAACTATTCATCAATAGTTTCCGCAGCGTATGTGATGAAAGAAGTTTTAGAAAAAAGAAAAGAAAAGTTAAAGATATTGGCATTTTTTTTATACCTTGGGTTAATTTACTAAAGTTTTAGTAAGGATCCCTTATCTTTTCTTGCGATAAATATAGCCTATGGTACTCAGGGTGTATGTAACTTTCTAATGGTAAAAGAATCTTTGAAATCAGCGTAGTAGTTTATGAGTTTATTCGAAAAACTGTAACTGAAATAAATGCATGGCAATCGCGGACGAAGTCGCGGTTACAGCTAGTTAAAAATATACACACACAAATAAAATCTTTTCTCCTTATTATATAAGTGTAGATTAATTTGTATACAACAGTCGCTACACCTTTAAAAATATCTATCTATGATATTTTTTTTACTCACAAAATTACGATGAAATACAAAAATCAAAACTAGTATTTACAATGTAAATAAATGAGCTATCTGCACACTGTTGCAAACAAGCAACAGGTATTTCAACTGATATCAATACCAGTCGGAGGCATCCCCAAGATGCTGGCTTCATTGCCTCGCTGTATGGCAATGCTGGTGCGGTGCGCCAGACACTGACCAGCTCTCTGGTCACACGTTACATCGAACAGACGCTCAGATAATTTATTAAAACGCGGCGAGCCTCGGTACCCCACGGACTTAGGGTCTCGACTCCAAAAAGTCTTATAAGTAAGTCATTCCAGTTTAATTACATAATACCATATCAAACTTCTATCAATGCTCCAAAATGGTGAGCTACTCAGAAAGTCAATTTGTCAACCCTCATCACGGAGAAATGTCATACGGTATCAAATCACTCCCCTAAAATGAGAAACCTAAGGGGGAGATCTTATGTTGCAAATGTTCGAGCAACGTGATAGGCGTTACAAATCATAGGTTGAAGGACAGATGGGTTCATTAGAAGCGTGAATATAGCCCTTCGTTATTATTTTATGAAAGACATGGCCCAATTTAATTTAACCAAATAGGATGTATGGGAAGTGACACTCCCCAAGTTTACACATCATTTACTTAACTCGAAATTTTTCAAATTAAAGTCCAAGCACACCTTTTTATTATATTATGTACTATTATGATATCTCTCCCGCACTCACTTTGTTTCACCAGCGGTAACCACTGTGACGAAAAAACGCTTTACATGTCATGATTGCATCGATAGGCATAGAAAAGCTCGATGATATCTCACATCACTTTGTTTTACTTATATTTAAGGATAGAAATCCCTTCATGAAAGGCCCTTTACAAAGGAAAATATCAAAGTATCTGAATTTTGTATATCATAAATGTAGACACACCATAGATAAAGTCCAAAATGGTAGTGGCAGTAAGAACCTAACTTGGTAACCAGTGTGGCGCCCTCTGCGCCCGCCAAAAGTCCGGTAACGCTGTCATGTCAAGTAAAAACAAGTACGACAAGTGCGAGTGTAACTCGCGCGCCGAGGGTTTTGAACTTTTGTCGTTTAGGTAGGTACGTATATTGACGACCTGTTAGCGCGGTGGGCTTACAACGCAGGAGGTTGCGGTTTGATTCCCGCCTCGGGACTAATATTTGTAAGATCTGCAGATTATTTGTTCGAGTGTTCTAGTCCTTTTCTACGTACACAAAAATAAATCATCTAATGTGATACTTATATATACTTTATTAAGTATAACAGATATCGTAGTAGTACGAATTACACAAGCTTGCTTAGCTTGTCGCTAAATGATGTTGTGTGGATTATCCAGGATACATTACTCTTCTCATATTTTTTTGGAGCACGGTGGAATTCATGAATTCAATAATCTTATTATCTAAATATTCTTCGAGCGCAGTGGGTGGATGGAATACATTGGGTATGGACTTTAAAATTTTGAGAACAACGGTTTCGTGGCGCTGTGGAACCCTACTATTACAGTTACTACAGAGATTAGTGGGTAGGTAAGTGGGTTGGTACCTACAATTATTTTTTCGACTTTTTTCTACGTATTTCACTAAGTATGAAACTTAGACGATTTTTAAAACCTGTTTTGAATTGTCGAAATCCATACCTTTAATTTGATGTTGCTCTCAATGAAATAGCCCCCATTGTATGAAAATTCGTTTTTTGACCATATTTCGAAAAGTATTGTTTTTACAGACTTCTCTATATTTTTCCTGTAAAATATAAACCTATATCTACAAACGCTTAGTACATTTTACATAGATCACTCTGCTATCTTCGGAGATAGAGGGGGGGGAACGGTCAAATTTTCGACCTTTTTCAAAATATTTCGAAAAGTATAAAACCTATCGAAATTTCAAAAACTGCATTAAAATGTACAAACTGATACCTTTCATTTGATACCCAACTCGGTGGGGTAGTCACCCCTTTAGAAATTTTTCCCGCCCTTTTTTGACCATATTTCAAAAAGTATTATTTTTACAGATTTCTCTATATTTTTCCTGTAAAATATAGATCAATACCTACAAAAACTTGGAACATATCAAATCGATCGTTCTGCAATCTTCGGAGATAGAGGGGGGGTACCGGTCAATTTTTCGACCTTTTTCAAAATATATCAAAAAGTATAAAATCTATCGAAATTTCAAAAACTGCATTGGAATGTACAAACCAATACCTTTCATTTGATACCCAACTCGGGGGGGTAGTCACCCCTTTAGAAATTTTTCCCGCCCTTTTTTGACCATATTTCAAAAAGTATTATTTTTACAGATTTCTCTATATTTTTCCTGTAAAATATAGATCAATACCTACAAACACTTGGTACATATCACGTCGATCGCTCTGCAATCTTCGGAGATAGGGGGGGGGGAACGGTCATTTTTTTGACCATTTTCAAAATATTTTAAAAAGTATGAAATCTACCAAAATTTCAAAAACTATTTTGAAATCCACAAATGAGTACCTTTTATTTGATATCACTTTCGACTTTGTACGTTCCATTTAAAATTTCGATTTCAAAATTTGTATGGAAAATCTTTATTTTGATTTTTCATTTATTTTCATTTATTTTTCTATAAATATGTGCGGGCGCACAAAATGTATTATTATTTCAAATTTCAAGTCAATAGCTGCAGTAGTTTCTGAGATATTAAGGATTCAAAACACAAAACAGACCCAAAGCGATTTCATAAGGGTTTTGCAACCGATGGCAAAACCCTAAAAAGTATAGAAGAGATATGGCAATTTTTCGACAATAAAGTATACAAGCAAAAAGCTTAACATTATCATCGAAAAGCTTTTCCTGTAAAAAAAATTATCTGGGTAGGTGAGTGAACAGCACAAAAGCACTTTATTACTTGCTTTACAAAATATTGAATTTACAACGCCACAGGGTTCCGTTTGATGAAAACTTTCGGGTTGCTGTCCTTAATAGAGGGCTATAATTGCAAGGTAAATATTCCAATAGCGACAATGTTGGGTAAAGTGGGTACACAATGTTACCGTTTACCTAAGCTTAATTGATGGTTAGTTAGTAAGGCTGGGACCCGAGCCACTGACAGATGGTATAATTTTAAACTGACGTTTTGAGGTTATTACACAGCTGTTCATGCATTAAACGTCAAAAATAACAAACGATCGAAGATGCCTAATTCTCCGATTATCTTATGTAAGTAAAAGTAATTTTTAACAACAATATTTATATATTGTATTAACTTTATTCACTTCTGTCCTCTAGTACCCATAACACAATCCTCTGCTTAGCTTAGAACTAAATGATACTGTGTGGATTGTCAAGCATTAACACCAGGCTAAATCACTGAAGTTCTAATTTGTAACAAAATTAAGCGTTATCCGAACATCTTTTTACCTATTCGCTACAATGAAACTCGAAATTTATAACATTTTAAAATGTTAAATTATTATAACTTAAGTACCTCAGTTTCGGTGTAATTTTTGAATACTTGATAAAAGCCACTTGTGCTTGGCTGATGTTGAAATAGATCGTAGTTCTAGTTATGTTGTTTTCATTTCCTTGTCAAAGCCAACAAGTTCACGTGTATGGAGATGAAACAGGAAATCAAAGATGCTCGTGTAATTTTCTCATTTCACACGATGAGTTGGAGTTAGTCGCAGTGTGACGTTGCTCATTTATCTATAAGTACTAATATTATAAAGAGGAAAGATTTGATTATTTGTTTGTTTGAATTGACTTGACCGATTTGAAAAAATTATTCAATTGTGCGCTATATTTTCAACCTCTTTTTCTATTATGGCTCCGCTGCTTGCTTTTTTTTAGGGCCAGTGTCAGATATTTGATGACATGATTTTTGTTGTAAATTAGATAAAGAAGCCATCAGATTTTGATGGATTTTAAAATTATTTTAGTACAACATGTTTTGGTAATCAAGTAGTTAATTTGTAGTACAGTAATTTATTTGATATGCAGTAGATTATTAGTGGAGAAATTTTGTTTGCTTAAATTTCTAAATAGAGGTGCAGTTAAAAATTCCCCTTTTAAAAGCCGTAAACCGTGGTAAGATGGCGCCAATCCTATGTCAAAAGGCGCCAATTGAGTTTGCGACAATTTCATAAACAAGGCAAAGCTTTTAGAAAAACAGTAATCTGTCAAGATTAGCCTTTGTTTACGTGTTTTTTATTACGGAACGTGACGGAAGGAATACGGCACGTAATAAAGAACTGTATAAATTCGTAGAGAGAGAAAGGAAGACGGGAAATGACGTGATCTGCTAGGCGTAGGTATATTAATAATTAACTGTATTCGTTGTGTAGTCGAAACAGAAACCAACCAATGACAGAGTTTGACGAAACATCTTTCTTTACAGTTTACTAGCCGTCCGCCCTGGCTTTGCACGGGTATTTAATAAAAATGGAATTTTTCATACGGATCCCTAATTTTTTTGAAAATATTCCAATGCTTATCAAGGAAAATTTTGGATTCTAACAGTGAAATAGCCTTATATGCTTAATTGGCAACATTGCACTCCAAATTTCAACCATGACAATGACAGTTCCAATACCATGTAGCGTTACGTTTCATTATCGCAATTTTGATTCAAAAGTAGTATCGATATCTTTATGTTAGTTTGGCCCAATTTCTTGGACTACGTCTATCGTCTACGACTATCGTTGTCAAAATAAATTATAGTCTTTTGTTTTTTTCTAATTAAGAAGAGAAGAGTTTTTTCTAATTAAGATTTTTAAATTAATATACATATATTCTCATATATGTATATTAATTTAAAAAACAAAAAAATGCATTACAATTTGCTGCTGCTCTAAGAACATTATATTGCTGCAGAAATATTTAAAGACTGACCAATTTATTCATTTTTGCAGACCACAAGATGCGTCTCAATTCACTTTCTACTGGCAAAACCCAGTTTTCTGCCAAAACCTCTTTTAAATGGCTTTTTATTTAAAAAGTCATTCGGTCATTTGACCGAAGTAATCAAATTGTTCCTCCTCGATAAAGGCGTCGCTTTTTGTAGCGGAATCTCATTATGCGTGCCGATGTATGCCTACTGATTCAATTTTTATAATCTCATCGACGCCCCGAATTCGGCAAACATTTTAACCCCGACCATTGTTTCAACGAAACCTGCCTTATTTATAATTTACGACCTCCCCAAGTTACTCAACTTGTCCGGCGCTGACAACTTTATTGAGGTCAACTCTTTGTATATTCCTGATGAATATTTTCCTCAACCATTGTCAAAATTTTATGTCCAAAAATGTATAGATAACATATCGCTTATACAGGAGTGTCAGCAAGAGGACAGCAATATATTTTTACATTAAACTTTTCATCTTCCGCTTTCACCCGCAACTTTTCACAATGGGGAAATCGTTTTGTCTTACCCACCTAAATATAAACCATGGAGTGGGTCGGTATTTAAAACCTCGTCTCTAATCGTGTTTGATAATATTCTATCATAAAACCGTTAGGTATTTACAAGAAAACCATAAGACTGTGATGGGATATTGTTTATGTCTGAGAACTCTATCCGGTTGTTCTTAATCATACTACAATTCTCCATAAGTCTTTATTCGTATGAATTGTAAAAATATTTGTTTGGTTTGATTTTTCCTTTGGTGTTCTCTATTATGTTCAACTTACTTATTGTATCACTAATCAATAACGTTTATTTGTTAAGGCTAAAGTTGACTGCAATTCAATTTGAAAAGTTTAATTCAATTGCAGTCAAGTTCAATTCATTTCCATGTCTCATGCAAACGATACAAAATATATGAAAAATTTGACAACGTTACGTGTTTCCTATACATATTCATATAGCTCTTAACTGCTCAGCAGCTCTGCAACTTTACAATGCTGCTAGTTCCCCCTGACCCGGTAGCGAAGCGGGGTCAACAACCTTTCTTCACGTAATCTCAGACTCTGGTGTAATTAGCAACACGCCCTAATCAATAAGCCGTACCGAATACCTAAGTGGACAAAATACCCGAGTACAACATGGCCATCTTGTTTGGAAAATAATTGGCAAGGGTGTCTCGGATCACGAACACTGAAGGGTCTGTTGCATTTCGTATATATTTTTTGTTCTGAGAAATGGATTGTAGTCTTCAATAATTTTAGTTGAAATTAGATCGTTCAAATAGTCTTAGAAGTTTAGGTAATACGTTGAAAACGAGCGTGAAATATAGAGGTTAGAGACGGATAGACAGACAGAACGCAACCGTGTATATAGGTTCTGATGTTATTATTTGGCACCAGAACACTAAGAAGTATTATAGAAGGTCTTTACCTCGAGTCTTTACAAGGAAATGTTCAAGTAAGTAGTTTCTCGTATTACCTTTTGTATCTACGTAGACTGATATCTAGTTATCTGCATATGTCAATGCTATTTTTTATAAAAACTTAACAGATACACACCAATTATACATACCTATTATGCTGTTGTCTAGTTATTTGTTTTTAAGACTGGAAATAAATTAAATTACACGACTTGTGCTATTTCTGATAATAACAATAGCAAAGAAGTGTGGGCTGTACATTATATGCCCTTCATAATTTGTCTAATATTATTTCGCTTTCTGATATTTTAGCATAAAGATCCGTATTTTGCTCAACGTAGACACATCCCACCTTAAGAGCTGTATATATAGACACAGACTGCCTTGATGGCATATTGATATAATAATATCTAGGTATTGATATTGTGAAGCGCGACAGAGTCGAACACATTGAGTTCATGGATGACCTTTATAGAGGGAGGACCTGTTTCTTCTGTGCTAAATTTGCAAAAAATAAAGTGGTATTGTTTTGAAAACTACGCGTAAAGTTTCAGTGATTGTGTATCGGTGTTTTGGCACAGTGAAGGATGAAGTGTTGATATGTTTTTAATTTTGGTTTTTATATCCTTTTATTGGGAAAATATCTCTTAAAGTGTTAAATACAACTGCAGATATCAATCTGTAGGATATTGTTTTGAAAACTACTCATAAGTTTCAAAGATAGTGGATCGGTTTTTGTCACAGTGAAGGACTGAGTTTTGATTTGTGTTTAGTTGTTGTTCTTTCATTCTTTTATTAGGAAAATATGTCTCAAAGTGTTAAAAACAACTGCAGATATCAACCTGTAGGCTGTCAAAAGTAAGTGAAATTCGTTTCAAAAGGAAGTCTTTTATTCTGTGGGCGAAATGTCATCTATTTTCTGCCTTCTACTTGAATACGAAATGCAATACCTGTTTTATTTTGGAAGAATTCATAAGTCCTCTTTTAGGATAGCTAGATAAATTAGGATTTAGTTCTGGAAGACCAGCGCTATACCATGATCTGCTCTACTATAGCATAAGCTGTTTCTTGTTTATGGTTCATTGTTAATGTTTATTTTTACTAAAATAAATAATATTTTTACTTTACTATAATAAACGACGATGCCTGGGTCCATCTGGCTCAGGACCGAGATGCGTGGAGGAAGGAGGAGGAGGCCTTTGCCTAGCAGTGGGACACACCAGGCTTAATAACTAACTAACTAATAGATGAGGGACATTCTTTCTCTGCATGCGCCAATAGCTAATTCAGACCGATGAAGTTATTCGGCGGTGGATACCTAAAGCCTATTAATTTCCCTTATAATAATAAAATATAATTTATTTAAGGCAACCTAAGAACAGTTATGATTGCTAATTAAAAATAATTTTAGGGCTTATATCAACAAATACCTTACAGACTAACTACATATACATACATACTTATATAAAAAGTTTTAATAACTAAATGGCAGACAATAGGTACGGCGACGTGTGTTTTTGTTTGGGGGAAAGTCCAGCATTGGACGAATGTGTGCTGAGGAATAGAATAGGTTATTCTTTCAAAATAACACTGCTTAGCAACTTTTTATTATCTTTTACCATACAGCATTCCATCTATTAACATGGAGTTCACGAGAATTTGACAGTGTGTAGCACTTTTTGTTCTTGACCGTACAGTGATAAACCAAGGCCAAATTGGGTAAATGTGTGCTTTCAGCTAATCAGGTCAGATTTTCAATTACCAGGAAGAGGCACTACCTACGGGATGCCAATTAGGAGTCGCCAACCTACTTGCGTGCATATATTTGGAACCATCACATTAACTAATGAGCTTTTAAAGAGAATTGGGGACGGCCCACAATTTTGGTAGATACGTAATTATTGACTTATATTATATAATTAACTGCGGTCCGCCCCGGCTTCGCACGGGTATTAAACAACAATTTCAGAAATTATACACACTAACGATGGGTTTCACAGTTTTCATACGGATCCCTTACTTTTTTAACAGCATTGGGGTTTTTGACATTGACTCGACACTTCATAACTGACACTGGCCGTAGAGAAAAAGCAAGCACCGTGCGCTATATATTCAACCTCTTTTTCTATTCTGACGCGCCATAATAGAAAAAGAGGTTGAATATACAGCGCACGGTTCAATTATTGAATTTTTGAAAATATTATATAGCCTATGTTAATCACGGAAAAATTAGGATTCTAATGGTGAAAGAATTTTTTAAATTGGTCCAGTAGTTTCAGAGCCTATTCAATTCAAACAAACAAACAA
Source organism: Eupithecia pulchellata (assembly GCA_963931895.1). Taxonomy (NCBI): domain Eukaryota; kingdom Metazoa; phylum Arthropoda; class Insecta; order Lepidoptera; family Geometridae; genus Eupithecia; species Eupithecia pulchellata. Next base: position 11,721,324 of record OZ007525.1, read on the forward strand.
ACAAATCTTTCCTCTTTATAATATTAGTATAGATCATTAGCTGCGGTCCGCCCCGGCTTCGCACGGGTATTTAACAAAAATTTAATTTTTCATGTGGATTTCTAATTTTTCAAATATTCTATACTTATCCTTTTTTCATCAGGGAAAATTTAGGATTCTAATGGTGAAAGATCTTTTCAAATCGTTCTAATGGATAGAAAATTTACTAAAATATGGAGTTTAAAATTATGCTTCCCTTGGAGTCGAGACCCTAGGTCCGTGGGCAAAGGCTCTCCGGTTTTTCAAAACATTATGTGAACGTCTGGTCGAAGTGACGTGTGACCCGAGAGCTGGTCAGTATCTGATGCAGCGCATAAGCGTTGCCATACAGCAAGGCAATGCAGCCAGCGTCTGGGATACGTTTCCGACTGGTATTGATAATGGATCAGGTTAGCTACCTGTAGTTCGTTTGTAGTCTGCAGTTAGCTTAATAGTATTAATTGTAAATACTATTTCTAATTTGGTTATTTAATGGTAATTTTCTTTTTAATGCCTCTGTAATAGTTTTATTCTATTTAGTTTAGGAAGAGATACGAAGTTGCCCTTGGTGGCCACCAAAATCTATTTTCGTATCTCTTCCTAAACTAAATAGAATAAAACTATTACAGAGGCATTAAAAAAAAGCTTATGATAGGTATCACAAACTGGACGATGGATTTTTGAAAATTCCTTTGTTAAACAGAATAATAACATAAAGTAGGTGGTGGCGCTAGTTTAGGTGCTGTATGCGCCTTAATTAAGGTTTAGAAAAAGAAATAAAAAATAAAAAAATTGAACTTTGTTATTCACTAAACGCACAGCATCGATTTTGTTATTTTATTGTTATTTTGTTGTTTTAACCGCGTTTCCCGTCCTCAGACCTTGGAACATGGAGACGCGGGCTGATGATGACGAGGCACCGACAGACCCCGCCGCCAGGAAGCTGACGCATCATGACTACACGGAACAGGACTTCGAAGGTAAATCTTTAAATTGCATCAATAAACAAATAAAGTTTTAGCTCGCTAAAGGAATGTCGGTCGTGTGATAGATAGGTAGGTACTTACCTAATAAAAATATTATATATTATCTATACTAATATTATAAAGAGGAAAGATTTGATTTTTTGTATGTTTGTTTGTTTGTTTGTTTGTTTGAATTGAATAGGCTCCGAAACTACTGGACCGAGTTAAAAAATTCTTTCACCATTAGAATCCTTAATTTTCCGTGATGAACATAGGCTATATAATATTTTCAAAAAAGTTAGGGATCCACATGAAAAATTCAATAATTGAACCGTGGGCTGTATAATTGTATATTCAACCTCTTTTTCTATTATGGCGCGTCAGAATAGAAAAAGAGCACAGCATATAGCGCACGGTGCTTGCTTTTTCTCTACGGCCAGTGTCAGTTTTGGAATGTCGAGTCAATGTCAAAAACCCCAATGCTGTTAAAAAAAGTAAAGATCCGTATGAAAACTGTGAAACCCATCGTTTTAGTGTGTATGATTTCTGAAATTTTTGTTTAATACCCGTGCGAAGCCGGGGCGGGCCGCTAGTATTATATATAGTCGATAGGTCATATTTAGATATATATAACATATTGAATAGTCTTAAAACTTTGAAATTATACCTAGGTCTCACCTTGTTATTTACTTCTAATTTTTGTAATTCTAGCACGCCAACCATTTGCTTTATATAAACTTTGTGTTTCGGCAGGTAGATAATGCCTCGGCATTAAGCCCTTTGTACCGTTTTAGTGCAATAGAGTTGTTAAATATTTTTTTTAAATAGTAAGTTATAACAACAAAAAATATTACATTAATTGGCAGAACTATTTACAGTTAAATTATCTCTTTCCATAAATCTAAGCAGTCACCAGAAGGCACAGTGCCCAGAATGCTGGCAGCGAATTGCCACACTGCAAACCGTACAAATATTTCTCCCGAGGCGGGACTTGATCCCACAAACTCCGGCATCGCAGAAATAACCAGATAGAGCGTGCATATTATTTACTATTATACTATTTGCACTCTATCACATTCGCACATAACCCGCAACCACACGCATAATGTTGTTCGTTCGAAAACATGTTCGATTTTTTGTGGTAATACGTTAAACGGACTCGTAAAACGCACTTCATCAGACACTCTAACTGAAAGTGATGAAGCAAGTGATTATAGCCCTATTAGCTGACAAAAAGTAGGTTTTACTAGTCGAAAAAGTGAAATTACGGGTAAGTGAAGACATGAGTGAGTTACTAGGATCCTGAGGGTAAAAGGTATTTTACCACGCCCAAGACGAAGACAGCTTTATGCACGAGGGGATTACGTAGCGAATTTTCCTCGTTTTCACACTTTCTGCGAGTGAATAGTAAAAGCAAATATCGCTGACGATTCTTAGAGGAAAAGTTTGGTAACATGTTTGGCGGCATTTATTTTATACCGATTCTGAGCAAAGGATATTTTAAATTTCGATGAAGAACTCATTGTACGAATGTATAGGAGATTACATTGAAAAAAAAATAAAGTTTTAAATCATATTCTGTCTTCGAAGTTTATGACACTCTGGAAGACACTGTTGGAAGAGAATGGCATTAACCCCAAAAGTCCTGACCAAAGTCCAACTAGATACTATTCTATATACCTTTTTATGTATCCAATGCTCACCGCAAGCACCAATCAAGCCAGAACCTACACAAAGTTTTGAGGAGTCTGGTCTTCTTAAGTTGAAGATAATGACAAACCTATTCAACAGCCATAAGCTTTTCAAATTACACTATGATGGGTGAATTTAATACTTAAACGATCCATAAACTTTAACAGCGCTTGCTCTTAAATAAAGACCTGAAGTATGAATATTTAGATAGGTATAATTTAGTTATACTAGACCAAACTCATTTGAATTGCTAACCAGGGTTACTTATCATTCTTGTATGTACATTAAAATGTTAGCGAGTTCGTGATTATGATAGATGGGGCTTTGGTAAGTAAGATTTAAAATTTGTCTAGCTCACTGACTTTTTAATGAAGAAAATTTTCATGAAATTCGATTTATCTTATAAGTTATTCTACCATAAATAACTGTTATTAGCTTTTAGAGACGACCAGTGAGCTGTTAAAAAGCATTAACTTTAATGTTAGTACTTTATAGTTACTATTTAATCACAACCACAGAATAACTATAAACCGAGCGTGGGGATTACTGCATTACCCCACTAATTAGAAAAGCTAGGCGCTTATCAGGGTAGGCCGACCTCCAGCTGTGGGCTAGTAAATGCTTGTTACAACTGCTTAGCTTACCTGGCTGCCTGCCATAAACATGGAATAACAAGAGTCATTCAGTTACCTTGTTCCTGAAAAAAATATTTAGATAACACCGCATTAATCATAATCATTTATTAACGAAAACGATTTTTTGTATCTTACTAACATTTTAACGATCACATCCTACTTCTGGAAATGGCTTCCCCAAATTTAGGGTTTTTTTCCACAACTCAGTATGATCTCAAAATGTGGGTTTTGGCAAGATCACACACCGACAGGCCGATGGGGATCGCTGTAGGGTTGTTGAAAATCTTCAATACCTTATTTTTTATTTGTATAATTATTTTAGGTTAAAAAAAATTACACGTTTAAGTGCTTATTCTGTCAGCCTAAGCAAATTCTTTGCAAAAACGCTTAATATAAAAAATCTGATTATTTTAACGATTAAAAGGTAGGAACGAGTTTTGCTCCAACTCAAAAACTGACAACCTAACAAGGTAAAGTTTAATTGCTCGCTTCATTACTTTACCTTAAAAAGATTGGAGTGAAGAAAAATTAAAGTGATAACTTTATTTCTTAATTTTATTTATAAATTTATATTTTATGGCACGTCCTATAATCCTGTTATGTTTATAGGGAAAAAAGCACTTTGATATTCAATACATTTCATATACAATAATGTTATTATAATCTGAAACGTGACTGCCATCATGGCCTACCTAAGGCTGCCTACCAATCCAAGCATCGGCAATATATTCCCTACGTCATATATCTACTGTCTCCATTAAATTGTATCTACACAATGTAATTTAGTGATACAGGGAGTTCTTTCAGATGAATGGAGAGGCGATTGATGTGGCAATAAATTTGTCTTGTAGGGAATTAGGTCAGAAGGTCAGAAAGGCTGGCTGTTTTAACCTATTTATCCAAAGGGGAAGTAAATTGATCGTATACAGGTCCTTACATTTTCAGTATATTTTTTAAGAAACTTTGTAATTCATTATTTTTATATCTATAAATAGATATATAATATAAACATTTACAATAGCAACAATGAAAGCAAGTGATAATGAATCCCACCTTTGACCCTTACCACGGTTTGTATAAATCGAAGAGTACTTCACTTTTACTAGTATAATTATTTGTAGTTATCGATTTGATTGGAAATTATTTAAAAGCTTGTGCCTATTGTACCTACTTAAAGTACCTACCTACTTACCAGTAGGTATAACAGGGAAGCCAATTTATCTGTGAGTGACAGATTAAATAAAGTTTGATAAAAAAACAGAAAGAAGATTCTGTAAACGTCCGTTTACAGTATCTTCAAAATCATGACAGAATTTTTAATTAATTGCTGATAAAGACAACATTAATCTGTTTTTCATCGGTTAAGGCGGGGATTCCCGAAATTCGGGTTTTTAACCGTACTTCAATAAATATAGGCCATATGGCCTAAAGTTCTGAAATTCATACATATTATAGTTGAGGATATTTTCTAGTACCTACATCGCCAGACAAAAACACGATTGGTGTCATTCCACTCGATAAAAAAAACACAAAGTTACCTCTAAATGAAACTTTAAATGACATCAGTGTAAATAGAAAAATGAATAAAATGACACAAAATACATATAAGTACCAAAAAATTGCAAAAGATATTACCTACGCATTACCAGAAAATATTTTTAAAGCGGCGCCATAAAAAAAGAAGTTGAAAGGACACAAATCTACTTATGTAGGTAACATAAGCTTAGGCCTTAGGTAATAAGTATAAGTTGGTAATGTTTACTGTGCTCGGTGGTGAGGTCACCTCAGAAAGAATCCATCTGGAAACCAGCGCTACTTTGCATTGATATGAGGCAGCATTAAACTGAGGTGGAACTCTTCAGACTGCATCGTTGCAGCATGGAGCATAACTACTTACACTCGATAGCTTACTTGCTCTAGTATTACACTCTTCATGAACAGCCTATGATAGTCCACTGCTGGACATAGGCCTCCCCTAATGAGCGCCATAGAATGCATTACTCATCATTTGGGGGTTATTGCCCATAATCCCCACGCTGGGCATGCGGGTTGGGGATCGCAGTTCGGTGGAGTTGTTCTGCAGAGGGTGCTGCTGCCCGCCCCCCGGTGTTTTCCCTTAGTCGCCTCTTACGACACCCACGGGAAGAGTTGGGGTGGTGAAATTCTATGCCGGCACCACACGGCTCATTACACTATTAATTATTACATTAATTATTACACTCTTAAATGTTGGTAATTTGTCAATATATTATTTAATATAATAATGTGTAATCTTAATTTGTTGATCTGTATAATTACCATAATTTTGTGTTCTTTGCTGTAACTGAGTTTGTACAATAAATTCTTCTCTATCTCTATATGCCATACAAATATCTTTCAAAACATCTAAATATTTACAAAATCGTGCTCGGCTGCGCACCATCTTGCTCACACTCGCCGAGGCGCCATAGAGTGGTCATGTCGGGAATCCTCGCCTTAAGCAATTCGTGGAAAATATTAAATTTACCTATAAAATAAAAGGTTGACTTTTATTAGAAAAATAGTAATATCGTTTATCTTTTACCCAACCCCTAAGGGGTACTATTAATATATATTCGGACTTTATGTACCCTCCACGGTTCATAGACTGTAAGGTCTATAAAGGTCTGTAATTAAATTTAATTAATGCTAAGACGATACCATTTCATAAAAGTTTATAGTAATTTTAAACTGCAGGGCAAAACCATTGACTTGATACAACAATTGATAACTATTGTTCAAAGCTTGTTGTTATTAAGACGCGAGGTAGAGCGACCAGCCAAGTTGGGAATAAAACATTTAGAAATAATATTTTTTAACGATCTGAACACATAATGATAAGCACTATTTTAACAGGTATTTATCGCGTTTTTTTTTTTGAGATGACAGTCATCTCGCGACCACGACAGAGTGCAAACCTGTTGAAACGTCAAGAAAAAAAAAAGAAAAAGAAAACGCGTTAATAGGTACTCTTTAAAATAGTACTTATCAACTTTTGGAAATATCATAGTTAGTTAGATATGTTGGCATGCAACAAATTTGGCTACGTCTGTACGCTCATAATTTGTTATGAGCGTACAGACGTAGTTGGTATTTTGGGAATCTCGTGAAGCTTCTTAGGGAAATTTATATATCTAATGTCGCAATTTTAGTTACGATAACCTTTTAAACGTCTTCTTGAGTGGAGACCGCAACTCGGCAAACGTAGGCCCTCCGGCCAGGTGTATGACGACCTGCAAAAGTCTGCAGGCAGATGCTGGATGAGACAAGCGGAAGACAGGGCGCTATGGCGCTCATTAGGGTAGGCCTATGTCCAGCTGTGGACTAACATAGGCCGATGATGATGATGATAATGATAAAATTTATTGAATTTCCCTGGAAGCGTGTGGAAGGTTTCTCCTTATAGAATATCTTTTATTAACTTATTCCCGCCGTCGGTCGACGACTAAATTAGATAGGTTATACTGGAATGTAATCATGCAGGTCAATTTGCTTCCATAAAGGCTTAGTTAAGGTAAAGTCAAGCTTTACACGTTGACTGCCACCACTACGGATAATATAATAGAATAAATAATAAAATATAATGCCAGACAATCCACACAGCATCATCTAGCCCCAAGCTTACTAATATAAAATTAAGCCCATATTATAGACAGTAAATGATAACAAAAAAACACAAAGAATTAAGCATATAGGAATTAGAATTAAGCTAAGCAGAGCTTGTGTTATGGGTACTAGATAACTGATATACATATGTACATAATACAATATTATAACATACTTAGATAGATTTTTCGCATCAAAAAAAATCTAGTCATGATATTTTTTAAAACGAGCTTTGGCGACTACAAAATAGTCCGCAAAGAAGTCGAAAATGGTTGGAATAGTATTTTTTATTGGTTTTTAATGTTATTAATTTTGTGATTAACATAAATAATTATGTTAAAAAATAGGACTATTTCGCGAGAACATGAAACCGGTATAAAAAGTATCCTTATCCTTTCTCCCGGTCTAGACAACGTCCGTGTCAAATATCAAAATCGGTTCAGTAATTTAGGTGTGAAAGACAGACAGACAAACAGAGTTACTTTCGCATTTATAATATTAGTCAGGATAAAGATTTTCAGGTCACGTTACGGAGCTAAGTCTCTGACCTTTTAATATAGCTTAGAACGAAGATATCTTCGTTGGTTCTAAATAAATCCTTATAAAGGTGAACTCCTTGATTCATAAAGTATATCGCATCCATCATGGCCGCACAAATAAGAAAGTCACCTTGTTTTATTATTATTGATGGAAGTTATTATTTTTTTATATCTATACTAATATTATAAAGAAGAAAGATTTGATTGTTTGTTTGAATTTAATAGGCTCCGAAAGTAAAGGACCGCTTTGAAAATTTCTTTCACCATTAGAATTCTTAATTTTCCCTGATGAAACTATACAATATTTATAAAAAACTAGGGATCCGCCTGAAAAAATATTTTTTCTTAAATATCCGCGCGAAGCCGTGAGGCCGCTAGTCGTTTATATGTTACTAGCGGCCCGCCCCGGCTTCGCACGGGTATTAAACAAAAATTTCAGAAATTATACACACTAAAACGATGGGTTTCACAGTTTTCATACGGATCCCTCACTTTTTCTAACAGCATTGGGATTTTTGACATTGACTCGACACTCCGTAACTGACACTGGCCGTAGAGAAAAAGCAAGCACAGTGCGCAACCTCTTTTTCTATTCTGACGTGCCTTATTAGAAAAAGAGGTTGAATATACAGCGCACGGTTCAATTATTGAATTTTTCATGCGGATCCCTAACTTTTTTGAAAATATTATATAGCCTATGTTCATCACGGAAAATTTAGGATTCTAATGGTGAAAGAATTTTTCAAATCGCTCCAGTAGTTTCGGAGCCTATTCAATTCAAACAAACAAACAAACAAACAAACAAACAAACATACAAACAAACAAACAATCAAATCTTTCCTCTTTATAATATTAGTATAGATAAGTTTATAAAAGAATTAATAACTTAAAAAGTAAATTAAAAATACTATTCGAACCTTTTTCGATTTCTACGCAGACGAAGTCACGAGCAACAGCTAGTATTCTTATATTTGAGCAGGTAAGGTTCAGCCAATAAGTAACTAAGTGCAGATCTTAAAGATCTATGGATTTTCGATTCGGAATGGATGGAATGCGAATTGTAATTAAGGGCTTCTCAATAATATCAAGGACTTATTTTATTATTGGTTACTAGCGGTCCGCCCCGGCTTCGCACGGGTATTAAACAAAAATTTCAGAAATAATACACACTAACACGATGGGTTTCACAGTTTTCATACGAATCCCTTACTTTTTTTAACAGCATTGGGGTTTTTGACATTGACTCGAGACTCCATAACTGACACTGACCGTAGAGCAAGCAGCGTGCGCTATACATATATTCAATCTCTTTTTCTTTTATGACGCGCCATAATAGAAAAAGAGGTTGAATATACAGCGCACGGTTCAATTATTGAATTTTTAATGCGGATCCCTAACTTTTTTGAAAATATTATATAGCCTATGTTCATCACGGAAAATGTAGGATTCTAATGGTGAAAGAATTTTTCAAATTGGTCCAGTAGTTTCGGAGCCTATTCAATTCAAACAAACAAACAAACAAACAAACAAACAAACAAACATACAAACAATCAAATCTTTCCTCTTTATAATATTAGTATAGATTAGTATATAGATTCATTATTATTGACTTATTTTATTATTGACGACCTTTGTGGCGCAGTGGGCGAAGGTCCGCCTGCGACGCAGGAGGTTGCGGGTTTGCACTGATTGCTTACATGTAAGCTGACCTAAGCAATATGTTAACCTAACAATGTCTCCTATCCATATCGCAAATAAAGGCGAAACAAACAAAAAAAAATAGTTTTTGTTTTTTTTCTTTAATACCCGTGCAAAGCCGGATGGACGTCTAGTGCCTATCTATCTTGTATACCTCTGCCAATAAACACAATAATATAAATATATACCTACAATACAATCTATGTTACACGTGGAATTGCAATCGATAAACACCTCCCTACCCATGTATCAGAACCAACGTATTGCGAGGCAATGCAATCTGCATCTGATTAGTCTTCAGTAGGCCAAGCACGGGGATTGTTCTCTAGAGTAGAATAGACAATAATGACATCGCATTGCCATAAATTGCGTACGCGTAGTTGAAGAAATTAATTTCAAATAATTTACGCATTCGATGACAAAGTGACGTCATTTTTGTCTATTCTACCTTAGACAAGAAAGCCCGTGCTTGCCCTACAGATGGGACTTGTTACATGTAAAGTTATATAGTAGGGGAGTCCCCACAGTATAATTTTATAGGTAGATCAACATAGACAGGAAAAAAGAAGTATATGAATAAATAATGCTGGACTATCTACACAGTAGCCTATGTCCAGCAGTGGACTATTATAGGCTGGTGATGATGATGATGATGATGATGATCTACACAGTGTCACCTAGCGCCAACTGAAGCAGAACTTGTTTTGTGGGTACTAGATAAATAAATAATTAATGCTGGACTCGCAGCATTATCTAGCCCCAAGTTAAGCAGAGCTTGTGTTATGGGTACTAGATAACTGATATACATAATAATATACGAGAACATAGATCTATACTAATATTATAAAGAGGAAAGATTTGATTGTTTGTATGTTTGTTTGTTTGTTTGTTTGAATTGAATAGGCTCCGAAACTACTGGACCGAGTTAAAAAATCTTTCACCATTAGAATCCTTAATTTTCCGTGATGAACATAGGCTATATAATATTTTCAAAAAAGTTAGGGATCCGCATGAAAAATTCAATAATTGAACCGTGGGCTGAATATTCAACCTCTTTTTCTATTATGGCGCGTCAGAGTAGAAAAAGAGGTTGTATAGCGCACGGTGCTTGCTTTTTCTCTACGGCCAGTGTCAGTTTTGGAATGTCGAGTCAATGTCAAAAACCCCAATGATGTTAAAAAAAGTAAAGATCCGAATGAAAACTGTGAAACCCATCGTTTTAGTGTGTATAATTTCAGAAATTTTTGTTTAATACCCGTGCGAAGCCGGGGCGGACCGCTAGTATTTTATATTATTGATAGAAAACGACTAGAACAGCCTGAACAAATATTATTGTAAACAATATATTGCAAATAGTAGAAATATTGGTCCCGAGGCGGGAATCGAACCCGCAGTCCACTGAGTCGCAGCCAGACCATCGCCCACCGCCCACCACTGGATATGACTGATATACTAGAATATATTACATATTATTTATTTATTTATGCCAACGAATGTAACTTTGTCTCAAGATATGTACCTAATACATATATGTATAGTGTGCTAGTACTGTCTTCGAAATATTGTACAAGTCAGTATTTCCTCTTTATTCATAAAGTTATCTAGGAATTCTCACTCAACTGCACATCATATTTATACTTAGTACATAGATACCACACACGTGTCGTTAGTATCTATATCTACAATGAAGGCTTTGTGCGACATTCAGGCGACGTTCAGGCTTTACAGAACGTGACACAGCTTTTGTTCGCACGTGGCAGTCTATTAGAAATGAATGGTCGAATATAACAAGAATGAATTCGTGATACCTTGCGTGATACAAACTGTCAGAGATTTATGACAGACCAAAATGCACCCCCATATTCTTTGGTGAGGGAAAGTGAAGTTTTTGACAGGTTGGGAATTATCACACGTGGTGAATAAATCTAACAAAGATAGCTCCTGGATCTCATCAAAGAGAAATCCTTTAAAAATACGCTCCCGCAATTACTGGTAATCCAAAAACGTGCATAAAAGACAAAATGTCAAAACAAGACCCCTGAATTGCGAATGTGATTTGCGCGCCGTACTTTAATTAACTGATCAAAAACTGTACTAGTTTGAGAGGAACATAATAAAGCCTGAGGCAGTTAGTAGGTAAAGCTGTAAGATAAACTGATCTCCATCAAAACTTCGTCCGTTACCTCCAAGAAGAATAAAGAAATCGCACCGCAAAAGCTTGTGTGCACTCAAAAACTTTTGTAACGTATCATCTCCAAACCTTAATATTACTTTCCCTGTACCAGTTGGTAGCTTAAATAATTAACAGATTGTACTAGCTGATAAAATGTTATGCGAGTAAAATATGGGGTTATACCTTTTAGGAGTAAACACTAGCTATCGCGATGTCTAGATTGTTCGTACTTAAAGTCGTGCTAAAGTGCTATAAAGGTGCATTCCCACGTCGCTGGCACCGTAAAGCTACTTTAAAGCGTACCGTATAGCTACCTACTTTATAGCTTTTAAGCTTACAATTTCAATGGAAGGAAATGTTAGAAACAGCAGATTTTATTTTCTAAGATTTTATTTTGTAGTAGAAAAGTAATCCTTTGAGTTTGTTCTATACTAGCTTTAGCCCGCTTCATGGCACATGGTTTTCAAGATTTAGAATTACATGAATGTAAAATTTCAGCACGATCGTGGATTTTACCATCGAAACTTCGGATATATGCTAAATATTACGAGTATTGTAAAATAAGCTCTGCTTACTTCGGGGCTAGATGATAGATAGTGTACGAATTGTCGAGCATTATTTATTCTCTTATTGTTGGATCAGTTGAGCTACCTGTAGATTGTTTTCAACAAACAAGTTAGGTCAATGGTTTCAGTTGTAAATACTAGTTCTTATTTGGTTCTTTTATTGTAATTTTCATTATTATTATTATTGTCTTGAAGAAGTAGAACTCCTCTCTATGAGAAAAAGCGCTAAAAGGCGAGAAAAAGCGACGTATTTGTAACCTGTTTTGCATATATCGATGCGATCTTGTTGAGTTACATCTTATCGGGCTAGGTCAAGCAGGGCTTGGGGATAAGAACGTTTTATGCTGCGATTCTGACTTTTAGATGTAAGGTTACCTTAGCTTTAAATAGATATGGTTATAAAGAAGGATAAACAAACGATAGCGGATATAAGTATAAATACAACTAAGCCCTAAAATTTGTACAAAAGTCCATTATACGAACTGGAAAAATTGCATCAATAAGTTTCCAAATAAAAATAAAAGAGAAATATATATTTACTTAAAATGTAAGGCAAATATATCACTCCTAACAGAATAACTATACTTATAGTAGGTACGTACTTACAACTAAACGCCAATATTTTAAATGCGAAAGTTTTGATGGATGGCTATTTCTAACTTCTTGATGACAAAACTTCTGAATTGACCGGACTAAAATTCGCACAAATGTAGGCTAGACCATTAAGGGCGCTTATCGTGACCAATTACCTACCAAGCCACTACTACAAGTAGCCAATAGTCTACTGTGCAGGAAGACGACAGAAAAATAAGATTCAGGCTGGACTCAGCTACTTTTGATTCTAGGAAAACGCGTGTGAAGGCGCGGTCTTAGCTTGTAATAAATAGTAACCAATTATCGTTTGTAATACATACTTGACTTGGTTAAACTTATCTTCAGTTAATCCGTAAAACGGTACATGTATTCAATTTGCCAGCATTTATTAAATCAATCGATATGTGTCAGAAACATAAGCCTGCCATGCTAATAACTGGTAAACTTTTATGATATTCTTTTAATTTACCTAGCCAGGTTATTAAAAGCAAAAGTTGGCATGGTTAATTCTTGCGTAATGAATGAGCAATATCGCAAAAATACGGAATCGCTGAAAGAAATTGGATCTTTATAAAACCTTATCTCTCTGTAAAAAAGTTAAATAAAACACCGATAAGACTTTTATAAGGTAAAAGGTAAAGGTGAAAGTTCGAAAAGGTATGATTAATGTATAAATTCATCTAAAAATGGCACGAACGAAAGTATTATGATGAGGAGCTCAGAATGCTGATATGAAATTCTCTTGGAGGTATGTATTTAGACATAGTACATATATGTATTATATAACATATATAATACGAGATATTTGTGTGATTACTGTGTCTGTTCTGTACGTGCTACGAAATTCGTAGAAGGTCTATGAAGAATCATTTTGTCGATGCGAAAAATCGTACAAACTAATAAATAAATAGTGCCGGACAATCCACACAGCATCATCTAGCCCCAAGCTAAGCAGAGCTTGCGTTATGGGTCTAGTACCCATGACTGATATACATAATACAATATTATACTATTTATTATACTAATATCTATGCAGGAGGAAAAAGGGTCAATAAACGAGATAAAAACCTGTTTAAGTATTAACATGGACACGATGGAGTTTAATATTGCTTAAAGGCATTTAATATCGAACTATGAAATTATGCTTTTTGATGGACTATTTTGCTGGTAAAAACATTATGATGACTACTCTTTTGTATTAGGTTTTACCTGTAAGAATAGATGTTTTGAATAAATACAAACACACCTACCTCAATCAACAGACACCTGTAGGCCAAGCACTTCATTAGTGAATTTACGTATCAGTACAGTAGGCCAAGCACGGGGATTGTTATCTAGGGTAGAATAGACAATAATGACATCGCATTGCTATACATTGCGCACTCGATGACAAAGTGACGTAATTTTTGTCGTGCTTACCCTACTGTAGGGCAAGCACGGGCTTTCTTGTCTAAGGTATAATAGAGAAAAAATACGTCACTTTGTTACCGATTGCGTAAATTATTTGAAATTAATTTCTTCAACTTCAACAATGTACGCAATGTATAGCAATGCGATGACATTTTTGTCTATTCTACCCTAGATAACAATCCCCGTGCTTGGCCTACTGATACGTAAATTCACTAATGACACAGGATTTTATAAACTGTCTTTGATGATTCAGTATAAAGTAAGTTATACCTACCTAATAATTTTATCTCCTGATAACAGATTCAGATTCAGATTCAGATTCAATAACTTTATTTCTTTAGGCTTACAAAATAAGCACTTAGACAAGACAAATTTCAAACAGACAATTATTAAAATAAGAAATAATTGGTTATTGATTTCTCTTCACTTCAATTTTTTGTCCACTAGTGGAAGAAGTGAAAAAGAAACCACTAGTACATTCATATATAACTTATGTGTCTAATACAATTTTTGTTTTGCCTATCTAAATCTAGTTTAATGTGATTTAGATACATGTCAATAATTATTTAAATTGGTACCAAAAACTAAGCACAACATTCAGTTTCTTACATGCTATTGTTGGTGTGGAATGGAGCGACATCTGGCCAAGCATTAGTATCATTAACGTAATCATCTATCGAGTAAAATGCTTTCTTAATAAGGTTTTGCTTTATGTATTGTTTAAATTTACGAATAGGGAGCTCATTTGCTTCAGATGGAAGCTTATTATAACAAACTTTTAACGTCATAATAAAGCTAAAATATAGGATCGCATAGGAAATATTAATCCTCTCAAGATTTTAATCATTTTGATGAGCTCCTGTAAAACATTATCCGATAGATTGGATATTCGTTCCACTCAGGTGGCAATACGTGCCCTGAATCCATAGCTTAGTAGGTACTTGATATACAGGGTGGAGTGTTGAGATATGGGATAAAGGGGGTTGCAATTTAGAGCGTATACCTTACGTCAATTCATCATCTCAAAAATCCCTTTGAAGAATCAACAGATTTTCTTTTTGATTTCTGGCCAAACAGCTTCAAACGGACAGAATCTGATGTCTGGGAAGGGAAGGGAAGGAAGGAATTAGGAAGGTTTTTGTCCAGAACTTATTTGGGTTTGGGGCGATCGTTTGATAGTTATTAGTGATAGTTTTTAAACTATTTTCGTAACTTTCTGTAATATTAATGACATCAGTAGCAATACAAGAAACAAGAACTTATTACAAATTCCATCAAAATAAATAGTTAAAATCAAAGTGCTTTATTTCCTTTAGACCTTACAGGACTCTTTGGCATGCTACACATAACATAAGGTAGAAAAATCATATTTATGGACAATAAGATAACACCTTATTTCTTATTTTATAATATTTTACTAGGTAAAGTTTGACTTGTTTAAGTGTTTATTATGTAAACCTAAAGAAATACAGTTACTGAAATCTATCAGAAATAAATACAGTAAATCAATAAATCAGTAAATAATAAATCAGAAATAAATACTAAATAAATATACAGTTACTGAAATCTGAAATCTATCGTAAGTAAAACAACGGATTATCCTAAGATTTTTCGTAAACAGACTACCGTTATGGCCTCATCTAATGGTGTGATGAGGAATAATTTACCATTCCAGCAAGAATGATACGTTACATGTTCTGAAATACGCCTCGTTGCACGTTGCGCGCTTTCTTTTCCCGTGCTGACTAAATAATAATAATAATAATTTCTATAGTAAAAAATGTATTTTATAACGAAATGTATAAATAAATAAAGTGGAATAATAATAATCATTTATTTCAGATAATCACAAATCCATATAATAGTTAGAAGCAAATGTCTTAAAACCTAAGTTTGCTTATCTTGGTGGTGATTAAAAAATGTCAATTTACATTTACAGCAGTGATGTGTTTGTATAGCCGCCGATTTAGCTTATCCGCTATCATCATCAGGACGAAATAAACGAACACTCGCTGTGTAAAATGTTACATTACGCAACATAACAGCGATCAATGGCTGGCTTTATCACCTAACTTTACCCAGCCTCCCTGTTTAAGCCGGATAGGTACTGTAGGTATAGAAATTTGATGGAAAAGGTTTCCCTATGATGATTAAATGAAATGTATACACGTCACATAGACGATCTTGTCTTTATAATCCAATCTCTTTATCAAATTTACAGGTGAGTGTTATCGTGAAGTCAGAATATAATTAAAATTATATTCTAACCAGTAACCTTTACTGGTGGATTCCTAACGGATGCTTTAACTCAAGCTCAAATCTATATTATCTAAGACAACCTCTGTGGCGCGGTGGGACAAGGTCCGTCGGTGACGCAGGTTGCGGTTTCGATGTGTGCCTTATGACTAATGTTTATACATTCTGCAGATATTTGTTCAGGGTGATCTGGTTGTTTTTCTATGTATAAAATATATATTTATTGAGGTTAATACATTAGTATTATTAAGGTAATAATAAATTAGTATGAATTACCTTTTAGCCTTATGTCCTTCATGTCTATAGAGAAAAAGTTTCAAGTTTGCAAACTACAAGAATACTAATGGGGGGCCTATGTCCAGCTGTGGACTAACAAGCTGATGATGACGATGATGATGATGATTATATTATGTAGTACTTACCCATAACACCAAGCTCTGCTAAGCTTAGGTTAGATAATGCTGTGTGAATTGTCCAGCATTATTAATTATCTACCCGTTGTTGGGCTAAATCGCTACAAAATTAATATAAACTAATAGAACCAATAACGCTACACAAAACAATTTTATTTTAAAGTTTGATTGTATACAATTTGTGAAGCAACAAAGCTCCGGCTGTTATTGTGAGTTAGACTTCACATTTAGTTAGTTAATTGGAAACAAAACGTGCAAGCAAGTTGAAAAACAATAAGTACTCTCCAAAAACAAAGGCATAAATTTTCAACGCTTTACTTTAATCTTGATTCACTGAAAATAATGTTTGTGATATATTTTCTCTAGAAACGAAACTCGGAGCTTATCAGTAGATAGGTTCTAAATTAACTTTACCCTTTCAAAGTACGTAGTTTGCGAACTTGAAAGTTATTTTCTAAAGACATCAGTCCTTCAGGACATAAGGCTAAAAGCTAATTTTAATTTAGGTAGGAATTCGGTTAAAATTTACATTTCGCAGCGAAAGTTTCGTTCTTAAACAAGGATATACTAAGACTACCGAGTTGTGAAAGATCTAAATTTGGGAAGGGCAAAAGGACGTAAGGGTAGCACTACAACGTTTTTTTCTGACAAAAGTGAACTGACGAAAAGTGAAAAAGTCATAAGTATATCGACGCCATAGGCATTATTGATTAAAACCTTTATTAACTAAGGAAATTACAATTATATTACTAAATTTGAGTTAGTATTTACAATTGAAACAACTAAGCTAACTGCAGACTGTTGCAAACAAACTACAGGTAGCTCAACTGATCCATATCAATACCAGTTGGAAGTTTACCAATTAGAATATTACATAATAAATAATAACAAAGATTATCGTATGTAAATCACTGTATGGTATAAAACAAAGTCGCTTTCCGCTGTCTGTCCGTATGTATGGTTAGATCGAAGGGATTTTGATGCGGTTTTTTGTTATAAGAGACATAATTATTTGTATAACATACTTTAGTATCTAGCATTGCACCTGTGCGAAGCCGGGGCGAGTCGCTAGTTATGTTAATAATACTTAAAAAAAAATAACGAATAATTTATTTTTACGTCGCTTTTACTTCCTTCCCTCCTTCGCCTTTCTTTTTGATGGAACGACCAAAAGGCTGTATTATACATATATGTCTTTGGCAATCTCTTAAGGCTCCGGTGACGGTTGAATTTCCTATACAAACGTAATACCAAAATGGTTTGTAATTTGAGCATATTTTCACCATGTACTGCTATTATTTGTATTTGCTATATAGTATTAGAATATTATTTATCGAGGTTCCTACCACAAGCTTTTTTGAAAATAATTGTCTATCTACACAAATAATAAGAAAACGTGTTTTCTTTGAAAAATCCGATTTGGTTTAATTTCAGTTCAGTACTGTTGTGTTTTGATAAAAAAAATCCTGTAGGAATCTAGATAATACTATTCTAATACAAATAATAGCAGTACATGGTGAACATCATCAACATCAACATCACCAGCCTATAATAGTCCACTGCTGGACATAGGTCTCCCCTAATGAGCGCCATAGATGGCATTATCATTTGGGGGTTAATGCCCATAATCCCCACGCTGGGCATGCGGGTTGGGGATCGCAGTTCGGTGGAGTTGTTCTGCAGAGGGCGCTGCTGCCCGCCCCCAGGTGTGTTTCCCTTAGTCGCCTCTTACGACACCCACGGGAAGAGATGGGGTGGTGAAATTCTATGCCGGCACCACACGGCGTACATGGTGAAAATATGCTCAAATTACAAATAACTTGTAGTACGTTTGTATGGGAAATTCCTCCGTTAGCCAAAAAGCATCCAACCTTTACATCACCTAAGCCATTTCCATTGCCAAAAGATATAAAAATATAATAAGTTTAAGCAAAAAGCCATTTTAGTCCCGGGGAGAAAACGCCAATGACGTACCGAAAAGTACCGTAACTAAATTCCCTTGGATTTTATGGAAATAGCTTTTCTTTGGCTTTGATCGGTGAAGCCTCGATTTGGAAGTTTTAAAAGAATGAAGGAATCCAGTTTGAGTTCCCATCAGAGACCACAATATAAAAATTATTTAGTTATTTACCTGTTTATAGTTTTTCATTTGAAATTAACATAAATAAATAATGCTGGACAATTCACACGCCATTATCTAGCCCTAAGCTTATATTATGGGTGTTAAGAGTATTAGTATATGATTTATGTATATCATTTTATCTATTATGGCATTGAGCGTGTTTTTAGATCACAATATCAGCCGGGAGAACTCTAGATAAACCTAATTTAGGATTTGAGACTCTACGAGTACTTACGATAAAAAAGTAATCTTTTTATCGTAAGTATGCAAGTATTAATTAATAAACACTATTTCTACCTTGATACTTAGATGTTAAAAAATATATACTGTTCTATTGTGTTCTCAATAAATACATATTTGATTGCGGGTTACCGGCAACACACAAAAAAAATAGAACAGATATTACATTAAAAGTATAGACATAGATGTTAAAAATACATATATTTTTGCAGGTCACCGCCAACACACTGTGTTCGTCGGGGTGCACGTCCCCGCGCGGCGACACTCGCACAGAAAACACAAGCATCACCATCGCAATGGAGACACGGAGCCGGATAGACCGGGTATGTATTGTTTTATTCTTAGTTCTGGACAAAGATAACTGCCTATAACTAGTTGTAAGAGTTTACAAGCAAGAATTAAAATATACTACAGTGGCCTGCGAAAAAGTATCATACTTTTAATGTATAATGTTTTCTAAACTATAGAATTTTAAGATATAAAATAAAATACGTTCTATCAAGTGGTTTAAAATAGTCTACTAGCCTATTGTTCGTTCTATAAGCTAAAATATGTATCACTCGATAGACCGAAGATAAATTAGCGGGGAATCCATGGAGTCGGCTCAGGGTTGCTGTCGTCTTTTGAGGGTCTCTATACGACAGTGAAAGTACATGGGCTGATATAATTATGGTGATTTGAATGATTCATGAAAGTCTGCGTTCTACAACATGATGTGCTATCGTAGCATTTTCGTAGTGGTTATGCTACGTCGTAGCAGTGTTGTAGAAGTTCTGCTACAGTGAGCAGTATCGTAGATGTTTTGCTACGCCGTGTTGTAGCAGCTGCGTAGCACATTTATAAATAAAACACAAAATGTTTATGTAAAATATTCCTAACCTTTAATTTGAAATATTCCTTTACCTAAAACAATATTAAAAGCAGAGACAAAAGTATCAAATGATCATTATAATTATTGTTGTAATGATTGATGCTTCCAACCTTACCGAGCAGATAATGAGTAAAATTACATTATTTCAGGCCACAAAGAGATTCGTTAGTCTTTGATGTTATCTGAACTTGTAAATGCGTGGTTTGCAAGAACTAGCCTTGAATCAATGTCATATTGTGATATAGAACATGGTTGAATTAACTTTCATGCTGAATCGACGTCAGCTCGGCGGGAGATAAGTGAATCGTATCCTAATAATTCTGATTCATTAGAATTCGCGAGTTAGAGTACCTTGCAAGATTTTAAAGTTAGGTATAGTAAACGTGCATCTCATACGTATTTGTAAAAATTCCCTCGCAATAATCATTTGTTAAAAAAAATCTCATTGCGTTTTACGGTAACTTACAGATAAAGAATAAAGCCCTGTAACTTCAAGACCCTTAGGTAGTATTAGAAAACTAGGGAATAAAAAACACTGTAAGATTATTGTGTCATGGATGATAATAGCGATGATTTAATTAATAGGCCCTGGCATAGTGGCTCGCAGACGGCTGAGCGTCACGGATGATGGAGAGACATGTAAGAAACAGCCGTAACTCCTTAATGATAAGATTGAGTTTCCTTTACTTCATTACTTTGAAGCATGGATGTTTGTCAATATTCATTTAGTTGGAGATATTGTTTTGTGTCTTTTTTTGTGATTTTTCAAGAAAGCATGAAATTATTTTATTGTGAAAAAGATGTTTTTAAATCATTCGCATGAAGGCAATTTCAGCAAATTTTCATTTATGAGGTTCATGTAATATATAATGTGTTTGTGATTATCATCAATATTTTACCAAATTTTCGTGCGATAATGTTTATTGATTATAAGAAAAAGGGTAAAATAGAAAAGGAAATTCAAAATACCTTTGTATAAAAATTTGATTGTTGTGCCATATGCTTAGGGTCAACTTCATAAACTTTTTGAAGTTTATTTGCGCTGGTCCGTTTTCCTTGTATCCCCAATCAAGACGACAGTAGCACTTTTACGCTTAAGTTACTAAAGTAATAAATCATAAATTATCACAAGAAAGGTCGGGACTTCTGATACTTCAGGCTTCAGATATGGCCCAGCGAAGCATGAAATTGTATCTAACAAGACTCGTCCCGACATACCTATAGTCTCCAATATCTCTAGCATTACATTAAGTATAATGAACTATTCGTGATAGGTAACTCGATTAGTGAATGTTAACAAGATCCCTGCTTTCAGTGACACCCCCCGCCCAAAGAGTTCAATTCATACTTGGCGAAGATCTCGACGATTCCGCCATGGAATCCCACCCCCTCTTCTCAGAAATGGAGGAACTAGTCAAAGAGGGCGATGAACTTGAATGGAAAGAGACGGCAAGATGGATCAAATTCGAAGAGGATGTCGAAGAAGGTGGAAACCGATGGTCTAAACCCCACGTTGCTACTCTATCTCTTCACTCACTCTTTGAACTGCGAAGCCTCATCCTGAATGGATCAGTTATTTTGGACATGGAAGCCAGTTCGTTGGATCAAGTGGCTGATACAGTACTGGACAGCATGGTATCAGATGGATCTCTTGGCTACGACAGCAGAGAAAAGGTCAAAGACGCATTGCTGAGGAGGCATAGGCATCAGCACGAAAGAAGAAATCATAACAACATGTCAAGATTACCGTTGATCCGGTCGCTGGCAGATATTGGAAGGAACCATTCGTCATGTAAAAGTGAGTATAACTCTTCTAGCAATAACGAATTATAAACATATAATAAATCTCAGACTTGTTTAAACAGTCATGATAGGTTGATTCATCGTTCTTTAAGAAGCTATAGTTTCATATAACGTTAGGTATTTCAAAAGAGACTCTGAGACACATACGATAGACCCTTGTAGGCATCATGCCCTTTAGAAACAAGCACGGCGTTCCTTTTAGCCTTGATCAACATAGGGACTGATGAGTCCTATGCCCTTGCGAGTAAGCCAGCATTCAGATTTCCTATAGAATGAGTTCAGGTCTCCCATGCTGATGAATTGGTGATTAAAGATTTGCAGGAAGGTGGCTCTCGACGCTCCAGCGCCCGGAGTTGTCGAGGGCCCGCCTCGTCACCTCACACGTCTCTACTCGAAGCCGGCGACGCAAGGGGCTCTTATCTAGCCGTGCCAGGTTAGAAATGGTTACTTGTGTGCCACACTACTCACGCCATTTTGATCAGCACACGAGCACAGCTAACCTTTATGTTTCACCTTTTGTGTATTGCCCTGTGTGAAAACTCCAAAGTAGTCAATAAGGTGGAATGTTTATCTTTGAGTTTGAAATGTTTCGGTGCGGTTGGATAGTTGAATGTGTCATTCAACTTACAGAGTATCGACCAACCCTCCAAGACTCACGAAGAATATTTCTCTATGTGCCCAACCCACTTCGTAATTATAGTTATGAGTTATGTATATGTACATATATAGTGAAGTAAGAGATGTAAATTGGCAATTTGTATTACAGTGGATGAGAGCTGTTCGTCAAGTGGGCAGACACACTCATACAAAGGGGAAATCAGTCGTTTCCTAGGCATCCCTAGTGCGGGTAACCGCTTGTATTCAAAATTAATAAATGTTGTTATCTGTTTTATGTCTTATTCGTCATATTATCATTAGCAAATCATCTGTTAGGTTTTATTTTATAACGCAGTTACTTAAAACTCTTAAATGTGCAGTTTTATTTGTTTCGCTCAAGCTTTTTATCAAACAATCATTCAATTATTCTGTTTTAACAATGAAAGTTTTAAGTAGATGGAAATGAAATTTCAGTACTTAGGTAAACTAATTCATAAAGTTTTACATTACAATTGTATATTTGTTTGGAAGTTCAACTCAAGCAGATTGTGTAGCATGATAGTTATCGGCACGGATCTCGAACGTTCGACGGAGTTTTAGAGACATATTTATTTATGTCTATTTACAGATGATTCACATTCAGATAGACTGAGTAGTCAAAGTCAGCGTTCTATAACCTACCGATAACTAGATTCTAGACTTTATTTGCACTCCTCTTCCTCGTTCATATATTTTAAATGTATTCAAAGCTTTTGAATGTATTTATTGTCTATATATCTGCTTATCACGTAAGTATTTAACGTAAATACTGTTTCAGGTGCACACGACGACGGAATGATCAAAAGCCCCAGCAGTATTTCAATGAATAGGAACCACAGTTCCGGAGATCTTCCAATAAACGGGGATATAAACCACAAAACTAACACACACTTTATGAGAAAGATACCGCCAGGAGCAGAAGCCTCCAATATTTTGGTTGGAGAAGTTGATTTCCTTGAAAAAACCCTCTCAGCTTTTGTTAGACTCAAAACGGGAACATTTATGGGAGATCTTACAGAAGTACCAGTGCCAACTCGATTCATGTTTGTTCTACTAGGACCTCCGAACAGCAATTCAAGCTTTCACGAAATCGGAAGAGCAATGGCAACACTCATGTCCGACGAAATATTTCACGAGGTGGCATACAGAGCGAGGAAGAGAGACCATCTCTTAGCGGGCATTGACGAGTTTTTAGACGCAGTAACAGTCTTGCCCCCAGGAGAATGGGACCCGGCTATCCGTATCGAGCCTCCAGCTGCAATCCCTTCCCAAGATCCTCGAAAAAGACCAAACGATCACAACAATCAAAAAGAAGAGCTCGATGAAGAGGAGGAAGAAGCGAAACAGAGGGAGGAATCCGGCCTAGCCAGAAGTGGACGACTTTTTGGCGGTTTAATGAATGATCTGAAAAGAAAAGTACCCTGGTATTGGTCAGATTTTAAAGACGCGTTAGCGCTGCAGTGTATTGCCTCATGGATATTTTTGTACTTCGCTTGTTTATCACCTATCATAACTTTTGGAGGACTATTGGGAGAAGCGACTGGTAAAAACATGGCTGCTATGGAATCCCTCATATCTGGCTTTGTATGTGGCATGGGATATGGCTTCTTCTCAGGACAGCCTTTAACCATTCTTGGATCTACAGGACCCGTGCTGGTTTTCGAAACGATAGTATTCGAATTCTGCAAGCAGGCTGGATGGGATTATATGTCATTCAGATTCTGTATCGGGACTTGGATAACAATTATCCTCGTTATACTCGTAGCAATCGATGCAAGCGCTTTCGTTTGTTACATAACGCGTTTCACAGAAGAAAATTTTGCTACACTTATAGCTTTCATATTCATTTACAAGGTAAATTGCATACTAGGAAATTGGTTTCGGAAGTTGGATTTTGTTTTAATTTAACGTGTTTTGTTGTAGGCGGTGGAGAACGTTATTTCTATCGGCAAGAAGTATCCTCTGAAGACACGCCCCGACGAAGTCCTAAATTATGAGTGCTATTGTTTGCCAAGCAATTACTCTAGAGTGCCGGAACAGTTTAATTGGACTTCGGTTGACAGAGAGTCTTGCCAGGTGAGAGCTAATTACTTTACCGTTCAACTTTATACCATCTGACACTAAGTTCGTCGTAACTAGTCTTATAAAGCAATCATAGCGCTTAGGCTACGCTTTAATCCACTTAAGACTTCCAAAGGCTATTAGTTCATTTATCTACAGGTTGCTATCATAGCACGAGCCTTTGAGTTGACTTTACTAATACAATTTCTGTTACAGCTTTATAACGGAACTTTAGCCGAAGGAGGGTGCGACACAAAAGTATACGTACCCGACGTATATCTAATGTCCATCATACTTTTCCTGGGGACTTTTATTATATCTGTAATCTTGAAGGACTTTAAGAATTCATTATTCTTTCCATCAAAGGTAAGATTTAAATTTCGGAACCACGGAAAAACACTTGTGTCAAGTGTTTACGAGGGCGCAATTTATAACAAACTTTAACATTGTTCATTATTTTTTTCAGGTCAGGCAAATAATCAGCGATTTCTCGGTAATAATAGCAATTCTATCGATGTCATTCTTGGATTACAAAGTAGGTGTGAAAACCCCGAAACTCGAAGTGCCCGCAGAGTTCAAACCAACACTTCCCACCCGGAATTGGGTTATCACACCATTTAACGGAAACCCGCTCTGGTCTGCCCTAGTCGCCGTATTGCCAGCATTACTAGGAACGATTCTGATCTTTATGGACCAACAAATAACGGCTGTTATCGTGAACAGGAAAGAGAATAAACTGAAGAAGGGCTGTGGATACCACTTAGATCTATTCGTGCTGGCTATTTTAATCCAGGTTTGCTCCGTGATGGGACTGCCATGGTTCGTTGCAGCAACAGTGCTGAGCATAAATCACGTAAACTCCTTGAAGGTGGAATCTGAGTGCGCTGCTCCGGGAGAAAAACCACAGTTTCTAGGAGTTAGAGAGCAAAGAGTTACCCACATTCTAATATTTTTGATGATTGGTTTCTCGGTGGTCCTCACACCGGTTTTGAGCCATATTCCCATGCCGGTGTTGTTTGGAGTATTCTTGTACATGGGAGTGGCTTCGCTCAAGGGACTACAGTTCTTCGACCGGATATTGATAATGTTCATGCCCCAAAAGTATCAGCCGGATCACATGTTTTTGCGACAGGTGAGATTGAATAGCATTTACTGACATGCATGATAATTGTGCTAATAGACTTTAGGATAATCATAATTGGAGACACTTTTGGAAAAAAGACACTTTTGTTTCCGAGAGCCCACTGAGATATTTCTGAAGTTTTAATTCTATTGCTTTTGCAGGTTCCAATAAAACGGGTCCACATATTCACAGCCATCCAGCTAACTTGTCTAGTCTGCCTCTGGGTGATAAAGTCCTTCTCTTCAACCTCGATTCTCTTCCCTCTCATGCTGGTCGTTATGATTGGCATCCGGAAGGCATTAGATCTTTTCTTTACACGTCGAGAAATGAAGATACTGGATGACGTCATGCCGGAAATGACAAAACGAAGTGAGGACGATCTACGAGAACTCGGCGATGCTGAGGTGGGATGGCATGCGAAACTCTTGCGCCTTTGCCGCCGGATCTGACCACCCCATTTGTCACTGTCATGTAGATTTGGGATTTTCGAGACTTGGCGAATGAAAACGAATTATATCGCAATCACATTCCATTCTCGGCGTATAAAAATTCAGAGATATTTTCGTTATCAATTGCCACGTATCTATTCTTCCATGTTTGTTTAAATAAATTGATGTTATGTTCGTTTGTTTTTTACTCCTTCAATTATTTTCTTTCCTTTGCTCCACTTTGTCTTTTTAATTGGTGAGTAGAAAACATTATCCATTATCGCTATTGTTTTTGTTGACTTGTATATGTAGTAGTATCTAAGCCAGTTTTTTTTATAGGAGACGACGAAAAGTATGCCACCAAGTTACCAAGAAAACCTTCAGATACCGTTGATAAATGGGAATATTATGAACATACCACTGGCATCCATTAATATTTCGGAGGAGGTAAACAAGACGGGGATATGGAAACAAGTGAATAATAGCAATAAGATAAAGAATAATATGAAATCTAAGGGGAAAAAGAAGTGAGTAAAAACTAAATATCATACAAAAACAGAAACCTGCAACTTTTTTTGTAACTGTATTTAATTTTAAATTATTTTCATATATTACAAATTATAAATATAGTTTTATATTTATAGATAGTATTTATAAAAAACTCGAGAATAAATGTTGTTTTTTCGTGAAAATTGGTGAAATGGATACAAAATTTAATTTGAAATTAATGTTTCTGACACATTTTTAGTAGACTTTTTATGCTTGTTGTTTTTATGCATTTTAAATCTAGCAAGGTAGTGTAAATTCCAAACAATTTAGACATAGAATTTATTCCAGCAACAAACACAAGAAGATAATCCTTTCTAAAAACGCACAAACAGAAATAGAAAGGAGACTCTCGACAATGGACGAGGCCGAAGAAGAAGATTCTGTCAAGGTGCTTGACACGAAATTTTGAGCCTAGACATCGCATGGGGCATGATTGCATGTCCCTTTAGATAGTTCAACTGTAGATATTGATGTTTAAATCTTAGTGGATAAGGTCTAGTTTATCATGAAATATTTATGTCATGTAGACGGCTCCTTTGTGGTAGTGAAATTTAGACGCGTTTTGTAATGTAATAAGTTTATTTTTTAATCTGATACTGTATTTAAGAGGTATTGAAATATGTACCAGACAATCGACCCACTTATTATTAGTTTCCCTTAGTAGGTATCTTAACTTTACATTTAGGTATTTTAATCTAAGTAAATAATTAATAAAACAGAGCGGCTCAACTTATGAATTTATGTTTTAGTTTTACGGTTTACTCATAGTCAACTTTAGAATCATTTGTGAAATCATTGCACTTTTTGGCGAAAATACCTCACATTTCTTGTCTTGTACAGTGCGCGTCACATATAAGTACCCCCCCCCCCCCTATATCAATTTATATGTGGGACACAATAGTTGTTATTGTTGGGAATTTCAGACTTTATGTATTATGGAAGGGCAGTTCGATCTTGAGCGGCGGCCTGATAAATTTTTGCATATGAATAATTGTGACAAGAGTTACAAGGGAATTAGAAGTAGTCGAAAATTGTTTATATACCGGAGGTACTTAATTCTGACGCGCACTGTACATTGCATGTTAGAATAAGGCACTGTAAATAGCATGTTGCAAATATCTTATAGAATAATAGCAAATTATGTCCCCAAGTGTGTTGATATAAAGTTTTGACGTAAAGAGTCTGGTGAAGTAAAGTTTGTACCCCAAGGAATACGTGAATGTCTTAATGTTCGCAGAGCGACTACGTGAGGCGAAAGGAGTCTTGGAGTGGGAAAAAGTGTGATTCTAGGAAAAATAGTTCTTCTGCTGAAACTTCGGTCTAAGTTATTCTTTTTTAATATTGGAAAAATAATTTAATTTTCTCCTGTTCGTACGAAATGGCAATTTTCAGTTTATTGTAGCACGGTACTAACAATTTGTATTTTATATTGAAAACCAAAATTTTCAACCAACTCTGTAAGTAATTTAATCTCTAAATTACATGAATAATTCGTGTCAAAAATGCACACGCGCTGTTATATAGCCTCGTAATATTTTATGTACGAAATTGCTCCCAAATGGCAAGTTGGTTTTTCATGAACAAATGCAAGCTAGTCGTACGAACTTTTCCAATTACGAGAATTTTGTTATCATCAATGTATTTTTAAAATGTATTCTTTACCTAGGTACCTTTTGTGAATTAATGTATTAAAAAATAACCGAAACGTTTACAAATACTCTTAAGGGAACATCAAGTGTACATCTTAAGGCCCTACCTCGACCCATCTCCAGTAATTCGAAGTTGACCTTTATGGCCACCGAACTCCATTTTCGCATCTCTGCCGAAACCATACAAAATAAAACTATTACAGAAGCATTGAAAAAAAGCTAACAATGGGTATCACAAACTGCCCAATGAAATTAAATTCTTTTGTTCAACGTGATGATAAGACAAAATAGGTAGCGGCTCCTATTTGAGTCAGGGCAACGCCTTAAGAGTATTGTAAATGTTCTACATAAGCTCTAATCTATCTAGAACTTCATTGTGAATGTAAGCGGGTGAAATACGAACCTATTTTGTGTTGGAAGAACACCAACGTGTCATCCCTTAACGAGGGACTTCGTAGATAACCCGCTTACCTTCATAACGAATTCGTCAAACTACTATAGTTTTTATAGTAAAAATCTAGAACTTATTTTACTTATAGGCTGGTATTTTTTAAATGTACATAAGTAAATTAATCACTATAGTAATAATTCCGGGAAGTATATCTATACTTCAATCGCTCGCATAGTAAGTGCCAATAGAGAAACACCAATAGTTATAGTATTTGTACATTTTGCCGTAGATTTTGTAGGTTCTTTAGATTTCGTAAACTAAATAAGATTGCCCTACAGATTTTGTGAAAAGAAAATCCTTTTTTATCTGTCGCTAAAATACATTATTATTTTATAAAATATAATTTACTTTTCGACGACCTCTGTGGCTCGGAGGGCGAAGGTCCGCCTGCAATGCAGGAGGTTGCGGGTTCGATACCCGCCTTGGGACAATTTTTTGTAAGATCTGCAGATGGTTTTTCCGGGTGTTCTGGTAGTTTTCTATGTACAAACCGCGCTCCCGTTGTATCTTACTTCACCTACATTGCAATCTAATTTGTAATCAGAATTTTAGATATTTTGGTAATTATATATTTTATGCACCTTTACTGAATAATCTACATTTAATTAATGTGTTAGATTAAATAGTATTTTCGTCAATTTAATATATCGATGTCTCATATTAACGTGTTTACGCGCTTACTAGATTTGTATTGATCGTTGAATGAATTTGTATCGATTTTGGATATGTGTGAATTGTTATGGAATAAAAGAGTTTTATAAATATGTATTTTCATATCCACAACGTGTGGTCGAGGCCCATTCTGTTATATCCAGGCTTAGAGTTAAGGCTTTGCCAAACAGAACGCGTTAACACGCCGCGTCAGGGCGCTAATTGACGCCGCGCTATAGCGCCGATCTGTGTTGTACTATGACGGTACTCCACTGTCACACAGAGCGGCGACGCTAGCCGTACGCAACGTTTTGTCGCTGTGTGACTGTCAACGCGTTCTGTTTGGCAAAGCGTTTAGGACAGGAGGTCCCCGGGATACTATCTACCTTTCAGCCAATATTTCATAAAATTCAGCCTTATAGGTATAAATAGTTAAATACGATGGTTACCTATATACCATGGCTATGGCTTTTATGAGTCAACAATTGGGATGGAAATAAAATAACTAAAACAGTTTTACGGACATATTTTTTTAATCTCTAATCCTTAGATATAAACGTAACAATATATAAATTAATATACCATACTAGATTAGGTAACTTATTAGTCATGACGATCTCTGATTATTTAAAAAATGCTTTGGATTGCAAATATTTTAGATTTTTTACAGTTTCATTCAATATTTAACAAACCGTCATTTTGATAAAGTATCTCACAAAAAAATATACACATTATATCGAACAAGTTACAAAAATTATTTGATTGACAAATAGCTTCAATTAGATCGTCAAATAGGAAATTCACTCGTAGGCATCCAAATTCTAAATGGAAACAAAGACCAAACTTGTGCCACCTGATACGAACATAATGAACATTTTAGTTCCCAAACACGCCGTTAAAGGCGTACAAGTTTTCTCTCTTGCAAAAGATTGAGTGGTCTTTGATTTTAATGAGAATTTGGTATAGCGCTACAATGTAGAAATAACATTATACAAAAATGCTTACAAATAGAACATTGATTCTATTTTATAATTCCAGTCGAGCTGGTCAATACAGGCTGTACATTACAGAAGGCATGTCCACCAGTGGACTAGTATAGGCTAATGATGGATGTATGACCATAAATAACGGAGCGTGTCGGAGACAAGTGATTCGAGAGCCGCCGCCGCCGCTCGACGCCGACCGACACCGAACGTGAGAACCACGCGCCTACGCATTATTCTATCTGGGCCACTGCCGAATATACACGCTTCTTAGCTCCTATGGAAATACTTGTTTCATTCACTACTCATTTTATATCGAAGATTACACACGAAGAGTCACGTCTCGAATTCTCTACACTGTCGAGGAAACAAACCTTAGAATATCAACGCAGTTTCCACGCTTGATGTAAAACTAACTACCAAGTGATAAAGAGTAATAACCTAGTTCTTCTTCTTCTTCTGATCTGGTAGTAGTCCCATCTCCTCCTGGTGTTTCCTGATCAGCTGTTCTTGTACGTCGGGGAGGCACGGCGAGTAGCGGCTGTATTCCATGCTGAACTCACCCTTGCCTTGGGTCATTGATCTGTGGGCAAGATTCATATGTGGGATTAAGGTAGTCCTTATAAAGTGCTGGGTTCATTAAGTAGAGCTTACGTTATGGGTAGTTAATTAATGGATAAGCCCGCAGGTGTTTGGCGCGTTTTTACAAATACTTTAAAATTAAAACGGCAGTAAATAAATCAAAGAAATAACAATAGATAGATAGATAGATATGGTATAATATACCATATCTATCTATCTATCTACAATATTATTATCTAGATGGCATAGCATCTAGATAATATACCGTAGGAACATATTTCACATGGAAAAATACTCTAATCAGAGTCATATATTTAATGATAAAATTTTCTTTCGGAGCGCGAATCGAACTTGCAACCTCCCGCGTCTCAAGCAGTCGCACCACACAGGTCGTCAAATATCGAATAAATAAATAAATAATAATACTGAACAGTTCACACAGCATTATCTAGCCCCAAGCTAAGCAGAGCTTGTGTTATGGGTACTAGATGACTGATATACTTAATAATATACGATTACTTCTACAGATTTTTTTTATAATACATATAAAACAACCAGAACACCCTAAACAAATATACATACATCTCGAGGCGGGAAACAAACCCCAACCTCCTGTATCGTAGGCGGATCATGTTCCACCGCACCACAAAGGTTACTTACTTTAATACACGATCTTATACGACAAAAGTTCAAAAAGTTAATTTTTGGCTTCTTTAGTCCATAATAAATAAATAAATGTATGACAACCATGTGCCCAAAGTTGTCGGATAACCTTCAAAATTAAATATTAAAACAAGTACGACAAGTGCGACTGTAACTCGCGCGCCGTGTGTTTTGAACTTTTCTCGTTTAGGCAGGTACAAATATTGACTACCTCTTGGCGCGGTGGGCCAGGGCCGCTTACGAAGCAGGAGGTTGCGGTTTGATTCAATATATATGTTAGAGAAATACCTTAATTCCCCTGCATATCCGAACATATTATTGAGCGGCACTTCTGCGTAGATAGTTGTCCACCCCTCCGCACCCTCCGTCCCCGTGATGATCCCCCCTCGCTTGTTCAGTTGTCCTATGACAGTGCCGTGGAACTCTTCCGGTAGCACTACTTCTACGAACATTATGGGCTCGAGGACCTGCCATGCGCCTTCTTCGAATACTGGAAATATAAAGGATGTTTGATGCATCGTTTGCTGACATTAAAGGGGTGTAGAGGGGGGTTTTTGCTACCTTCAAAAAAATCCTGGCCCCACGGAGGAATTTAAGTAGTTTTTATGTGTAATTTACAAAAGTCTGCACTTAAACTTGACACGGAGAAATTTAAGTAGATTTTTTGTGTATTTTATCAAAAGTCTGCAATTTAACTTGAATCACTCTATCTATTAAAAAAACCGCATCAAAATCCGTTGCGTAGTTTTAAAGATCCAAGCATACATAAGGACAGACAGCGGTAAGCGACTTTGTATCATATCAATTATATCTATACTAATATTATAAAGAGGAAAGATTTGATTGATTGTTTGTTTGAATTGAATAGGCTCCGAAACTACTGGAGCGATTTGAAAAATTCTTTTACAATTTTTTTTAGCGCTAAATAGCTGTCCGACCACATATGCATACGCCCTGTTATCAGAATGACTAATTATCTATATGATGTACAATGGTATTTAAAAGTATTATAGAATTATTATTAGAATCCTAAATTTTCCAGAATAATTTCAAATAGTTACGAATCAAAAAAAAACTAGCGAAGACGAGATGATAAATTAATAGGTAATTTTATGAAATGTAAGGTTACCAAGCAATCCAAATACCTTCTTTAACAGCACCCTTAGCAGCCAAGAAGAACGCCAGCTCGCTAGAATCCACGATATGATGCGCGCCATCTTGCAGCCTGAATTTGACACCGGATATCTTGTGCCCCGTCAGGTAACCTTTTTGACACGTGTCAAGGAAACCGCGCTCTACGCCGGGCACGAAGTTTCTGGGCACGTTCGTGCCGACTGTTTCGTCGACGAATTCTAGCACTGGAAATAAATGGAGAATTTGATTGAACTAGTAATAATAATAATAACAATAACCCCCAAATAATGATGCCATCTATGGCGCTCATTAGGGGAGGCATATGTCCAGCAGTGGACTATTATAGGCTGGTGATGATGATGATGCTGTGGCCTAACCCCCACCGAAATGATAAATAATGACATCTATGGCGCACATAAGGGGACGCCATGTCCAGCAGTGGACTAGTGTAGGCTGATGTTGTTGTTGTTGTTGTTGTATGCTGTGGCGGTCCGGGCGTAATAATTGAGCCCAGGCCGTGAATATCGTAATAATTAACATAAGAAACCAGAGGAACAAAAAACTTCGCTTCGCGAATTTCAGATATAATACATAATTATATGTGAAATTCGCCAAGCGAAATTGCAAACGGGTGAGCTAGTTACTTACCATGATTGTATGCATGGACTTTTGGGCAAAAAATCTTCACGAAATCAGCTAATACCCTATTTTAAAGTTGGAAATTCCTGTAACCAGTTTTCAGTATCCTGTATAAACCCGTTGTATGGGTTTTCTTTAAAATTGACCATCTCCGTAATTTTAAAGTATTTCTATCCATAAAACATGATGAATATTTTGTGTATGTAACTGTATTTTATAACATGATGAGTATTGTATGTCTTATATTATTTTTGATTGTTTGTTTGAATTGAATAGGCTCCGAAACTACTGGATCGATTTGAAAAATTCTTTCACCATTAGAATCTTAAATTTTCCGTAATGAACATAGGCTAAGAATATTATTCAAAAAGTTTATTTTTGTTAAATACCCGTGTGAAGCCGGGGCGGACCGCTAGAAGTAAGTAACTTACTGGTGTTCTGATGAGGTTCTAAAGGCTCCATGATCCCTGTGATCTTAGCGAACTGGCCCGCGCCGCCGGATTGTTTCTTGTGTAGGTAGTCGAATGCACACGGCGACATCATTGTTTCTCTGGGAAATACATACAAAACTCTTTATTTCACACTTCACAAAAGAGGAAAATAGATAGAAAGAAAATTCTTAACTTCACACTTTATAAAATAAGCAATGAGACATGTGGCGGACTTATCGCTCAGGAGCGATGTCTACCAGACAATCGTGGTAAGCATTAGATCTAATGTGTTTATTATTAATTTATTATGTAGCGTAAATGATGTATAATTTTTTAAAATTAATAAAACGTTATAAAATCATAGAACAATACACTATAATTTAGCTATTTTTTAGGTTATTTATAACTATAGACGGATAGGTTAGGCAGGATAGTAAAGGCATAGGTACTTTATGCTTCAGTCAACTCAAGTTATGGTGACGTGTTTTAAATAAAGCAAGAAATAACGACATGCTCTTTGCAAATTCGGATGGTCCGTCTGCGACGCAAAATGATGCGGATTCAAACCCGCTTCGGGACAAATGTATGTATCCGCAGATATGTTCAGGGTGCTATGGTCGTTTTCTATGTATCGTAAAAATATCTTTTTAATATTAGTATTCTAAATTACAACTATCTAACTAAATAAAAGCTATTTACAATTTGAAACAATTGAGATAACTGCAGACTGTTGCGAACAAACTACACGTAGCTCAACTGATCCATATCAACACCAGTTGGAAGTGTACCCAAGATGCTGGCTGCATTGCCACGCTGTATGGCAATGCAGATAAAATATAATGAGTTAATGCCATTCGTATATTGTATTAAGTATATCAGTCATCTAGTAACCATTACTTTGCTCAACTTGGGATTAGATGATGATGTATGGATTATCCAGCATCATTTATTTATTTATCGAAAATTCCCAAATATTCACCAAAATGGCTGTAGCATTTGGGAGTTATTGTTATTATTTGTATGCTGGATACGACAAGCTGAAGACAGGGCGCTATGCCACTCATTAGGGGATATGTCCAGCAGTGGACTGATGTGGGCTGATGATGACTCACCTGAAGGCTACTTTAGGCTTCCCCAGTTCCACAGGACAGTTGTATTCCCTCTCCATCCTTTGCGCGTAGATCTCTAGGTGCAACTCCCCCATACCTAGGATTAATATAGTCTTAAAGGGCCTGTTACCGGTGAATTTCCCATACCAACGTAATAACAAAATGGTTTATAATTGAGCATATTTACACCATTATCTGATATTATTTGTATTAGAATAGTATTTATCTAGGTTCCTACGACAAATTTTTTCAAAACACTTCACTGAAATGCAATTAAAGCAAATCGGATTAAAGAAAAAACAAGTTTTCTTATTATTTGTGTAGATAGACCATGTTTTCAAAAAACTTGTGGTAAGAACCTAGATAAATACTATTCGAATACAGATAATAGCAATGAAAAAAGTCTCAAATTACAAATAATTTTCGTATTACGTTTGATGGGAAATTCACTGATAAGAAGCCCCTTAAGAGTGTACCTTATGTAATTTTATAGTTAGAAATCGTTATTTATCTCAGAATCTGTGAAAGCTACCACCTTCATATTTAGGTAAATGATAATTCGAACTTTTATCTTGGATTCCGTCTTTTCAAAAACACGATTGGTGAAAATTTTCTCGATACTTTTATTTTTTGAAAAATACATGTTTTGCACACATTTTGCTATTTATCTCAGGAACCACCTCATTTTTTTGTTGGATTTTAGTTTTGTCAAGAAACGTAGTAGAATTTCTTCGTTTTCGTCTTTTTAATTTTTCGATTAGTTGTGTAAATAACTTGTAATTAGGCATAACAGTTTTGGCGGAGCAAAATACGGAGCACGTCTATCGCTCTGTGCTTCTCACTCATACGAAAATCATATCTTGTCATCCTGCTCGAAATTTCAATTTTGGCTGAGGTATGGCACGTTCTTAAATTATTGAATTGTGTAGTAGATCTAAAGGTAAATAAAATTATTTTCTTTCTTTCATACCGGAAACGATGGTCTCTTTGTTGTCAGGGTCGTAGCGAAACTGGAATGTCGGGTCTTCTTTTGTAAACCTGTAATAGAAATATATCATCATCATATAAATTTGTTGGCACAGAGCAAGACATAGAGTATTTACAAAAAAGTTAGGGATCCGCATGAAAAATTTAAGTTTTGTTAAATACTCGTGCGAAGCCGGGGCAGACCGCTAGTAACGATAGGGCCCATTTCTGTTAAACCTTAGGTTGAAATTGTGGTCAAATGAAGTAAATGCTGTGCATGCTTGTTTGAAGTACACAGCCTATACTTAGAAACTTTATATTCGTGATAATTATTCATATTTTATTACGTATTACGTCTATTGTTCACATTGTCATATTATAAACTATACTAATATTATAAAGAGGAAAGATTTGATTGTTTGTATGTTTGTTTGTTTGTTTGTTTGAATTGAATAGGCTCCGAAACTACTGGACCGAGTTAAAAAATTCTTTCACCATAAGAGTACTTAATTTTCCGTGATGAACATAGGCTATATAATATTTTCAAAAAAGTTAGGGATCCGCATGAAAAATTCAATAATTGAACCGTGGGCTGTATATTCGACCTCTTTTTCTATTATGGCGCGTCAGAATAGAAAAAGAGGTTGTATAGCGCACGGTGCTTGCTTTTTCTCTACGGCCAGTGTCAGTTTTGGAATGTTGAGTCAATGTCAAAAACCCCAATGCTGTTAAAAAAAGTAAAGATCCGTATGGAAACTGTGAAACCCATCGTGTTCGTGTGTATAACTCTGAAATCTGAAATAATCTGAAATTTTTGTTTAATACCCGTGCGAAGCCGGGGCGGGCCGCTAGTAAATAAATAAATGTCTAATCATAATCACGATTAAAAAAACTAATCGCTCTTTATCGTCATATATTGGCCCCCAGAAGACACGAAAGCCGAAATATATTGATAGGCTACTTCTGATGATACTATGAAATGAGCTTACCTAGCAACAGCCTTCGAGAAATTATCCCTATCCTTATTATTCTTCGGTTTGATCGCCATCGACACAACTGGATCGGGCACATGTATGGACTCCAACGATAGTTCCAGCTTGTTATCGTTCACAAACGTGTCTCCGGACGCGCAATCTACGCCGAACAACGCGAAGATATCGCCGGCCAGCACTTCTGAGACTTCCTCCATATTGTTTGAGTGCATGCGGACTAGGCGGGACACTTTTACCTGTATTAGAACAGAATATGATTAGCCAATTCTTCAGTTAACCCAAATTTGCAGTTTTATTTCATTACCTCTGTCCGTCTGTCTACTCTAGAGCCTTATTCTGTCATGTTGAATAAGGCTCTAGACAGACGGAACGCATTTTGACTGCATCCAACCGCAAATTGCAGTTCTTGTGCAGTTTTATTTAAGTATTTATTTATTTTATTTAACAACTTTATTGCACTAAAACGCTACAAAGGGTGGGCTTAATGCCGAGGCATTATCTACCTTTTAATTCAGTTGACACGACTGCAATAGAACTGCAAACCAAACGCGCAGTCCGATTGCAGTTCAATAGAAGTCGGTGTGCAGTTCACACGACTGCAATTGAACTGCAATTAGACTGCGCGTTTGGTTTACAGTTCTATTGCAGTCGTGTCAACAGCTTTCAAACATAGTTTAGGCAGACGGATCGCAGTCTGTCTAGAGCCTAAGTTTATTAGAGAAAAGATCATATTGATCAGACAGCATATTGGTCAGCAGCAGTTATTGCTTATTACCAAATACAGCAAATATTTGGCGCTGTACATGATAATATATTTATTTTTATTAATTTTGATTAATATAGCACACTACCTTGGACGAGAAAGTTTGGGTGGCTGCATTATGTACATTATATTTTATTTTATTGTTTATTGTAACGGTAAAAACGTGTCTAGCAAACACGATATATGACCATAATTTCCATACCAGGCGTGTATAAGTTGGAGAGTCTAAAGTACACCCTTAGGATTTGTCAACTTATCCAGGCCTGGTACCGATTTATTAAAGCGTCTAAGTAATACGCCCTTTTACAAACCAGCGTTTTGGCATAGTATCAGATTTTTTAGTGATATGGCTCTTGACTCAATTTTTAATTACCTTTTTCCCTGTTCTTGCGTTAAAGATATTATCACCTCTCTTCAATATTCCCTGATAACACCTCAAATACGTCAGCTGTCCAAATTTACTGACTTCCAACTTGAACGCTAAACCAACAAACGCTTTTTTCCCATCCCTAGCTGGGTCAAGTATTATCGTCTGTGATTCCCCATCCTTAGTTTCATTCGATAAAGCTGTGTTTTCGACCTCTCCTGGGTTAGGAAGGTATTCTATGACAGCGTCGAGTAAAGGTTGGACGCCTTTGTTCTTGAGGGCTGTTCCGACGAAGACAGGCGTGAAAGTACGTTTGAGTGTGGTTCGTCGGACTGCTTGCTTTATATCGGCTACTGTTGGCGCTTTCTCTTCAAGGAAAATCTCACCTGTGAATAGAAATTTTTTAATAAGATATATCGAAATTACTGTTTGATACAAAATCATTAACAGATCTTGGTATAAGATCAAATTTGAATGCCCTCAGCATGAGAGATGGAGTCATTCTCAATCCCATTCACACTAAGATACTTATTGTGGGTTACAAAAGGTTTATAATAATCTAGTATCTCTGATCTATGGACAATTCTTGAAGATGTCACAGTAAAGCGATGGGGTAGAATTTGGCCCCAGGCCTCTTTGATTGAATTATCTATCTTTCGCGTTTTTTATGTATTATTCTAAGTTTTATTATGTATGGCTGTATTTTTTAAGTATATTTGCCTGGTTTTGTATTATTCATTATGCATGCCTGTGCTAGGTAAAATTAAAACAATAATGAAAATATGGAGGATGGAATTTGAAGTCAGTTATAAGTTTTTTTTTTTAAACAGTTTATGAACCGAAAAACCTTACCCAAAGGTTCATCCACATTGGATAAATGCTCAATCAGCTCATGCCTCTTCTCTTGAACTTCAGATCTATAGTCCTTGGGTATCTCATCATAACGGATCTTGTCTCCCAAATCACCATCAAAGTATATAGCTCTCTCTTCAATAAGGTCCAGAATACCCCGGCAATCTTTCTCTAATCCAATTGGTATTTGAACAAATGCTGCATTGTGATTCATTTTCGAGCGTAATTGTTTTAAAACTCTGAAATCAAATAAACAATTTGCTTTATTGTATT
Source organism: Eupithecia pulchellata (assembly GCA_963931895.1). NCBI lineage: Eukaryota > Metazoa > Arthropoda > Insecta > Lepidoptera > Geometridae > Eupithecia > Eupithecia pulchellata. The sequence continues at coordinate 11,760,245 of OZ007525.1, forward strand.
TAGGTGCATACTTAGGTAACCACTTTTTTGTCGACTTAGGGATAAAATGAGCACCACTGGTCATTTGGCCCCCTTTCTCACAACACATGATGCTGTCAGTATTCTTTCAAACACTAAACCATACAGACAATTTCTGATTATTGTTTCGATAGTTATATACAAACGTTGGAGATTTAAATGGGCGGAGTATAGTTGAATGTTTGGATTCAGGACCTACCATTCTCATATGAAACTCTGAAAGGTTACATAAATTACACAATTTAACACTTTTTGATGCTCAAACTTGTACAGTAAAAAGAGAGTTGACTTTTTGGTGGAGGTACATACATAAAGTTAAAATAAAATAATATTCCTACCTGCCAGGATTCGACCCCATCCGATCCAACTTGTTAATAAATGCAAGACATGGTACATTGTACCGTTTCATCTGCCTATTCACAGTTAAAGTCTGACTCTGCACACCACCCACTGCACAAAGTACCAAGATCGCTCCATCTAGCACTCTCAATGCACGTTCGACTTCGACAGTAAAGTCGACATGGCCCGGTGTGTCAATGATATTGATGTTATGGTCTTTCCAGATAGTGTAAGTAGCTGCAGATTGGATGGTGATTCCTCTCTGACGCTCAAGCTCCATTGAGTCCATTACAGCACCGACATTGTCTTTTCCTTTTACCTGTAATTTTAAACTTTATTTGGATTCAGGTTTACAATAACATTAAAAAAATAAAACTGTAAACCACATTATGGTAGTTACAATATCTATGATTACTTGTAAAGAATATGTTTATAGAACTTTTTAAACTTTCACGATTTGTTGACATATGAATATATATTTATCGGGGCAACTGTCACCCCGTGACCATGATCGCTGCAACGAGATGGAAACGTAGGGGAAAATAAAAACAACAGGGACGCGACAAATACCCGATAAATATTCTTTAATTTGTTTATAGTTTCAAAAGATAATTTTTTTATAAAGTGGTAGATTTCAAAAATGTAATGTTTGATTTACATTTTAAAATGTAAAAAATTTGGAGCATCTAGTGAGACTCAAAGCAAGCTGAGTTAAGTATAGAAAGATCTAAACTAACTTACAAACCTCATGCATTTGGTTTATTCTGCCAGTGTAAAACAGAATTCGCTCAGTCAGTGTAGTTTTACCAGAGTCTATGTGGGCAGAAATTCCAATATTTCTGATCTTTTCCAGGGTGATGACATCGCCGGGCTTTGCGTGTGAAGAGTAGTTCTAAAAAACAATACATGAATAAGCTATAAACGATATTATTCTATACATATACATAAGCAGACTCGTGAACAAAATAATATATTCCTGAATTATATTGGTGTCTTGGTAGGTACGTGGGTAGTAGACTATTGTTTTACACTGGTCCCCTTCGGGTATTATTATTAGTGTTAGGGCTATTATTTTTCATAGTTTTATTACGTAAAAAAGAAAAACCGACATAATAGTTAAAAGGATGTTGTTTTGTAAGAAAACTAAATTTTCACTCACCTCAATTTGTAATACATTTGATTTACTGGCGTTTTTTAATAAATTAGCTATTCGTAACATAGTTGAAATGGTCATTTTCTATAGAATAATATTATTTCACAGATATTACACAAACTTTGTCTATTTTACAGGTTATTTTTTCAGGTTAGAATTCTGTCTTATCCTCTTTCTTTCTCACTCTTGCTTGACTTTACTCACTCGTAAATCATATGTCAATGTCAAAACTAGATAACATTGACAAATACACTATTGTATTGGTATCATTGGCTTCTGAAGTTAGCAGTAATTTGAAATAAAGGCATCTGTTCATAGGCCAGCAATGAAGAAAAACTTGTATCACATAGATGTTTGATATAATAAAAATAGGACTATCAAGAATGTAGTATAATACTACTAATTATAAAGCCAAATTTTTACAATATTGTACTGTGAAAATTTGGAGAAAGCCAACGTAGCTCGCTTGACTCGCCAATAACATTAAGCTTCTGGCTGTCGTCCAGGACTTTAACCCCGCTTATATATTATTATACACCGATATATACCGCGTATATATACCGATATAATATGTCACTTGGTTACATTCGAAAAAAACTCGTTCTCTCCGCTCCACTATCTATCTTAGCTTTTCGGGTATGGTTTAATACTTGAAGTCACTTCCTATCGTAATTTTTTCTCAGGTCGCTCTGCTCTTTTAGAACATACGCTCATTCTTCTCATTGTATCAAGCTTGGACTAAGGCGTAGATGAAGATCCCCATTTAAGATGGCCACATTTGTGTATCCCCTGAATATCACTGTTACCAGTGCCCCGTCACTCGCACATAGGATCTATTGATGTCTGAAATAAAAGATTTTTATTTTTATTTTTTATTTATAGCTTAGAGTTAGGTAGGTATTTAGACTAAATAGTTTACAAAGGGTAGCTTTCTATGATCAGGCCTCTCTTATGGCAGCCACGAGCCACATTCTGAAGAATAAACCATACGTTTCATCTCACTCAGATATCACAGAAAATATCTAATAAGAATGGAGTTTTCCACACTATTTTCATATTATTATGTATTAAATTTGTAATGAGTAAATTAAAATTGAATTGAAATCGAATAAAACTATCACAAATTGTGATAAATCAAGAATCCTACCCAATCAAAAGTTTAATAAATTTTCCTTACATACCTCTTCATAACAAGACACTGATGGTTATTTGAAATTTATCAGTTTTGTTCATTATATCACACTATCGGTTCTTATTTTCCTCTGAACTTCGAGATAAAAATCATGTTTTCCAGTTTCCCAGGTAAAATTTTATACAGCACTGACGTTTGAACTAATCTGTGAACCTTTCCTAAAAATTTTAAATAAGTGCATTATAACAAATAATAGAATATTAAGCAAAAATGCCTTATTGTCGTTACAGGGTTTTAATTTATCATCGTCGGTGCTATGCTAAATTATTGCGCGGAACTTGGCACTTCGCTTGTTTAAAACGGAACATGCGCAGCAGACTTCAACCATAGACATATTGGAATGACATGAAGTTCAATAAGAGTTCAATACTCTCTGTTGGCATCATTGAGTAGTCTAGGCATAGACATAAAAACAGTTTTTTCGTCAGTTCAAAAAGAATATGGCCGTGTTAGGGCCGTGCGTGAGTGTAAATATGAACGGGCACAATAATATTCACAACCAGCTTACAAAATCTTTAGAAAGAATTTTAGAGGACGCTTATTTGAGTGGTGAATTAAAATTGAGTGGACGTAAGCTGAGGGAGTTCCCGAAGCCAGTGAAATTCGACTTGAGCGATACAGTTGTTGCGGGTGAGTTACAAAAATAATCTGGCTGCCTGGCTGCTTTATCATTGCATCTAGAACTTATTTCTGTTCTGGTTGTTAACTTTAAAATTTCTGTAAATTATTATTCCCTTTACGTTAAGGAGATTATGTGGACACTGACCGGTACCCAATTGGTTATTTTGTCCTATAATCGATCGCTAAGCAATCGGTAACGCCGGGTTTGTGTTTTGTTGTGTAAATCTTCATCTTGCGCCGGTTAGGGTACAGAAATAATAGAAAAATCTACTTTTATCTTATATATTGCGTTGTTTTAGTTCTGTTATTGAGCCCCATGAAGACGTTTCCATACACCAAAATATGCGTTTTATTAAAATATCACTGAAAGGTCGTGACCCGCCGCGTAAAGGGTATGACTGTTAGTTACAGTTTGGGTAGAAATACCTGAACATCACTTACATAAACCTGAATTATTTGTCGTTTTTCCTGCAAACTATATCATGGAATTCCATAAATATCTTCAGTCAGTGTCATGCTGGTCGGTCTGAATTCTATTTTTTTATTTTATTAAATTTTTATTCGTAAAACAAAATCCACAGCCCTTACATAAAATCAAAATCAAAGTGCTTTATTTCCTTTAGACCTCACAGGACTCTTATACAAACTTAAACTAATAGGTATGTATTGAATACCAAACTAGTACATTTTGTTAGCTAAGTACTGCCAACATGGGCTTCCGAGTAATAGGGAAAAAACAATTCTCATATTTTCTTAGTATTATTTGTTATAGGCAATATTCCAATCTTACGGTTTGATATTACTCATGTTAACTTTATATACCACTGCATATTATATTTCGGAGCAAAGTACTTGATCTTAGACATACTTAATAATAAAACTCGACTTTGATGGTACTTCAACCTTCCCTCAGAACGAGAATATGTTTTCAATTACACTAAAGATCAAGTAAATAGCAAGTCAAAATCTTATTTACTACAAAAGGTGTAAGGGCGTACATACACTATCTATAGTCTAAGTGCTTATTTTGTAAGCCTAAAGAAATAAAGTTATTGAATCTGAATCTATAAGAAAAACTATAAGACATAGCCAATTACATGTAGCCTTTAAAATCTAGTGTGAGTCTTAATTAATTTAAAAATAAACATTTAAATGTTCTGAGGGTCTTTGAAAAGGATTCTGAAATATTCTTGCAGTCAGCCATTAGTGAATGCATTTGTGTGGTGGACCAAGAATGGTACATAAAAAATTAAATTTGTAAAAAAGGTTCAATGTATACATAGGTATCATATCAATCCAATAAGTTTATGCATATAAGTCCACCTTACCTATGGAAATCCATCTAGGTACCTATGGAAATCTGTTGATGTGAACAGACCACACAGAAAGACAAGTAAACAAACAAAGTGTTGATGCCCTACGTGGGAAAATTGTAATTGTTCTGTTGTAGGTCTTATCATAAATATTAAAACAATAACCTTGCATTTTACAATGAAATATTGCGCAGTTAAATCTATACCTACCAAATAGAGATGGGGCAGCAAATATACTAGGTATTAAAATCTTGATCAGGGTTGTTGTTGTATGAAGAAGGATCAAGGGAGTGTTCCCAATAGTGGGAATGGCAAGTGTATGGCTACTTATTTTTACCTGGTTATCTCACCAGATATGGTACCGCTAGCCTTTGAAATATTGTTCTCATTAGCATTTTTATAGAAAACTGTTAGCAGTGTACCTACATACGCACTTAACAAACAATGTTATCATAACTGTATATTATGGAAGAGGGGAATGCTCTAGCACAAAAGAGGGTTCCAAACCCATGCAATGTATATTAGTATAAGTTTACTTGAATAAATATTTGTATTTGTAGTGTGAAAATCCAGTCCAGCAACATTTATTAAAGTAACGGTAAACTTCATAGGTAGGTATGTAGGTACCTACCGACATTGAGGAAATTGTATGACTGATTGTGATTACATTTTCACTACAAATAAGAAATCGTATCGAATCGCGAAAGTGGTCCGATAAAAGAGGCTTTTATCTAAATCTCATATCTAGAACGCGTGTTCTAAGGCCTCTCCACACGCGCGCGACGATGACACGTCTCACGGCGGCCGGCGCCGCCGCCGGCGCGGCGCGGCGCGAATCATCCTAGGGCTCCTAGGAACCCTTTGTCGCACGAGAAAAATCCGACAAGCTAGGGGTACGAACGAAGCCCGAACACGAAGAATATGCAAATGGAATCCTTACTAGCGTTCGCGTATTCCGCGCGCATGTGTGGAGAGGCTTCAATATCTACCTATCTATGATATAATAGAATAACAGACATTTCTCTTCATTAATAAAACCGCTAAAGCTAGAAAAATTTACATTATTAATTATTACACAGTATATTATGTAAATTCTGTGAAAATTTCAACTTCCTTTTACGGTTCACCTACATATAGGCCACTGACAAACAGACACAGCAGCGGAGGCTTAGTCCCGTTTCCAGTCTTTGGTCACGGAACCCCCTAGCCACCCGATAGCTTGATATGAATTAGACGCCAGTTTATTTTCGTTGAAGGCACATAATAATACCTATTTCTGTAGTTGAAGGTCGAAGGCTAGAAAGTTGCGCATGTAGAATCCAATAAGAGTAAGTTGATACAAGGGCATAATGTCGTCCGTTGTTATTTGTAGGAAAGGTTACCACCAAACATCACTTTTATTGAATACATAACGAAAAAAATACACGTTGGGTTACATCAATGAATTTTTCAAACAGATTACTACTTTTTTTGAGAATACCTATTCTATATTTATAATAGCTATAGATACTATTCTATAGTTCATCACATCAGGTATAGCGTAGAAATCTAATAGTGAAAGAATTTTTCAAATCGGTCTAGTAGTTTCGGAGCCTATTCAATCCAAACGAAAAAACTAACATCATCTAAAACCTTTCTTTTTATAATATTAGTACGATAGATTATAACGTTATTGACTTAAAAATACCCAACCCGTCCATGATAAAACTTAATTAATGGCATGAATAAACTCGTTTAAAGTTTGCGACACACTATAATGGCTGGCGACAGGTGCACCGTGCGCGCCCGACCGGCAATCCGGATACAGGGGGTCTGATAACCAGCATTACAGCTCGCTGCTTGCGAATACCACTAATAAACTATACAAGGGAATATGATAGAACAAGCTTGAAGTTTGGAATGCCTGCTAGGATAATAAAAAAGTCTTAGGGACAAGATATAAAGTTTGAGTTTGGGATCTGGTAATGCAATCGAATAAATAAATCATTGTTCAGTTAGTGTTAGTGAGTTATGTTATCACAGTCACGTCACGAGTGAGGCAATGAGGCTCACACAAAAATAATAACATCGTCATCATCAGCCCATTTTAATGGTAGCTGGACATAGGCCTCCCCTAATATTTCTAAATAAAATCATATAAAATGTCCTCCTGACCCAAGAATAAGCTTTTTTTCTCCATAACTACATGACAAAAAATAAATATTGCAGAAAAAAGGCAGTCTAAAAATTTTATGTTATTTGATAAAATAAAAAAATACTTTTTAAAATTCAATTGATAGTTACAAATACGTTTTTATAAAACTTAACGATTAAATACAAAAAAAAAAGTTTTTACAACACTTTGTTTTTAGAACACTATAATATTATTGAGACAATTTCTAGAATGGGTCTAATCAAATCACTCCTTTTATAAACTAGTTTCTGCCTGCGTCTTTGCACGGGCTGGTTCCATTCATCCCAACTGATTTATATAGATAAAAACCTGCCTTATTCCAGGTATAGACACATCTAGGCGAAATTTCAGGCCGATCTGTTCTGTAGTTTTGGAGAAGATAGGTAACAAACATACGTAACGTACCTACTTTCGCATTTTTTTATAATATAATTCTGACAACCATAACATGAGGGAACTAATGAAGAGACAGACAACTCGAAAACATAACCCTCCACTCCACGCAGTATCGTTAAAAACTACGACATACGACCGCTTTTACCAAGCCTCATCCAAATGTTGATAGGCAGGTAACAGGTACGTGTGGGCGGATGTGTGGGATGCCAGAAAAAAAGTAAACAAACGCGTTATCACTTTTCACTTGAACCGTTGCGTTGCTTCACAGCTAAATCAGTTCTTTTGTGGCTAAATAGACCCTTTTATTTTCCAAGTCATCGCACCGTTAGCCGTAAAAGCCTGGAATAAAAGTTATATCAAAATAACTTGGGGTCAGTCGGTTCGCTCGACCCTGATATTCATGCGTTGGACATATTCGCACTCATCAACCGTTTTGGCGAACAACACTCCTTCATTCATTTTCAACTTGGCAAGAATACTGATACGAGCCTTACATACAGCATGGATCTTTGTATCGGTGGAGTAGGTTCGTTTTTCAATCGCAGCCTGATTTTATTGTTTTAAATTTGTATGCATGGGCTTCCTTCTAACCGGGGATGTCTGACCATGTCCTCTAAAATTTACATGTAGGCTTAGCGAAGTTGTCGACGGCCCTCTGCGGTTGTGTTTGAAATTCTGCTGAAAATGTGTTTTGCGGAGGCGCGTATATTTTATTCAACATTCATTGCCCGAAATGCTTCTTCGGACGTTGGCTCGTAAAATTTTGTTGACGTAGTCGTTCTAATGAGCGCACACGTAGATACTAGATAGGTACCTATAGATGTCTAGTTAGTAGCTAAAAAGTTGCATTGTCACTTTCTAGTAATAAATAAAGATGGGATAAGAAAAAGGTGTTCTTCAGACGGAGATGTAACTTTCTCTGGCTCGTGAAAATCGATTTCGCAAGCGTGCGTGTTATGTACCAATATCGTGGGAAGTGCATTGGTTCTGGCTACTTAATATTCAATATCTTACAGTCTAAAAACAGCAACAGTGGCACACCGCACTGGATATGTTCTTGTATAAGGTCATACAGGTCACACACTGTATGACCTTATACTAACATTTTATCTATTCACCTGTAGAACCAATGTAGTAACAACTAGCGGTCCGCTCCGGCTTCGCACCAGTATATTAGTTTTGGATCTTACAAACAATAATTTAATTTGAATTTAAATCGATCAATCCACATCCTTGTTAAACCAATCCCAGAGAGTGTTATGAACATCTTAGAATTAAATTAACTCCTCCACCGCTATCTAGATTGAATGTGCAGGGGGTTTAACGCTCGATTGATGGTTGTACAAGGGGTTACTGTACGCGCACTAAAGCTTCTTAGTGCTTATCGAGCCAGTGTAGCGTATAAATTGCATTAAACAATTACGGGTGGGAATAAGCCTTGTCTTGTCGTTTATGCTATGTAATAGAACGTTCAGGTCCCCTATCTCCTGTTCCCATGTTGGGATAATGCTGAGTAATTGGTTAGATACGCAGTTCTGATACCTACTGCTTAATAGCAAAAACTTTAAAGTAATTCTGAAAAGATATGAAGCAAAATGGTACGAACATCATTTTGCTTCATGAACATTACACGAGTGAGAATTAACACTAAATGAGTCTTCGGTTCACAACAGCATTAATTAGTGCCCTTTATCCAAAATATAGGCTCGCCTTTCCGTGGCCCTGCAATGCAAAGAACAAAAACGATAAAATAGGCACGTAGGTACCCAGCGACATCACACCCAGTTAGAAGTTTCCACATGCCTGTAGGTATTAGTAAAATAGTGTACATTAGATAAATCTCATGGACCTATTGGGAAGTCATGTATGAATATTTAAAATTTAAGAAATATTTTTCGTGGACCTCTTGGGAATTACAAAACAATAAAATCATGGACCTCTGGGAATAAGCCTATTACTCGCATTTGGTTTCCTCCAATAACCTTAGTTTTTACCTTAGTTCCTTAAATAAACTGTGTCAGATTTCATGTCAACAAACACTGTTACTATTAGTTCAACTAATTTCAGCTAATTGACTTCCAAATGGGAAAGGTTACTTAGCCTGTAACGGGATAGCCTAGCTGCGATCGATTTTGGGGACTAATTTATTGATAATGCTTCGTTCACCCTGGGTTTGTTTTCGAAATGGTTTAACCTAATATACAAGAACACTAATTAGAGGCGCGGCACGAATCTATTGCACTACCAAAAAGTAAGCTTAATATATAATACTGATTTGATCAAGGTCACGATAGTATTACGCTTTCTTCAGAAGTAATACTCAAGGTAACATAGGTTTTTTTCAGTTAAGGATATTGAACCTAAAATAAAGATGAGTCAAGGGGAAATTCTGACGAATCTCTTGATTAATAGATGCACGTCAAATCCTACATGTCCTTTTAGATGAAATTTGGGCGGTCCTAGTTTACCCCACCTAGCACCTTTTTAAACCGATAATCCTATTTCAGGCACCCTCTCACATCGACCTTTGTATTTCACTGCGTCTTGCTGGCAGCCTCTGCAACGTCAGTGACCCACATAGGCGATAACTGATATACCGTTGCATACTTACACAGAGCTTCGATAGGGCTGCTGAGTTAGACAAAAACCCACTTGGAATAATAGAAATCAGCAGCAGTATCCAGGCGATCGTCATTTTTTGACGACAGTATAGTGGATTACTTCAAATGCAGACCTGCAGCTAAGCTAGAATCTAAATCGCTATGCAGCTTTATGGCAGGGATAAAGATGGATTATCTAAAATCATGATACCATGCTATCTTGTTTTTCTGAACTCAGGTTATCCACTGATAAAACTTCGTAAATGAACATCCCCGTTATCTTTAAACACATTAAACACCAGCCCAGACTGACAGCCCTGATGGATCGACACAGACTATCAATAGCTCGATAACTTGTGTAGTGCCGACAGCTTTCAAAGCCCAGGTCCGTGGAGAATACTTGAGCGTTTTGAGTTGCCTTTGCCTTCGTAGGCGTTATTACGCCAACGCGAGTCTTTGACATCATTATTATCTTAAATTAGGTTTTCTTTAGCCATTAATTAGTTGATATTGATACTTCTGGTACTAGGTTTTCAAACCCTACTAGAGGGAGCATCCTGCCAGACTAAATTAATTTTGGATATTGTATTGTTGTTTTGTAATCAGATGAGACAAACTCTGATCTAACGTGGCCACTATGTTCTCTATCCATTTTACTATTATAGTAAATAGTTCATTATTACATCCAATGTTTCTTATAATAATGAAACTCGAACTGTTTTAGGTGAACTCTAGGCTTCACTCTGGCATTTCGTGTCATAATACCAAATTTTTATGCCACCGATAATGGCAGTTTATTTTAATGTTGTGAATGCTCCAATCGCCCGAATGTTTTGACGCGTCGCATTTTTTGAATTTATAAATTAATTAAGTTTGATTGGCCTAAGTATGCCTAGTCATGACTTGGTCAATGGGCTTAGTGTCTTAGTTTTATTCTATTTGTGGATAGAAAGAAAACATTGTTTTTTTAACGTTTTCTATAACCTTTAGTGAAACTTTGAACTACACTAGGCTTACGTAAGATTTACCTTTATTGGTGATATTATCTTAAGCTTATGCAGAGTCGGAGGTCAGTTTATGAAATGCAGGTTTACTGATGTAATTTCCCTGTATTGCACAGCTATCTCGTCTTTTTAGTTCTCAATTACTCATAGCTCAATGATGTAACTATTGTTGATGCTTGTTAGTATTCTGCGAAGACCCTCGCATTTCGGATAATCTCTAAGAAATTAAATATTATCCCAGAAACCCGGTAGCTGAGCTTGTGTTATGGGTACTAGATTACTAATATAAATAATTTTATTATACTTAGAAAATGACCAGAACAAACGGAACAAAAATATCTGCAGATATTACAGACATCTGTCCCGAGGCGGAAGTAGAACCCCACCCATGTAACCTCCTGCGTCGGGCGGACCGTCGCGCACCGCGCCAGAGATCGATATATTATTTATTTCATATTTTAGCTTCTACTAAGTCTTTCCATAGAAAGTTAATTATATTTTCCATGCGATCACTCTGGCTCAAGCATCCTCTCAATCTCAGTCGTAGCGATTTCCTGCGTCGTATCCTTTGCAACTAAACTTACAAGCCCGAGACGGAAATGTGCTTCCTCCTATTCGCTTGGCTGACTTCGTCCCTTGGCCGTCTCACAGGGCCATTGTTCCAAGACAATGTCCCCATAATCGCACGGTCAGACCATAAAATGTTTGTACCAACAACATCATGGCGCCTAGTTGGGTCACAAAGCTGTCAACTGGTTATAAATGCCGCGTTAGTGCGCAAGTGATTTTCTGTTCGTTGCATCATCTCTGGTTCACTAAATAGTTCAATCGCCCTAACTTTACAGGCATCACTCGTTTTTAACCAACTTCGAAAAAGGAGGAGGTCTAGGTTCGGCTGTATGTTCTTGGATTTCTCCACAGCTCGTCATTTATATAGATCTATTTGTATGATTCTTTGCAGTTTTATAATGTATCCTGCAAAACTAAAAGGTTTTTAAAAAATTGGTTGTCGGTTTAATTTTTTTTCAAAACAAGAAATTATTCCATTCTTCGTCAACCGAAACCGCGGAAATTCGGATTTCTCCTTTCTATAAATTATTTAGTCTTTCAAGCCGGTTGATGTTATTCTAGTTTACCAATAAATAACTCTCTAAAATATATTTGAAATTCAAATATCGAAAAATGGACTCATTATAAAAGTCACAGTTAAATTCAAGCGAATGTGTTACGGATACAGTCTTTAAGCTTTTGTATGGTAATGTAATGGGTACGGCTTCTTGGGAGAGCTTATTGAGGTGACAAAGAACTGACGTAATGTGTGGTGTCTGATTGTTTGTAAAGTAGACCACGAGACTATTGTTATTTACAATACCTGCGAGATTACTAAATAAAAATCTGAAATGTTAATCTTTTGCACGATAATACAGAAATCTGTTTTAGTTACTTACCTACGTGTATTGCCTGAATGTTATAAATGAAAGCCAAACATTCTGTTTTATGAGACGCAAGCTAATCTTGGCAGAGAGCACTGAGTCAAATTCGGGTCACAGACAGACTGTATGATTACGCTTTGTACCTAGATCTGGAGAGTTTTCATAATGTTCTTGTTAATGTGTTATAACATCTAGCTAGACCTTGAAGTATGTTAGTAGTTTTCGCAGTCTAAACTACAGCACAGCACACATCTCAAATCGCCTCAAAACTATAAGCTAAATAAATTAGTCCTTGTTCACATGTCACTTCTATAAATAGAAGAGATCCGTCGCGTGCCTCAACTATCAACGCAGTCCCTTTGCGCGGGCGCATCAGACAGCCCGCCACACGCACGTGCTTCGTCATTCATTCAAACCACTGTAAACAAAGCTATCAAATCAATATACATAATAGATATTTCCTTTGCAGTCAATCTCTGAAGTACCTAGGTATTTATTCAAATGTTTTGACTTATGGCTAGAAATCTTCAAATTCTGATTCATATCGACAGCGTGATGCCAGTTTTATAGGTTCTTCATCGTATCGCTCAAAATTGTCAGTGTCGCTCGGCTTTCTTTGTTTAGGTACGAACGGGGGAGCAGCTCGGCAATTCAATATGGCTTCCCATTCGATGCCTTTAAACCACCTGTGGTTCTTGAAGTCCAACACACCATTTTTCATGACACCATATCGCTTAGTTATGTCAACTTGCAGAATATTTCTCACAAGATCTCTGAGATCCGCGTTGAAACTCGAAGGACATCTGTATTTACTGTTGACAATTTTCTCGTAAGTTTTCATCGGATCATTTGCGTAGAATGGAGGATATCCCGCGTTCATTTCGTATAGAAGAACACCAAAAGACCACCAATCAACTGAATATCCATATCCTTTACTCAGAATCAATTCTGGGGCTAAATATTCAGGAGTGCCGCACAGTGTCCACGTCCTTCCTTGCAATAGTTTGCAGAATCCGAAATCGGTGATCTTCAAGTAGCCGTTTTTATCAATCAAGATATTCTCCGGTTTGAGGTCGCGATACACTAGATGACAGAAGTGCAGGTATTCCAGGGCCAATATTACTTGGCACGAGTAGAATTTAGCTAAGGGCTCATCAAACTTTCCCATTCGTCGAAGGTGAGTGAACATTTCTCCACCCGCTATGAAGGGCATGATGAAATAAATGTAATTGTTATCTTTGAAACTAAACTCCATAGATACCGTAAATGGAAACCGGATGGCCTCAAGGATTCTTTTTTCATAAAGCGTGTGCTCGACTTGTTTCATTTTGATGACTTTCTCCTTTTCTAAAACTTTCATCGCATAGAACTTTTGAGTCTTCGTGTGTTTTAAAAGTACAACTCTACCAAACGCACCTGTGCCCAAAGTCTTTATTCGTTCTAAATCAGCAAAAGCCATAGAGCTTGTTCTTGTTTTACACCATCGCTCTTCAAATTCGGTTTTGAGTTGTTCCAAATATTTTGTATATTGCATGTGTTGCTGGGGAGTGTAACCATCACGTATGTTAGCCATGGCAGGTTTAAAGAAACCAAGTTCTTTCGACGATTCACCAACTTTTCTAGAATTCATTATTATTATATTATTAGGTAATTTCGTTTACATTTCAATGTCATAATCATAACATAGCCATCGAGACTTTCACAAAATTGCAAACAAAATAATTATGAGCAAGTAAATTCGATAATTCTATGGAGGTCCAAGGGTAATCACGAAATCCCTTGCTTGCAGAAATCGCAAGTATAAAGGGGGTGTGAGTATGCGGGGCGAGGGTGAACGAACTGGCAGAGGGGGATTGGTGGAATCAGCTGTTTGGGGTGTCACGCCATGCCGACAGCCGGTCGCCATACCCACACCGTCTCGACTGTATTGATCAGCCGGCACGTGTTGCCAAACTTTTGCCGCTTGCACCCAGACCAAAGGCATAAAATTTATCAAAAAGGTTTCGCACGCCTCACCCAGCGCAATTCAAATCCACAACTCCAAATATAATTAAAATTGATTCATATTTCGCCTAGATGGAATAGCCATTTTCTTTCCATAAAAAATATTTCTCGAAACATTATATGGATTACTTTATCTTATTACGGTTCATTAGGGTCAAGTTCCGCCTCCAAATAAAACAATAGCATTAGTCTGAGTGTAAGTTATTGTAGTTATCAAGACAACTTGCGATACGATTAATTTTTTATGTATGACGCATGCCATACGAAGAAGGCCTGACATTCTTTGAACTACTTTAGCCACCAGATGTAATAAAGCTACTTGTCTCGACAGTTTGAGTTCTGATATTAGCTTTGATATTCAATAACTCTTTACCATCTCAATATGGGGAATGAGGGCATTTGATCTTGTCAGTCGGTCGTTCGTTGGGACTTGATCGACAGGTTGGTTGACTTTGGTGACAGCCCGATCAATTCTGATTAATAGGTAAGACAGGTTTTATCCCCCTTATTGGTTGACCATATATAATTGCCATTGGTTGGTGCTTTAGGGGTACTTTTGTTAGCTATGTGGCTACAAATAGTTTTATTCGGTCACACTACGTGAGCACGGACACCGATGACTTTATTACGTGATGTAATGGATATAGCCATGTACAACAGCAAATCTGATCAGCTGCCAAGGTTAAGGGAAGCTGTGATTGCTAACCAACTACGAACCATAATGTTCTTAATAATGTTGCCTTGAAGTTTTCCGGTAATATAAGATGATTCAATCTCATTCGTTTAGTTTTTGATGATTAAATTGCCCTAATACCAGTATTAAATATCTCAAACTTAGCTAGGCTGGTTTAGTATATTATAACCAAATCGATTGCAGTCAGCTAAAGATTTATTATATGGCTCGCTCGGTCAAGGTTGTGAATCCCGCAGTCCGCCAGCATACTGCGACAACTTGGCACTAAACCAAAAGCTAAGATAAATTTGCAGTATTGAGAAGAATGCAATGCTTGATTAGTCCTGGAAAACAAGCGTTGCATAGCATTAAACGAAAAGTTGCAAGTAGGATAATATATACATAATATATAATACTTAATTGTCTTCCCGGACGAAAACTAGCATACATAAATAAGCGAAGAGCATCTTCGCAAAATGGGCCTCGTTAGCGAATAGCGACGCGCGGCGGGGCGGCGGTTATTTTTCGAGGACACATGAACCGACAAAAACAAGATTACCAACTCGTTTGAAACCATTGAAGGCTGTTTAAAGACATGTTGATATTGATACTAATGGCTAATTTTGCACATGTTTTGACGTTGAAAGCACGTAACAAGCGAAAGTAAATAAAACGGGAGCTGTATTCGTACACCCGATATGTTTGCGGCCACGCCTATATGCCGTGTGTTGTTGCCTTGTGAAATATTAAAAGAGCATGAAAGATTTACGACAGTGTACTCTAATGGTATTGTCTTGACCAATCCTTTTAGAGTCCACCGCGATCATTATCTTGATTGCTAATTTAATTACAGCTCTAAGACATGTCAGACGACGCCAAAAGTTGCTCATTATGAGAATTTGATTGCTTAACCAAAACCGATTTAGGGTGCCATGCTGCCGTTGTATATGTACGCTTAACATTTTTCTTATCTCGTTAACAAATAAATTGTGGCGTGAGTTCCCGTAAACTGAAACACATTGTAAACATTTAATATTATCTTAAGCATCTCTTGATTCTGTGGGCGTTTTTGAGACCCTCTGCTGGGGCTTAGCGAAGCGTGGGACGAGAAATCTCATTTCAGAATCGTAGGTATATAGATATATCGACATAACTGTTTTCGCAAGGTTATATTTTATTTTGTCGCGGTTTTTACCAAGCCTAGCTCTCTTTTCAGTTTTTGATTCATCCACCTGCGCATATCATTTGCGTAACGTCTATCAAAAGTTCATGGCCGGGATATCTAATGGCCCTTTTCAACCTTTCCCTCGTCAACTGAAAATAGATCACCCTATGCGTTAAAAATGTGTTTCAATATTAAAGCAAGCTTTGATGGAGCTTTTTAAAAACTTATTAATGGCAAGTATTTTAGCGATTTTAATGGTGCTTATGTTTTAAGTAACCCTATCGCGTCATTTCTGGATGAAGTTTGCGGTGAATGCGATGGATGTAATTGGTGCTGCTTTCATCAAACGAGTATCTAATTAATTTATCGCTCCTTCGATATGTTTTGTTATACTGCGTCGCAAGTAGCAATCGCAACCCGAAAAATTTTGACATACAGACGAAAGTCTGCTTGCAACGCTGGGAGTGGCGGTTTCGATTTCCGCCTCTGGACAAAAGTATGAACAATCTGTAGATAATTATTTATTCCGTGTGTTTTCTATGTATGAAAAAATATCTAAGTATATTATTAATGAAATATATTATCAGTGATATATCATTACTTAAATCTTATTTTTGAGGTAGAAATTTATGAAAAAATTAATCATTGTGCGTGACGATCGGATTTTATGGTCAATTTTATTGATTTTCATTTCACCACAGTACTATCGATTACCTTTGATGTTTTCAATCCTTATCCAAATATTATTATGGTCTGTGTTTGCATTGACGATAACCGTGATCCTAACACCACAAGATCCTAAGTGCTCGAGGTTACTCACTCAATGAGTCATGTTCTCCTAAGATTATCGTTCGCCGGATACTATGGCTTATAATTGTAATTCCAGGATCAACATGTTGCGTTAGCCTACAGAAATGCTGCTGAAACAAAAGCTTTTACAATAATGGTGGCTTATGTAAGCTCTCGCCTAATTGCTTTCCTTTTCAAACGCCTCCGAAATTTCTGTCAACAGTTGCTTCAAGCTTCAGTTAACTTGCTGGCGACGACATTTGAAGTATTTCGAACGAGCGCAGTCACTCATACTTCCGAACTTCCTAGGTCATCATAATAGCTGGAAAGTTCAAAGGAGTCCACAAGTTTGTTGAGAGAGCTTCATAATACTTTCATCAAGTCTGGAGTAGTTGTAGCCGTCTTCATTGTTCTTGGATGTCTCCGAGTCATTAATGCTTACGAGGCCTTTTGTTGTCTTACAGTGAAGAAAGGCTGTCGTTATTTTAGCCTGGCAGGCGAAAGCCGTAGTATGCTTTTCCCCGTACCTACACTGTACGAGATTGCGTCTACAAGTGCCTTCTACCTTAGTCAGAATAGATATACCGGCTCCGTGAAAACCGGCTGTTTGCGAAATTACTCGCAAAATATCAAAATGTATAATTATTATCGAGTCGCTCAATATAGATGATTAGATTAGGGCGGTGAGCGACCTAGTTCTTGCGTTTTGTTATTGTTAACCTCGGGGGATCGGATACCATTAGCGTTATTTATGATTGGTGGAAAATTTAGGGCATATTCTTTGAAACTTAATGTTCTGTCATTATCGAGCTCAACAGGAAAAAGTATTCAACTCGTTTAAATGAACAGTTCTCACGAATTCATTCATATCCAAACCTGTTTTACTGTATGCGTTGCCGTGACACGCATGGTGTTGAGGATCGACCAGATAGTTAAACTGTTGTTAACCTTAACATGATATTGACGGGATCTCTTGAATGACTATCGCTGTTTATTGATCAGTTCATTTAATCTATCTGAAAATTCCCTCATGAGGGCAGCGACATTGTCTCTTATCATTAAGGAAAGAATTAAACAAAAAATGAAAGTGTTTCATGTGAAATGTTGTCTTTAAATTTCCAAGAATAACGCTTGAATTAATATGTACGAAAAATTTAAATGCAAGATATAAGTAAGCTCCTCCAAACTTATGCAGGCAGATGTCCTTACAGATGGTTAGCTTACGTAGGTACAGGACACGTGTGACCGTGATTATAAAACACATTGAATGCTATGACAATGAGCTCATCTCCGTTCTGGTTTAGATGGAACCAATGAACTTCATATTATTTACTAGCGTTCCGCCCCGGCTTCTCATAGATATTAAATAAAAATTAAAAAAGTTATAAATTTTTCACACATTGACGTTGGGTTAGGTACATTATTGAAGTTTTTTTTCGGTTGCATAATTATGTATAAATATACTAATGCCTATGTTCATTCATCAGGGATAATCATCGGGATAATGTAGGATTCTATGATGAACGTTTTTTTCAAAAGGGTCATGTAGTTTCGGAACCTATTAAATTCAAACAAACAAATCTTTCCTCTTTATAATATTAGTATAGATATAGTTTAAACGGGGCATCAAATCTAAAGTGTTGATTTGTAATTATTTGAAAGCTTACATTTACAATAAGGTTTATCAGCCCGGCATGTTAGGCTAGAGATGCTGTACGATGATAGATTTAAATTGAATTTTATGTCATAAATATAACGTAACTTATTAATTATTTTTGTAATAATATTAGCAACTTATCTGTGTCATGGTGAAGCATGTTCTTAGTCATTCGCATTTTTATATCTTTCTATACATAACATTCCTAAGCTAAACGCGTAAACCAGGAAATGCTAGATTACCTATTTCCGACTCTCATTCGCTCTATTTCCTTTATATCTTATCAACTGAATTATCTTTCTTTGTTATAAACTCCTCAATCTGATCATAAAACGCAACGCTGCGTAAAAATAAAGGGTAAAATCCAAAGAACCTTGCATATTTAATAGAATCGTCGCTCCGAATGTATTAATACTGGGCTGGGCTGGTGCTATAGGAATAAGTAAGTGCCTACTTTCCTACTTATTAATGTGTGATCCATGTATCCCTTAAAAATATTATATGGAGAAAAGATTTGATGGTTTGTTTGAATTGAATAGGCTTAGAATGTTCTGGAGTAATTAGAAATATTCTTTGACCAATAAAATCCTACATTATCCCTGATGAACGAAGGCTATAAAATATTTTCGGAAAATAAGGGTTCCGTATGAAAACTTAAATGATGTTAACCCAAAATATGTAATTGTTGAAAATTCTATTAAATACTAGTGCGAAGATGGGGACCGCTGGTATTCCATATGTTTACAGCGTTCAAAATGAATCTAATCGTGCACTCCGCCGTTCTCAGAGTTATTAACGAATCCCATTTCCTCCTAAGATTACTGATAAACGAGTAGGCAGTACTTACCTTTACGATTGCACAACCTGTAATCCACTCCATCCAGTTCTTGGCTTGGGATATAATTTCTGCGGTTTACTCAGACCACATTAACGCCAGGCTTGTGTCGTCGAACTAGACTGGTTTTCTAATACCAAGTTCAAATTAATATTTATATGCCAGACCAACTCGAGACACTGAGCCAAATGCTGTTGTATTTTGCATTGATGAAACTGCGAACTGTACGGAACTCTGCGGTTTTGTATTATTATTTTTAACTGTCTGGTTTTGATCCAACGCTAAAACAAGCATACATTTATTTAAACAAGGTTTTGTTTACATTAGTGGTTTACTACAAAAATATTTATATTATTTATATTACCATTCAAAGAATTTTAATCAAATTAATTAATACAACAATTCTGTGTTATGAGTTAACGAGCACCCTAATATTATTTACGGTTTATTGTCATGGCTGCCATGCCATTAAGGTCGGTAGTTTATACATCCACTCAAAGTATATTTTTGTGTCCCCCTCTTCCATGGTAATCCCTCGGTATTAGTATTATGTTTCCTGGTGTAAAATGGTTATCTGAAATATTAAGGTGACATTAATTTATATTGTAGGCTTGTTTTGCCTTTTATTGAACGGGTAACGCCATATTTTTCAAATCTAAAATTAATAAATATGCTCGACAATCTATACAGCTTCATCAAGCCCCAATCTTAGCTGAGCTTTTTTTATGGGTACTATACGACTAATAAATAAATTCGTAATACAATTAGCATTCGTAATGCAATTTGCAGATATTGATTGCAGTGAAGGTGTTAAAGATAGAAGCTGTTGCCCTTACCTGGTTTGTTCCCTCAGTTCTTACGATATTCACGCGCTAAGCTGGAGGGTCCGATTCTTAGGCAACCGCGATCAACGTCTTGAAAGTCTGAATACTAATGATTATTTTACTTTGTTTCAGATCTATCTAAAAATCGTTTCAATGAGCTACCTGATGAAGTGACGACGTATGTCTTCTTAGAAAAATTACTTCTATCACAAAATGTCATCCGAAGCGTGCCTGATGCTGTCGGCGGTCTCTCCAGTCTCACCTATCTAGATTTAAGGTAAGGATTTATGTTCCTAGTTCCAGAGTAAGGCAAAGCTATATGTTCCTAGTTCCAGATTTAAGGTAAGGCTTTATGTTTCTAGTTCTTACTCCAGATGAAGCTGGCCGTGTGGTGCCGGCATAGAATTTCACCACCCCAACTCTTCCCGTGGGTGTCGGTCGTAAGAGGCGACTTAGGGAAAAACACCGGGGGCGGGCAGCAGCGCCCTCTGCAGAACAACTCAACCGAACTGCGATCCCCAACCCGCATGCCCAGCGTGGGGATTGTGGGCAAAACCCCCAAATGATGAACAATGCCATCTATGGCGCTCATCAGGGGAGGTCTATGTCCAGCAGTGGACTATTATAGGCTGTTGATGATGACTCCAGATGGAACCAGCTAACGATGGCTTGTTCACGGTTCTTGTCATCAAAACCGCTGGATGTATAACTGACAGATACTTCCATTGTACCTTATTACGTCAATACGTAAACTGCCTATTTATAGAACTGTTTTTCCTGTTAGGTATCTGTTTCTTAATTAATAACAAAGTTGTCTGGAAGAAATTTATTTCGGCAATAAGGCCGCCTAATTTGTTTTAATTGGAATTTAAGATTATATTTTTTTTTTAAGTGGCAAAGCCTTTATTAACAAATAAATTACAATGATCTAACTAAATAAAAAAAAACAATTTACAATTGAAACAATTGAGCTAACTGCAGACTGTTGCGAACAAACTACAGGTAGCTCAACTGATCCATATCAATACCAGTTGGAAGTGTACCCAAGAATATATTAGTTTTGTAAATGTTTCATTAGGTATTATGAATAAAAAAGTGTTGTCATTCATGCACTGCCTAGTAGTTACCTAAAACGGACTACTCCTAGTGCATCATTTAGTCACCATCACTAGAGCTTTAAGTATTTTTCGCCTTGGGAGTATATATGGGATCATTAAAATGAAACTATTTAACTCTTATATAAATCATATTTAATGCTAACAACTTATCATCAAATTAAGAACTAACAGAAAAATTAATAAAACAAACAATGAGCTTCTATTTTTGTGTCACAATCACAACAATGTTACCACAAGGAAATTAGGTACTTTACGCATAGCAAAGGTGCATAGCATCTTTTTCCTATCCTACGAGAAATAAAATTTAACCATGGTTCACCTTAAAGTCACTGGTTCGATCGATAACCGCAGAAATGTCACTAGTCAATCGAAGAATACTTGAGTCTTGACGTGCTGTCATTGGCCACACGTAGAACTTGCAATAAATCCATCTTCACGTTCAATTTGAACTCCTCCGGTATAGACTTGAGATGCGGCAGCAGAGACAAGAGGAACATCTTGTCTAAATCCTCCGATTCCACACTTGCGAAAGCGAACTCACCAGTTCCAGAAACCGAGGGCTTAGTTTCCAATGACTCTATTGTCGTGGCTACTTCGAAGTTATAGCTATCGCCATAGCTGTCGTTTTCGTTGTCATCAATATCAGACTCCTCTTTTCTCTGAATCTTGATCTTTTTCTTGGGAATCCAAACATTCTTCGGCTTAGTACTAGAATCATCATCGCTCTCGCTTGTATCAACCTGGGTCTTTCTCTTTTCTGGGAGTTTCTTGTCTTTGAGCAGAAATTGTAACTGCTTCGAGTATATGTAAGCTCGCTTGAACTTGTACGGATTTGATATGAATTTTTGGAAGCAGTCTCTGAGGCTCTTCCATTTCTTCTGAAGCTGCAGCTCTGTAACAAATGAAGATTATGTTTAATTTAATTGCTCACCAAAAAGGCACAAATTTGGTATTTTTGATGTTGAGGTGTGACCGAGGCCGCAATAAAAACGAAAGCAATGCATAGCGCCATCTATCGAACACTGTCAAACTCATAACATTGCGCAAACTATCATTGCTCTGGCTCTGACCGATTGTGGCGCTTGGGTAAACAATAACTGCTAACCTATGAACACATAGTAATGTTGGAAACAGTGCAAACACTTTAGGTACTTCAAAGGTACACATACCCAGCTCTCTCATCTCGGACTTGGTCATGTCTATTTCATTCATGCTCACAAGCTCCTTCACAACTTCATGCCACAGCCTAGCCTTGACATTTTTCGCGCGATAATCCGCATGTTCACTATCCCATATTCCGGGACGCTTTTTGACTTCGCCTATCAGCATTTCGGGGTCGTATGCGAACTGCATATTGGATCTGCAAATGTGTGTACTAAACTAAAACTTTGAATGTAAAAACGCGCGGGAAACGGCCCGTACGCTCAGGGTGCCAGACGCCGCGTGACTGACGCCGCGGTTGAAAAGCAATATGGCCGCGCGCCACGCCCGCCGCGTATTTCGCGTTGGTCAGGGTGACTTAGTTTGTTGAATACTAAATAGGACGGAGAAAACAAAGAGCGTTTTTAACGAAAATGTTGAATATTTTTACCTGCCGACAAAAATCAACTTGACGGACAAAGACGTATTGTTTTGTTTATTTTTCTGTATGTCATCCATCTCATTTAGCCAAAAAGTTTATAAGTGAGCACTACTTTTGATTAATAAGTTTGCATGTAAACTTTCTGGTAAAAAGTAGGTACTTAATTTTTGAAAATCTAAAAACAGATTTTAAATTAATTTTAAGGTACTGTGTTATTTATTTTAATTATAAGGTTTTGCGGTTACACTAATCCCTTAGAAGTAGGTAAAACATTTGACCATCTCTGAATTAGCCTCTGCACAGTAGGTATTAATCAAGGAACATACATAACATACGGTTAAACAAGTAGCTTCAATTTGACTAGCGAGTTGTTTAAGTCTCGGAAGGATTTTTATAGCACCTTTTACCAAGGTCAAAAAGTTTGCGTTCCTCATAGGTTCTACGGTCGTTGTTATCTTAGCTTGTCTCATCTCATCCAGTCGTCAAACCTAGACACCAAAGTTATCGCATTGATGAAGTGACGACGTGACTAGCGTAGTGCCCCTCTTCCCGGGGGGGACGCGGCGGCGCGCGTTTCGACGATTTCGCCGCGTCGTCGCACTGTGGATTATGCTAGAACAAGTGCAGATCAAAAATACTTTTTTTAATTTATGGAAACAAGATATATTTTTGGTATTATTTTGTAGGTAAAAAGTCAACGTTTCATAATCTAGTAAATTTTTGATGATTAGTGAAATCAAATATTGCGTAAATCAAGTTTATTTCCGACACTTTGCAATTTCTGTTAAAAACACTTTCAAATAGGTGAACATACAAAGTTAATTTACACTACTGTTTATAAGGACTCCTTTAGTATCATACATCATTCGAAAGCTCGTTTATTTACAATTCAGAAACACTAGTTTTTATCTTATATTTTCAGTA
This sequence comes from Eupithecia pulchellata, assembly GCA_963931895.1. Taxonomy (NCBI): domain Eukaryota; kingdom Metazoa; phylum Arthropoda; class Insecta; order Lepidoptera; family Geometridae; genus Eupithecia; species Eupithecia pulchellata. The sequence continues at coordinate 11,784,058 of OZ007525.1, forward strand.
AATATTGTTGTAATTAATATTTTCACACATTGCGAGAAAATATTTTCTTTTTTAATTTCCTTGAGACTTTTGACAATTAGCTAAACTTGCCTATGCTCTAAATTTAGTATTATTTACTGCATTAGGTATTTAATAATGATATAGCAAAGAATCAGCTGCGGATACTTGCGGTTTGAGCAGTTATAAAGAAACAAGTGGTTGAGGTACCAAAATGCATATTCGTTGGACATTGATAGATAACGGTTTCTCCTATCAATGGTTACGAAAATTGGTGGTTTAAGCGTACTTTATCAGCATAAATATGGTTTTGCACACGTTCTTCTTGATAATAAAGAAATCTATGTCATATTGCACACTTTACTCATCTGATTTTCCTATAAAAAGCAAAGGCATAAAATATGTCATTATTAATTGCCATTTGCAACTCTGTACGCACTAACAACTCTAAAAATGAACTCGTTTACTTGCTCGAGGCGTGAATTATTAGTTTTCTATATTGAAAACGGTAAGGATATGTTGGCTCTCTCAACTTTTTTACGTGAACATCATCAAATTTCTTCTGAATACATTGAGCTCATTGTTAGCGACATTCAAAAGAAATTATTACCGCAGTTCAATGTACGTTGGACTCAAGCTTCACGCAAGAAAGAAGCATTTTTAAAAAAAAATAGCAGTTGGCTTGATGGAGAATATTCAGTACCTTTGCTTATTCCAATGACTGAAGATGAGCCTTCCACTTCTGAGAAACGAGGAAGACCTAGCGTTTCTTTTGAAGAGTCTTCGGATTCCAGCAAAAGAAGAAAAAATGCTACACTACTAAGAGAGTACGGATTTGAGCATATCTTCGAAGCATATTTGCAAGGATTGAGATCAATTAACGAAGGAGTTGAGGCAAACCTTGTACAAGCTTTACGGACAGCAGATGCTCAGAAAAAGGCTATGATCTCAGACTCTCTTGGATCCAGTAAGATTCAAACATTATCTAACGAAGAAGCTTTGAGTGTCTATATAGACTTAGACTTAACCAAAGCACAGTATTTATACTTGAGGAATCTCACTGATCAAAAGAACTGTAAGTTGTTTCCACCATATTATAAGATTCAAGAATGTAAACAAAGCTGTTACCCACCTGCTTCTTCGATAGAAATTACAAACACTTTTGCAAAGATAATTTCCTTACAAAGTCTGTTGGACCACACAGCAGCTAGAATTCTGTTGATCGACTCAGTGTTTAAAAACGGGTTGAAAAACATGATTTTGTACAGCAAATGGGGATGTGATGGTTCTTCAGGGCAAAGTGAATATAAACAAACGCTTCCAGAAGAGTCTGAACTTATTTCGGACGCAAACTTATTCATTACTTCTTTTGTCCCCATAAGATTGGTTGATGAAACTACCGGAACTATTGTCTGGCAAAACCCTGTGCCTTCATCTGTAAGGTTTTGTCGGCCTATTTTGATAGAGTTTTCAAAAGAAACTCCCGAGAAAACGAAAGCTGTTGTTGATAATATTCAAAACCAAATTGACAATTTAAATTCATCTCTGATTATTAAACACGGTGAAGGAGTACAGATCAAACACCAACTTTTCCTAACGATGATAGATGGAAAAGTAGCACAGGTATTAACCGACACTCCTTCAAGCTCTACTTGTACTATATGTGGAGCTACTCCTCGTCTAATGAACGATCTAGCAAGAATTACTGCTAGACCAGAAAACGAAAACAGTTTTAAGTACGGTTTATCCACTTTACATGCTTGGATTAGATGCATGGAGATGGTTTTACACATCTCCTACAATGTTGGCTTTGAAAAATGGTCAGCAACAACTGCAGAAAACAAACAATTAAAACAAGAAAAGAAAAATGCGGTGCACAAACGTTTTCGTGAGGAGTTGGGTTTGATAATCGATAAACCGCGGCAAGTTAGCGGCAACACTAATGATGGTAATACCGCAAGAAGATTTTTTAGCAATACCAGTTGTACTGCAGAAATAACAGGTGTAGATGAGCAACTAATACGCAGATTGTATATAATCCTACAAGCTTTATCATCAGGTATTATGATTGATGCTCAAAAGTTCGGCGAGTATGCTCTAGAAACGGCAAGAATATACGTCAGTAAGTACAATTGGTATTATATGCCATCATCTGTGCACAAGATACTCATTCATGGTGAAAGCATCATCAATCATTTTGCCGTATTGCCAATAGGTCAACTCTCGGAAGATGCACAAGAGTCCCGGAATAAGGACTATAAAAGTTTTAGACTACATCATGCAAGAAAATGTTCTAGGTCGGCAACAAATGAAGATGTATTTCATACATTACTATATACATCAGATCCGTACATAACAAGTATCCGAAAACCGTATGTCAAAAATGTTAAAGAACTTGACGAAGAAACTCTACTCCTTTTGAAGGTAAATCTGCTTATCTCGGATCCGGAAGTGGTTCAAATATAATCATCAGTACCTACTTGGAACTTAAATATGTTTATCCTTAGGTATATTCCCATTAATTTAACCTATTTTGTATGTACGTACCTAATCAGAAACAATATTATATTCATTTAATTAAAACTCTAGGTGTAGGTAATTTTTTTATCTTAGTTATAAATTTGTTGTAAAATATAATGTAAAAAGAAATTTTTTATTAAAATGTTGTTACATTGTGTTTGAATTTTAATTTTAATTATATGAACATCACAACTATGCCGAACTGTCAGATTTATTTCATGCAATTCGGAAATCCTAAAATAAAATGCAAGTAAAACCGCGAGCTTTCACTTGTTTTTGTTAAAACTGTTATTGATAAAATTCTTATATATCGGTTTCCGTGTATGCAAAATTTCAAGTGGATAAGATTAAAAATAAAGAAGTTACAGATTTTTGATCAGCAAATCACCCATATTTTCCATAGTGCGTCGCTTTGCCCGGGGTCGCGTCCTGCGACTTTTGCGATCAGACTCACCCGTGGGCTAGCTCTATCATGCATACTCGTATACATACTAAACATCGCTCAGGTAGTCAAAGATTTGCAGAGAAATAATAGTACTTAGTCAAGACGACGTTATCGATGGGGTATATATAATATTGGAAATTAAAGGTAACAAATTAACACATTATATAATCTTGAAATAGATATCTTCAACTTGATAAAATTACGCATTATGAAGATTTTCTGTTTAGACAGAATTTTGTCTTGTCTAGTCTAGGTTGTTCATTAAGTCAGTCACTATCGCTCAGCACTGAGCAGACATGGCCTACATTGAAATTTGATGACGATGGTATTCAGTCAAAAGGCAAGGTTTGTGCACATGAAAACATGGTAAGTAGTGTTGTTCCCTATACAATCTAATCCATTAGATCCTCAATTTCTTGACTGCAGTTAAACTATAAACTGAAACAAATAAACCCTCTGATTTATTGACGTGAAATGGTTATTTCTATGCTTTTTATGACTGAAGCTTTATTGAGTCGCTGTATATATTTTGGTCTTCCTTTCTAGCGCCGTAAATTCCCATAGCGTTATTGCCATCGTATTCTTATAAGGGAAACATTTCTCCGCAAGCGTCAAATTGTTTACGGTTATTTATTTACGGAGTTCGGTGATAAGGTGCACTCGGATTTAATGTAGATGTTTTTCTGACCATTTAGGAAACACAGGTTCAGGTTACTGTATAATAATAATAATATACATTATTATGTACATATTATGAACATTATTATGAACATATATTTTTTTCTACTACTGTCCCGCTGGACAACGACCTACTCCTTTGACAAGCATTATGCATGGTAATTTTATTAAACTTTAATCAATAATGTGACCCAAACGTGTATATCTGTCTGTTGAGATTTTTTTTAATAACCGTGCTTCGCCGAGACCGACCGCTTGTTATTGTTATTAATAAGGTAAAATATGGTATTTCATTGCTAAATGCAACATCTGATACCGGCACTATTTCCCTGAATCAGATTGATAGCGATAGCTAACATATGACGCAACAAGCAGTTGATAAATGACAGATAATAGTGCTTCTTCATCTTGAAATGATATTAATTGTAATTTATTAATTAAAATAATTTAATAAAATAAATAATGCTGGATAATCCACAGCTTCTTCTGAGCTTGTGTTATTTATGATGGGTACTTAATACAGTACGTATGGAATATGCTACATCAGTGATATACTAAATACATACCTACATTTATTTTTATTATTTACATAAAATACCAGAACGCCCTGAGCAAATATTGACAGAACTAAAACAAAAAAAAGCTTTCGTTCGCTTTCAGCCTTCCTTACCCGCGGTATTCAGGTCAACATCTACTCTACCTCCCAACACTTTTGCCTCATACACCATGCACCGTGACAATGGCATGGCAAATGCTAGGCTAGCCAACTTCCTACTCCAACACCTCGCTAATAAGCACTCTAACGCCTCGCGATAAGAGCTGCCGGTTTTTAGGTCGGTGTAAAGATCATTGGGTGGGGTGAACGGCCGGAGATGTCATGGCCGTTTGTCTTCACTGGCACGTGGATTGGGTGATAAGTGATAAACAGGACCGGTATGTCGATCATACAGAGCGTGGAAGAACTGTCTCCGACTGGGCAGTGCTTGAGTCAGTAATGATGATTGGAAGATGTCAAATATTCTGACTTGATAATATTAAAAGCAATGAGTCTAATACTCGAAGCCGACCGACGTGGAAGAACCAGGATCAGATGGTGAGAAGAGCATGGTGTCATCCATGGTCTGTGACTTCGTTATATCTTCAATGGAAGGAGAAAATAAAATAATGCAGGACATTCCACACAGCATCATCTAGTGCCAAGCTAAGCAAAAAGAAAACAGAGGCTTTGCCAGCGAGGCAGTAAATAAGGATAATAACGTTCTCAAATAAAATTATGTAGAAGACGCCGAAAATTTTGTTTAAACTGTGAACAAATTACCATTCCAAATATTTGAATGAATTCGTGTTTATTTAAAGAGACATGGCTAAGAATAGAGTTTTATTTTAGACGCTGATCAAATCTTTCAAACGTCATCCGAGCTATGTATTTATCGGTGTATAAAATAGTAAACAATGCTCAACGCATTCTCTTTTAGACCATTTTTTGTAAAACGAGGTCTAAACAGTAAATTAGTACGAAAGCACGAGTATTGTTTACCAAGTTGGTTAGCTAGGTATCGCTTTAGCTGTGCGAAACATGAGCATTCTCAATTGCTACATTGCTACACACACAGTAACTTTCAAGCACATAGGTGGTAATAACATGTTCTGAGAATAGGGTGCTGTTAGGTTTACCGTCATTCGCTCTGGAAACAATCTATGGCGTCAGCGAATCCATCACTTATCGACTTTATTGTCATAACATGAAAGAAGTATCTTATCGCGAATTCTGGAAAAGACGGGGACGGTTTTCAAAAACAAATATGGTTATATTGTTTATCAATTAGCACTGTTTCGATTTGTTGCGAGATTACTGTTGTTCTGTTGAAATTTGTCGCAAATCGTAAACTATCTACACTAATATTATAAAGAGGAAAGATTTGATTGATTGTTTGTATGAATAGAATAGGCACCGAAACTACTAGACCGTTTTGAAAAATTCTTTCAGCATTAAAATCCTAAAGTTTCCCTGATGACCATAGGCTAGAATATAAAAAAGTTAGGGATCCGTATGAAGAATATTTTTTTTGTTAAATGCCCGTGCGAAGTTGATTCGGACCACTAGTCTAGTATTCTATAAAACCTACCACTACATACTTTCCCAGTGAATAGAAGTAATTTCTTTAACAAGTTATAAATTAGTTTAGGGAATAGTAGGTATTGAGCATGGGGTGTTACGACAACTACCTCGTAAATTATTACCGGTACGTTTTTTGATTCCTCATTAACTACACAGAGAATTTAATTATACGAGTATTGTCAGTAGAAACAAATCTATTAATCTATATATCTTTTGTTATGAAGCTTTGTGAGATCAGTTCCCATAAGTTCTCAGCTTATCATAGCTGCTTGCCACCTGCGGACACTGCCGTCGATAATTCAACAACATATTATTGTACCACATCGCTTGACTCAACCGCTTATAGATAATAATTGGTATCATCTAAACAGCCAACCAAATTGAAGAGGTGACTTATTCGTTAACTCGCTCGAAGATTGAATAGTCAGAAGAAAAAGATGCAGTGGAGCTAAAATTAATAAATTGGTCAGCAAGTAATGTGACATTAAGTTGAATATATCTGCAGCAATGATTCGGATTCTATAAAATTTTGCTCTCTAGAAAGATTTTATTTTGATTTGCTAATCTTAACCTATTATAACACTGTATGCCTACGTCCAGATCAAATTTGATAGCATTGATTGTGTTGCAGTTGGTCTCTGGGTAACAAAGTGACTCAAATGTACTGAAATTCAGACATTTATAAATTCATGTTTTGAAACTTACGCGATCTGAACACATAATGATTAGTAATTAACGGGTATTTGTCGAGAAAAGAAGAAGAAGAAAGGAGGAAGAAGAAACGCGATAAATACCCGTTAATTACTAATCATTATTTATAAATTCATTTTATTTTCCCTCCCACGCGGCCACTTAGCTCCTTATACTACTCAATATTTTTCTTCTTAACGATAGTTTGTGTGTTTGTCTCTACTGACAAAAACATTAATTCTTTTGATCAATCACATTGATTTACTTATCAAAAATAATTTTGTTTCCGAGCAAGTATTGGTTTATATTTTACAGCCGACGTCGACCAAAACATAGTATTCCGTCCAAATAGTTTTGTAGCTGATTTTGCCGGCAGACCAAACATTTCAAATAAATAAAAAGTACCTAATATACAAGTGGGTTAACTTAATTTACCAGAATATATTAAACATAAACTGGCAACATCTGCTTGCAATATCGCATCTGCTATATTTGGCGTTCTGGCTGAAACTAATTCCGTACTGCACTTGTCGCTTTTATATAGGCACAGTTTAACAAACCCATTGGTAAATTCTAACAGTGGAATCAGGTGAGGTGGGAGGCACCCACTTTCAGTTGTTCTAACCAGATTCTTATCAGGAAACCGGTTGATACCGTGACTTCGGGACATGTGGCGGCCGTTTGATTACTTGCCGGCTGCGCTTCAGACTTTAAGGCATCAAACGTTTTTATTTAGTCGATTAAAAATATTTATGCGAAACAAATTAAGCTGCAAAAGTTAACTTTCGTTTCCCATAGCTATACTACAATAATTAAAAGCGAGCTAACTTTCATCTGTCTGTGTTGGAATTGCAAGTTTCCAAAGACTTCCATGTTCTAATAAAGGCTGCAACGCCTGCAACTAAACATCTCTCTTTGATTGATCTATTATAGCGCAGCGATAAATACGATAAGACGCTCAGCCACAATACTTACTAACGATGCACATATTTCCTTACTTATGCTAACATAGAAAGTCTCATTATCCAGATAAGCTTACGCCCAGTGAAGTTGCAATCACGCCTAGGTGCTTATTTTATGCTCACCGGAGCTAGAACACTGTCATAAGCCCGCTTGTAATTCACGCATTGTGATCGCGGTTCGTTGCACGCGCACGCACCATAACGACTATCAAATCGCGCAGGCGCGTGACATACGATCGTGCTTTCGAAAATGGCACGGGCTCGCCAAATGCGACACACACAATAGATTGGCATTGTGCAATTGACTTTGGGGCTCGATTTGCTCTTAGTCAACACTGGACATTTCTATTGCAGAGTTATAGCGATGTTGAGCCTAACGTTTCAATTGAACTTGGTCTATTTTCTAGATTTCTGAACTAGCGACCCGTAGCGACCGTAGACCAGTTGCGTAGTTTTAAAAATCTAAACATACATACATACATAGGGACAGACAGCGGGAAGCGACTTTGTTTAGTACTTGTTATGTATAAAATGTACACAGAGCTCCAAAAAAAAATCTATAAGTATCTAAATAGGTATTTTATTAGGTTAGAGGCGTCAGCAGAGTTTGTATTCTATATAATTTAATTACAAAATACGACTGTCAAAATAAATTTAAGAAGCTAAGTTATCAATATTGATGAATTCATAAAATTTCTTCGTATTTGTATACCTCGTCCTCAATAACTGCAGTAAAATTATCGCAATCACCCATAAACCCCAAACTGTTATCCCTACTGTCCCCCAATGGTCTGGTTCTCGTGCACCCCTTAGTTAAAATCGATGTAATATCGACCTTGAACCGCCCTTGCGGAAAGTGCAAATAATTTGTTGTAAATGGTTCCGTGGGGTGACTGGAATCCCTACCTCGTGTCATAGAAATACGCTATACATGCGACCATTTTCTGAATTTGTTTGTCCGTTATTTTATATCCTACTCGGTCTTTCTATCACTTTCTTTCTCACGAAATTATAAGTCGAAAGTAAAATGTTCCAATAGGAATAGCCCTTATCGTATGTATGTTGGTTTTATTAGTTGAAAGTGGTCTGAATATTAAAAGCGGCTATGAAATTTCTATAATCCAAACCGACCCTTGTTGTCTCGACGCAAACATTGCAGCCAATAAACGTTGCTCGAACCCAAATATTGTAGCATTACTTTATTGCGGGGTTTGAACGAAGTAGCGGGATGGTTCTATCAAGAAAATTGCAGACTTGGCAGAAAAGTAAACAAACATTGTGAGAGCGTTGCCAAAGATAACATCAAAGTTGGGCTTGGCTCGATCTGACCATTGAAAATGTTTTGAAGTCGTTCCTCCCTTTAGTTTTCGATCTTTTCAAGCACTTACATCGTAAATGGAATTGCTTAACGATTTACTTTGGCTTAAGAGCTTTTATTGTTGCCGTTCACTTAAAGTACACTATTTTTTTAAACCTACGTATCGATAGATAAAGTAAGTTAGTTAGTAGTAAGTTGTCTGGCAAACAAAGCCGTGTCGTGAAATTCTCGTCCTGGCATTTCTGGTGAAACCGCATATTGCTCTATTTATGGTAAGGCGTACTTGACGCAGCGATAACGGTTGCGATGTGTTGACTTGACGCAGACCATTGAGATCCCTCTTGTCCATATCGGGCCTGGAATTTTTTGCTTTTTATACACATCAGCTTTTTGCGCTGCTGGTATAAGTGCCAGATGAATTACCAAGACATTACAGAGTGTTCTATTTTTAATGTATCATCAGAACATTTCTACTCTTGTCTTGAGAATATGGTTGTAAATAAACAGCGACCCTTTGTTTTTGTTGCTTGGCTTATGTCAAAACTGCTCTTAAGGCGAGGTATTCCTGCAGCTGTAGGCATTTTGTCCTGTCTAAAGTTGCGCGCGAAATACTTAGCGCAGATGCAGCGCCAACGACATAGTATAGAAATAAGCAGTAGCATAATATTATTTCACTTTAGAAACGCTGTTGCTATGATCAAACTTTGTTAATAGTTTTCAGTTAGAGTTTCGTAAATAAATGAAGTTGTTACAACTTCATCTCTATTTATGTTTCTTAATATAGATAATGAATTAATAATAAAGTAATTGATCCCAAGATAACCAACCAAACCAAGAACGCTGAAAAACGTCTGGACCAGACCAACAAAAGGCGTAGTTAATTTCCGAACTTCGTTTTTTAAGTACCTACAAAATTTGAAATAAATACTCAAATAAAGAAGACAAAGAAGCAAATAGAGAACATTCGCTTCTATGATTTAAAATTTTGTTTGAAATAAATACAAAGAATAAAGGGTATCAAATAAAACAATTATAATAAAATATTATTATTTTCTCAAAATTCTCCAATATTCAATTCTAGCGTGCTTGTACCCGGTTAGTGGCTCAGGAGATGATAAGGCTATGGACATCACATAATTATTTTTTCCATTTGTGGTAAGGCTAGGAAGTCTATAATTTACATTTTCATCTTGAAATCACAACGATATTCGGATCGATGGGTTCGAACCTACAATTCTTTTTTCGACCTTTTTCAACGTATTTTACTTAGTATGAAACTTAGGCGATTTTCAAAACCTGTTTTGAATTGTCGAATTCCATACCTTTGATTTGAATTGATCTCAATGAAAAAGTCTCATTGTATGAAAATTTGTTTTATGACCATATTTCAAAAAGTTTAATTTTTACAGACTTCTCTATATTTTTTCTGTAAATTATAAATCTATATCTACAAACGCATAGTACATTTTACATCGATCACTCTGCAATCTTCTGAGATAGGGGGTTGGTGGGGGAATGGTTAATTTTTTGACCATTTATTACATTTCACATCGATCGCTCTGCAATCTTTGGAGATAAGGGGGGGAATGGTCATTTATTCGACCTTTTTCTAAATATTTCAAAAAGTATAAAATTCATCAAAATTTCAAAATCTGTTTTGGAATGTGCAAATTGAAACCTTTCATTTGATACCCCATTCGACTCTGTAGGGACCCATTTCAATATTCAATTTCAAAATTTGTACCTACTGAAAATCTTTATTTTGACTTTTTCATTTTTTCATTTTTGCCGACCAGAGCGAGGTCGGCGCATTCTGCAGTGTTCGGGAGGCTCGGCCGTCCGAGAAAGCCCGAACACTGCATCGATATGCTGCACACTTCGGGCTGCGTTTATTCAATAACTATTCTTACTCTTTATCTGTTTATATCAATTAGGTACCTTAGTAGTTTAAGACACAAAAATTTTGTTTTATCACTCACGTAATAAAAAACGTAAAGTATGTAACCAGAGGAATGTAACATTCGAGTCAAATCCTCAAGGGCTTAACGAATGTTAATATTTAATAACTAGAATATGTAAGTTTTTCAAGAATAAATAAAAAAAAAAAAAATATATATATATTTTCATAATTCGCCGCCCCCACCGAATACATAATATGGTAACCGACTATTACTATAGAAGTGTTTTTATTTGAAATAATTGTTTCTGAGGTGCGATTACACCTTGTGAATTTTTTTCAGGCAAATCGTACGAGTAGTTCTTGAGATAGGCTTTTTGTAATGGGTTTATGTATATGTATATGTAATGGGTAATCTACGTGTTTGATTTAGTCGAAAACGATACCCATATAAGTGGGTGTTAGGTCACACAGCACAGCTCGCTTCGCTCGCCGCAGTGCTTCACCCGCTTGCTGGGAGAGGGGGGTCGTGGGGGTCACAGCACGTCTCGCTTCGCTCGCCGTGCTATTCTCCTTAGTCGCATTGCAGCTGGCTTCGCTCGCCGCAATGCTCCACCCGAAAAAAAAGGTCAAAATTTGGCCAATTTTCGGTTTTTTATAAAAAAAGAGGGTCTGGGGGGTCATAGGGTTCAAACTTTTTTGGAGTTCAAAATGATTTCTTCTCCTCTACATAACTGTGAAAAAATTTTTCTTCTAGGTCGATCCGTTTGGGAGATACAAAAAGGGGGGGTGAAAATGTGGGTGGAGGGGGGGTGATTTTTTTTATTTTTCAACACTAGAAGAAACCTTCTATACGACTCCGCAATCCAAATTTTTCTATAACTACTATTTCCGGTAGCAACTTCAAAAGGGGGGGTCTGGGGGCAAAGGGAGGGGGGAATTTTTGCCTGCCTTTGAACTATTTGACCCCCTCTATACAACCCCACAAAAAATAACATTCAGTATGGCTCTGTTTGGGAGCCCCCCTAAAGGGGGGGGGGGGGGAGAAGGGGCAAATTTGGAAAAGTCGGAATTTTCCTTAGGTCCTCCCGATGCCCTCTATACGATTCCGTAAAAAAAACCATACCTATGATGGTGGAGGGGGCTCCACCATCAAGGAGAACAATTATGTCAATGCTTTATAGATATATAAAATGTTAATGTAGTTAACTAAATATTATTGGCTTCAATAAATCATTCCAGTATGTAAGTAGATAATATATTTTTAAACTAGAACAATAACCTTTATTAATTTTCTGCCTTACATACCGATGATTTTATACTATGGCACTACGACCGTCACATATCATGTCAAAGGTTGAAGTAAAATTGAATCTAACGCCATTGTGTCAGAGACTAAAATTGCATAACAAATGAAACATTTACGTACTTCATAAATTAGCGGAAAAATTGACATAGGTCCGTCGTCTGTAAGCGCCAGAGCGCGACTGATCGTGTCTGCCAAGCCACCACGCTTGTGAATTTTGTAGTTATTTCAAAATAGTGATTTTGAAAATCATTTTATCAGGACAAACTCTGCGAATTTGTCTAGAAATAGTTACTGTCTTTAATTGAGTACAAAAAAAAACTTAAAATATCACATAGTTTAGTCATAATATTGAAAAAACATTTCAAAAAGGGGTAACTTCGTGATTTTTTTTTCCCGAGCGAAGTTTATAAAATCTTGTATCTGAATGCGAATTTGACTAGACTAAATCCTTAACTATTACATATCTTTTTTACAGAATTTTTAATCAGTATTCCTACATCTCAGATGGTTTTGAAAACCACAAAAGTGCGGCCTCTGTTGGCCTACCTGGCCTTAAGTACCTAGTACCTACACGTGTATCGATTATTCCTTGTTTAACTTAGTTTGAGTTTCAATTGTATTATATGAAAGTTTGTTTGCTGTGGGAGAAATTCATTAGCTTACGACTAATCCAAAGCTTTCAAAACAGTGCTCTTTTCATATCTTTGTTATGAAGAAAAGGAGAGAGCATTGACCCCAAATCTATTTATTGCGGTTCCCTTGTATCCTGTTTCAAAGCGAGTCTAGGCGTCTAGACGGGAAAAAAAATCTAAGACGCAAAAACTCTGCGAGACAAGTTGTTTACTATAGGTCTACGGTATTATACAGAAGCATCTGTGCCGCAATATTTAGTCTGCTATCGATTGTAGACACTACAGTGTTGTTCATAGTAGTACAGTAATCTGTTGTAACATCTCAGTAGGTATCTTACTTTCTTATCCAGAAACTTCGTGTGTGGTGCTGACGATATGTTTACAAGCTTATAACGCCAGACCTATCCTATTAGTCATGCTCTACTTACGATCCCGCATTACACCATGGGTAGTAGATAAAAATGTGAAAGCACTCCGTTTGCAGCGGTACAGGAAGTTTGGTTGGTTATACATATTTAAGTTACAATTACCATTTCATAGAATGTAACGAACGTAGGTTAGAGCTACACACGAGCTACGTTACATGTTACCATATCACGTTGAGGCGACTGGCTAGGTCACAGATGCATTCAGGGATGAAACACGCCTCATTTGCTAGTGCTCATTGTTCACTAGACAGCTACAACACGGGCTATTAGTTAAGCACATTCTACACGGAGTCCTAAACAGCAAAGTAAACAGCGAAATCAGCAGATTGAGTAACTATGCAATGCATAGATTACGAGATCTCTTGGCACGAAATCACGTTTCTATTAGGTTAAGCGATGACCGATTTACGTTTCGATCTAATTGCACTCAATCTAAGTTCCCGAATGTGGAAAACGTTATTTTAGTACACCACTGCAATGTTTATGCTCACGTTCATTGACTTTTGGCATAGATTTATAATACTTTTTCCATATAGAGTGAATTAAGCTCTGCACTGACGTGACATCTCGCTTAGAAGCGGTCTATCTATGTACTCGTATATTCATATTTATCCTCTTCCTTAACCTCCAGCCATAAACGCCGTACCTTCAAGATAAACTAAACACACTGGCAATCACAATAGGCCACGGTAGCAGTAACCCAAAATACACCTAAAGCCAAAATAAAAACCTGAGCCAGTCCAACTACTTAAAAAGCAAACCTAAAAATTCTAATTAATCATTCTTGTCAACAGTTCGAACCAGCTGTCAGAACTGCCCCGGGAAGTATGTCAGATGCCGCTGCAAGTCCTCCTGCTCTCAGACAACCTGCTGATGTCACTACCCAAGGAGATAGGGAAGATGACGACACTAGCAGAGCTGGACGCGTCCAACAACCGGCTGACACAAGTGCCTATGACCCTGGGGGATTGCGCAGGCATGCGAGCGCTGGACCTTAGTAATAATCAGCTGGGACTTCTTCCATTACGTAAGTAGTTCTGATATTGTATCGCAACTATGTAGTAGTACTAGCGGTCCGCCCCGGCTTCGCACGGGTATTAAACAAAAATTTCAGAAATTATACACACTAACACGATGGGTTTCACAGTTTTCGACATTGATTTTTGACATTGACTCGACACTCCATAACTGACACTGGCCGTAGAGAAAAAGCAAGCACCGTGCGTATATATTCAACCTCCTTTTCTATTCTGACGCGCCATAATAGAAAAAGAGGTTGAATATACAGCGCACTGTTCAATTATTGAATTTTTCATTCGGATCCCTAACTTTTTTGAAAATATTATATAACCTATGTTCATCACGGAAAATTCAGGATTCTAATGGTGAAAGAATTTTTCAAATCGGTCCAGTAGTTTCGGAGCCTATTCAATTCAAACAAACAAACAAACATACAAACAATCAAATCTTTCCTCTTTATAATATTAGTATAGATGAGTCTTCCTCCGACAAAGAAGAAATGTTTCGTATTAATAAATACCTGCACGGTAGGTTAACCAGAGTTGATCATAACATGAATCTCTCAATTGAAACTACAGACTGGGCTTAGTGGTGCCTATTATCGTTATGTCCAGCCAGCCAGTGGAAGGAATGAATAAATAAATAATGCTGGTCAATCCTCACAGCATCATCTTGCCCAAGTTAAGCATAGCTTGTGTTATGGAACAGATGACTGATATTATTACATTGATAGATAAATTTGAGAGAAAGATATAAAGTGACGCTGGTTTTTAGACAGGGCTTCTGGTCCTGTGTATCAATCATATATTGGCATATTTGGCATCAATTCCCATTTGGTACGCAATTGTTTCAGTAAACATTACTATTTTATTATTATTGTAATTAAATTGCTTCATTATATCGGTTACTTTATGCGGTTTCGTGATAATTCTCGTGTTAGGTCTACTTACATAATAATGAGTCGTGGGTTGTGTTTACACTCTTGAGTTGGAAATAACAAAATGTATAATTAGCTAATGGTGCCGACGTTTTGATGCCGACGTTTACGTCGCGGATGAAATGTTTGATGTATGAGTTTGATTTGCTTCATCTAATTTAATGTAGATGAAGATATTAAATGTTTTCTTTGATATTTCGAAGGAGCAGTGCTTAGTTTACCGTTAATTACAAAGTTATGAGTAGTTCAGATTCAGATTCAATAACTTTATTTCTTTAGGCTTACAAAATAAGCACTTAGACAAGTCAAATTTCAAACAGATAATTATTAAAATAAGAAATAATTAGTTATTGATTTCTCTTCACTTCAATTTTTTGTCCACTAGTGGAAGAAGTGAAAAAGAAACCACTAGTACATTCATATAAAACTTATGTGTCTAATACAATTTTTGTTTTGCCTATCTAAATCTAAGTTTAAACTGATTTAGATACATGTCATGTCAATAATTATTTTAAATTGGTACCAAAAGCTAAGTACAACATTCCGTTTCTTACATGCTATTGTTGGTGTGGAATGGAGCGACATCTGGCCAAGCATTTACATCATTAATATAATCATCTATCGAGTAAAAGGCTTTCTTGATAAGATTTTGTTTTATGTACTGTTTAAATTTACTAATAGGGAGCTCAGTTGCTTCAGATGGAAGCTTATTATAGAAGCGCACGCAATTGCCCATAAATGATTTCCCTACCTTACGTAATCTGTACGATGGGATGTGTAATTTGTTTTTGTTTCTTGTATTCTTAGAGTGAACATCACAATTTTTCAAAAAGCTATCTCTGTTTTTGTGGGTATACATTAGATTTTCATAGATGTATTGCGATATTACTGTTAAAATGTTTATTTCTTTGAATAACTCTCTCAAAGAGTCGCGTGGGTTCAATTTATAAATAGCGCGTACCGCCCTTTTTTGTAGAACAAAGATAGTCTGGATATCAGCCGCCTGTCCCCAAAGCAAAATACTATAGGACATTATACTATGAAAGTAACTAAAATAAACTAACCTAGCTGTATCTTCATCAGTAATATATCTAATTGTTCGAACTGCATAGGCTGCTGAACTAAGTCTGCCTGCGAGAGCATCAATTTGCGGTCTCCATTGAAGAGAAGAATCAATATGTAGCCCTAAGAAAACAGTAGAGTCTACAAAATGAACAATCTCATCCCTTAGCATAATTTTAGTTGGGGATTCTCTTACATTTGGTAACATGAATTTAATGCATTTGGTTTTTTTAGCATTGAGTAAGAGGTTATTGGCGGTGAACCAATCAAGTATTTGTGAAAGAGAACTATTTACGTCGTCATAATTATATTTATTTCTATCAACTTTAAAAATCAACGAAGTATCATCAGCAAATAAGACTATATCACAAAAATCTTCTGCTAAAAAAGGAAGATCATTTACATAAACTAAAAATAAAAATGGACCTAATATTGATCCTTGCGGAACACCTAATTCAATCTTCGAACCTCTAGATCTTTCTTTACCAATATCAACTTTTTGAACTCTATCAGACAGATATGATTGCATAAGGTCCAGTGCCTTGTTATTAATTCCATAATGTTTCAATTTGCTAATTAAAGTACCATGATCTACACAATCAAAAGCTTTAGAAAGATCACAAAATATACCAATAGCGTTTTTTGCTTTATCCCAAGCATCGAATATATGTTTTAATAGAACTGTACCTGCATCTGTTGTCGATCTACCTTTGGTGAAGCCAAATTGATTTTTATGGAATAACCTATTAACGTTGAAGTGGCAGGTTAACTGAGTGAGAATTATTTTCTCAAAAATTTTGCTGAATGCAGGTAGTATGGAAATAGGCCTATAATTGGCCGGATCAGTGTGGCTACCAGATTTATAAAGAGGAACAAGTTTACTATATTTCATGAGATCAGGAAAAACTCCTGCGTCGACGCAACTATTGAAAATAAAGGCTAAACAAGGAGCCACTTCCTTGATGATTGAACTTAGTACTTTCGTTGAAATACCCCAGAGATCCTCTGTATTTTTGATATTAATTGATTTAAAAGTTTTCACTACATCATTAGCATTTACATGACTGAAGATAAAAACTTCATTACATTTTACAACAGATGATTCTAACAATTCTACCGACAATGAAGGTGAGGAGTTTAGAGAACGGGTAACAACTTTAGGGATATCAGAAAAGAATGCATCAAAAGCATCGGCAATATCTTGATCTTGTATAAGAATGGAATTATTAACTTTTAACCTAATTTCTCTATTACATGGCTTTGATTTACCAGTTTCGTTATTAATTAGTCTCCATGTTGCTTTTATTTTATTTGATGAATTTAATATTTTTTCCCTCAAAAATAGACATTTTGCTGTGTTGCAGACTTTCTTAAATGTTTTCGAGTAGTTGGTTACATACAAAAGAAACGCAGGATCATGTAACATAGCTTTTCTATCACTATAAAGATCGTATAGTCTATCCCTACTTCTATGAATGCCTGGAGTGGCCCAATCAATGAATCCGACCCTATCTCTTACTGAGTATGTTTTAAGTTTGAATATTTCATTGTGTTCTTTGTTTATAGCACTCAAGAGTTTAGCAGTATTCTTGCAGAAATTAAATTTTTAGAAAGCTTGCATATTTCGCATTTTTTTTGTTTTCTAAGTATACTAAAAAAATGTTCTAACTAGTTATGTAGTATATATCAGTCATAACAGTACCCATAACACAAGCTCTGCTTAACTATGAATGACTAGATGATGCTGTGTGGATTGTCTAGCATTATTTATTAATTATTTTTAGCTAACACTGCCTCATTATTGTGTCTTAGTTATATAAAATAATGCCATCAATGGCGCTCATTAGGGGAGGCCTATGTCCAGCAGTGGACTATTATAGGCTTATGATTATTATAGCCAGCAAGCGTAGTCCCATTATAGGACAAACGTTAACATAACCCTATTGTTTACAGAAATCACATACCTCCGACTTGAGCACCTAGATGTAAGCTGCAACAGCATCTCGTCTCTGCCACTGGAACTCCGCAACATGATCACATTGGTCACTCTGAATTTGGACAACAACCCTCTCGTTTCACCTCCGACAACGGTAAGTACTTACGATACAGGGTGTTTTTTTTGAGAAGACAGGTTCTAAAAGTCCGAAACCAGGAGAGTTAGAGAAAAGTGATGTGATAGGAGAAATGCTCTCGATTTACTAGCGGTCCGCCCTAGCTTCGCACGGGTATTCAACAATAATTTACACTTTGGGATAGGCTATAGAATATTTACAAAAAAGTTAGGTATCTGTATGAAAACTTCACTAATGTAACTCATTTTGTATGTGAGTGTGTATAAGTGTATAATTTTTGTTAAATACCACCGCCGCTAGTAAATAAACTTTGTCCAACCATCCACAGGTACAATAAAATTCCATATTAACTAGGTATGTAATAAATATTTTCCCAGACAAACAAATAAAATACTGCTGCATTCATTTTGGCAGTTGGCACGCGATGTACGATTGCGGCGGAATTCAATTCCCTTAACCTGCCAAAAATTTCAAACTGCAGTTCTTCTTGAAACTTTACCACTAAAAATTATACCTCACATTATATAAAAAGTTATAAACAAAAAAAAACCGTTGAATGGTGATTGGTGGTACTGGCACCAATAGACAACGAATCTACTACCTATTGAAAATTAATAGGCTTCCAACCCATTATAGCCTCAAGTCAATAAGTTATCAGACCAATATATTCATTTATTGAAACTAAAATAAATAAGCAAATGTTCCACATACGTCACTCAGGGAAAATTCTAAAATAGCACACATCTAGTGTGAACATGTGCCAGAGATGCTTGCATAATTGCTTCATTTGAATGATACTATGGAACCTAGGCCGGGAATTCCTGACAAAAGACATTGTCAAGCAATGCACTACTGCGGTCCCTACCGCACTAGTCGCCTTTTAGCATTGCTAAATAGGCTAAACGCTTTTGGCTATAGCCTGTTATGTGGCTAAAGAGGTTTTCGAGACTTAGTCGTACTTAGCTGCAGAAGCCAAGAAGATTTCTAAATTTCCTTTTGCTCCAAGTTTCTTGCCTTCAATTTATTCAAAATGTTTCACTGTTGATAAAACCTAATTGTTGACACAAAAGTTCTTGTACACCTGCGTTACTAATAATAATAACCAATACAAAGGACTTTTTGCGCTTGATTGATTCAAAATGATTCACAGATTTGACTTACCTTTTCGATAAAACCTAAGGGAAATAACTCATCGGTTATCTGATAAAGTTAACATTCTGTTACTAATTTCATCATACTGTTTACACATCGAACTCTGATAGATTTTTGATTCTATTCTATCCAATTCTATGTTATCTGTATTGTCAAAGACCCCTAGCAGTTTTACGTATTTTCCCTCGGAAACTTTGATATTGAACAAGAATCTTCCACTTTCCCAGGTATGCATGCGCGGGCGCGTGCATATATTCAAATATCTGGAAAACATGGCGAACAAGGACACCCTTCCTCACAGAAAAGTCGACGAGACAAAGCGGACCGTCAAACACAACTCCTACATCAACAACTCACCGAACCAAAGCATCAATCATCAAATCACGTCGGGAAACGCGACTATAGACTGCCTCAGACACAAGCCGAGGCATGTTGTCGATAGTGGGTACAGTACAGACGGGATTGACAAGAGATGGTCTAATGATGGTGAGTAACGTCCTTAAAAACCATCTTAACCAATTATCTCTCTACTTGGAAATATTACTGACTTGCTTAGGCATAAGTCGTGGAATGTAGTCATTCGATAGTGGATAAAGTACAGATGGGGTTGACAAGAGATGGTCTAATGATGACGAGTAAAGTCTTCAAAAACCATCTTAACGAATTATAGTGCTATTTGTAAATATTACTAGTGTTGCTCAGGGATACGTCGAGGCATGTAGTCATTAGATAGTGGATACAGTACAGATGGGGTTGACAAGAGATGGTCTAATGATGACGAGTAAAGTCTTCAAAAACCATCTTAACGAATTATAGTGCTATTTGTAAATATTACTAGTGTTGCTCAGGGATACGTCGAGGCATGTAGTCATTCGAAAGTGGATACAGTACAGATGGGGTTGACAAGAGATGGTCTAATGATGGTGAATTAAGTCTTCAAAAACCATCTTCACGAATTATAGTGCTATTTGTAAATATTACTAGTGTTGATCAGGGATACGTCGAGGCATGTAGTCATTTGATAGCGGATACAGTACAGACGGGGTTGACAAGAGATGATCCAATGATGGAGAATAAAGTATTCAGAAACTCTGAAACAATGATCAGACCACTGGGAAATAAATAATAGTCTGCCTCAGGCACAAGCCGAGGCAAGTTATCGATAGTAGTTAGAGCACAGATGGGGTAGATAAAAGATTGTGCAATGATGGTTAGTTGTATAAACCATATTCTTATCCGATTTGGTGGAAACCGATGCATATAAAGTTACTCAATTAAAACAGGTAACAAAATCAAAGTGCTTTATTTCCTTTAGACCTCTTGGACACGTCACAAAATATAAATTACATTAGTAATACTGGAAAATAAAGTGATCACTTTGATTAATTGTTCACTTCAAATTGTGGGTTCCAAATCTTTGTAGGTAGACTGACCTTGAACATGAATAGAACTATTTTTATTCCTTGTCCCTGCCTATTGACTTGCTTGAAATCTAGACTCGTCAATTTATTGTTATCGAGACCTTCCCAATTGAGAAATGTAGGTTAATATAGGTCGACACTTAGCAACGTCAATAGTGGCTTTGTCCATGTTACCCTGCCAGACGCCATAATATAAAAGTACTAAACATATTCTTGGAAATTGATGCTCCTTTTTATGAATGGGAAGTATTATCTTCTATTTGACATAAGTTTGGAGGCTGAACAATAAAATCCAATGACTTATCAAACTATTTTGAGTCTTAAAGTCTTCGTTTAATTAGTATTCAAAGCGGTCTAACAGTTATTTAAAATGAGATATGCAGCGAGGATTTATGGCCGGAATACAATCGTCACAATTTGGCGTCGAAATAATGATTGACTGCTGATGAGTTAGATTGACCTCAAATTGATTTGATTAATGTTTTTTATATCAAATTATTTTTATGTTTCAAGCCAGAATGATGTCATATTATTTTTTCATTTCATTATGATTGGCATACCATCCCGTTATTACATCATTTTATTAGAATTTAACAGCAGAATAGTATTGTTTTGAACATTTTACACCAACAAGATTTACACAGGACCGCAATGAGTGAGAGGGCATCAGGAAGTGGAGGCCCACACTCAGCAGTGTAAAATGTCCGGCCGCAAATAATTTTGATAAATACTAGAGGAAATGATTCTGTTTTGCCAGAACTGAGCCTTTGTGACTTTCCTTTGTATACATGCTGATCTTCTTGTGTTACCAATAAGACCTATGTGTTCGAATTAGACGAGCCCAGCAGTTAGGAGATTCGGGCTGATAATGTACGAAACATGGAGCTCAAAGTCAACGTGGCTAGCACTCAGCTGTTGGTAAATATACGCTCTAATACTCAAATGCAAAACAGATTTACCCGTTCTCAAATGGCTTTATGTCAGATTTTCATTGAAAACTGTCAAACTTGAGCGACTTGAGACGTACTTAAAGGCGAGATGTGTTTCATTATACGGTTTGGCTGATACTGATGATTTCTGGAAATTCCGAGAGGCATGTACCGTGGTCGATATTTTCAAAAAGTTCATGATCATGGTGTTTTCTCCAGGTGGTGGCGAAGCGGGCGGAGGGGGAGGCTCAGGCCGGTCGACCCCCAGCACACCGTCAACGCTCTCCCCCGGGGCAGCCTTGTCAAGGGCGCAGTCGCTATCCAGCGAAACGCCCCTCTCTGCACCCCTTACTCCTCTCCTGTCCGGGTAAGTTTTTTGATATATCTGCGGCTCTAGTAACTTGGAATTTAGACTTATAATTATAACACGTGGGGTATTTCCAAAGGGAATTTTTGATGTAGTAGGTCTTAGCTAATTGAGAGATTGTGTGGTAGTTGTATAGATTGTAATTAACCCTGCGCTATTGTTATCGAGCTTCGGCGATTGTTGTCAGATATTTCTAGAACCCGTTCTGTTCCATTGCTCATACACAAAGAAATTATTTGAAAAATTTACATCTGGTATCGTTTTCTGCATAATATTGCAGTGGTTGTGCGGAGTTAATACCTAAACTCGCTTTGCACCAGATACATTCATCGAAGCTTCATAACAAAGCTGCAAGGTTAGGATAAGTTATTCAGGGAGTCTGAACTAGGTTTGCAATTAGATTTAACTTTTAACTCGGGATGGTAGTTGAATGGAAGCATGCATATCGTAGCAGGAGGCAGGCGCGGAGGTCTAACTTCAGCCTTCGAGCTTCCAGTTTTATAGTTTAAAGCTTCATTGTCGGAACGAAACAAAAGGGCCTATTGATATGAAATGAATTGAAATATATTTAGTGTTGCAACTGCACAGTTGTTAATTGTGCACAAAAGATATTATTAAATTAGCTAGTAGTCATTTAATATTGTATACTAGCGGCCCGCCCCGGCTTCGCACGGGTATTAAACAAAAATTTCAGAAATTATACACACTAAAACGATGGGTTTCACAGTTTTCATACGGATCTTTACTTTTTTTAACAGCATTGGGGTTTTTGACATTGACTCGACATTCCAAAACTGACACTGGCCGTAGAGAAAAAGGAAGCACCGTGCGCTATACAACCTCTTTTTCTATTCTGACGCGCCATAATAGAAAAAGAGGTTGAATATACAGCCCACGGTTCAATTATTGAATTTTTCATGCGGATCCCTAACTTTTTTGAAAATATTATATAGCCTATGTTCATCACGGAAAATTAAGGATTCTAATGGTGAAAGAATTTTTTTACTCGGTCCAGTAGTTTCGGAGCCTATTCAATTCAAACAAACAAACAAACAAACAAACAAACAAACAAACAAACAAACATACAAACAAACAAACAATCAAATCTTTCCTCTTCATAATATTAGTATAGATGTCTATGATTGGTGTGCAATATTAAAATAAACTTGTTTTTAACTTCGGAGAATGGATTAAGATCCATGTAACTTTTAAATTGAGTTCACATACACACATATTACACTTGGGGCTAGATGATGCTGTGTGGATTATCCGGCATTATTTATTTATTTATATTTGTTTTTGCGAGCTAGTAAAGCCATGAGAAGTTTACCTAACATGTAGCGGCAAAAAATTCAGCTTATATAAAAAAATATTCTATCAAGAGATTTGAACTCGGCTGGAATTTAAATTAATTTCATCCGGATTTCAGCCACGTGGATATTTAATTGGCTCTTTATTAAATTACTAGCAGTTTAATATAATATTACTCAGTTATGTTAATTAGGCTTGAGGTGTTACGGAATAGTGGAGTAGCATGCGATACGTAGCGAAATTTGTATAATGTAGAAAATATATCAGCTGTGCGCTCATCAAAGCTATCTACAGGAACTTAGTACACTTTTAATGGGCTTTGTATATATACTATTTTACAAGATGTGAAGGCACCTGGTGTACTTGAAGCTTATCGAATCCACAAATTCATATTTAAGGATAAAATATCATCTTTGCAAGGGTTGGCGCGAGATTATTTTTTTTTTGCGGATTTTCTGCTTTTTATTAGGAATGAAACTAACGGTTAGGTGTATAGATTGCCCTAAATCGTAAACTGGTACTTTTGGAGCATACGCGAAAATACAAAATTTTGCCCCTGTGCTTCCAAAATACAAATGAATCGAATTTGGACTTCTAATAGGTTCATAGACAATGGTTTATGATTTGCAGCAAATAACTTATCCGTGGTTTCATTCCTTATAGAACGACATAATTCCTTATAGACAGAATAATGAAAAACCCATGACGATCGTTCTTAAATTAGATTTCCCTCTCATGAAGAATCCCGATGAACTGCCTTATAGCGATCTTAATCCGTCTTAATAATAAAGAATTATTATCTTTAACTTTATCAAGCTTTGGTGAACACACAGCTTACTATATACCTACTTATGTCTATTGACTTATATTGATTGATTGTATACATAGTGGAATGCGTTTTAGATTAGTTGCTTATATATTTTGTATTTCTTTCACAATGGCCGATGCAGAGGTAAAGACGATGGACTATCTATCCCGTTTTCTCATGCCCATCGATCGCTCCTTCTGTCTCACTTATGTATTTTTTTATTTACCATGGTACGAAATAAGGTATTGTTTTTCGAAAGTAATCTGAGTTGAATGACTCATCTGTATGCTTCGTCGCGTGGAACGCAAACAGATTTGAATTAATTCTGTCTGGTTTTAATGGATAAATTCTGAATCTACAAGATTATGTTTTGTAGCATCGCGTCATAGTAAGAACATTGATCTGAAATTATTGTAAACGCGCCGGTATATTTTAGATTTATCTCTTAAAAAACTTGAATAAATGATATCCAATGACACATATCACGTGACCGTGAGTGTATTTGGAACATTATATAACTGAACAGTCAGCGTTGAAACACAAGTCTATAGATCTTATAATAACCGCCAAAAGACTCAAAATGTCATCTCACATCTACTATGAAAAACAATACCTTAGTCCGCCATGTTTTATCAACCTCTAACCCCGGTGTTGTCCTTTCAGCGTCCGTATATCACCCGATGGCAATATGTCCAATGGCGACGATAAGAATAAATTACCCCATCAACAAACCTACAGGTACATCATGCAATGGCGGTATAACCAAGCAAACTGACGGGCATAGCAGGGCATTTATTTTACCCTATATGAATCGCTGTCTAGAGTAAACAAAATTTACATTTAATTCGTAAAATATCTATATTTGAATTTGTAGTCACGACAAAACGATATATTGAACCTTGGTTTTATAGGTTTATCGAGGCTAGATTTTTTCATGCAGTTCAATGGCCCTGATTCTTGTAAACGATTATGTTTTTCGCCAACATATGTATTTATCTAACTTCGTCAATATCTTCCATGTAAAGTTTAAAATTTACCAAGGTATTTCGTTGTGATCTATCATTAGACACCTGATTCGGGGCCCAGGTCTTCGACACGCGTTAAATCTATTTAATTACAGCCCACAAAAACTATTTTGATTGCTCATACGATTACAGATTAATAAGTTATCTCATAAAATTAAATATTCCAATCGAAAGTAAAGAATAAACTTAGAAATTATATACATATATTATCTAGAAAGCTGAATCTACTCGTATTACTTTCAAATATATAATTTGAACATTAAATGTATAGGATTAGAATACTGTTTTGCATTGGTTGTACCGTCCTTGTTCATCCACTACCATAACACTACTCTTCGCTAACATACTGCACGAATGTTTGGGGTATACACGATTTACTTTATTTAATTTTCATCATTTTTAGTCATTTTCAAAGGAATGTGAAAGTGTTTTTGGCATGCGTCTTAACATTACTACTAAAATAAGAAAGGCCGATTCTGTGTTCCTAATTTCTTGTGTTTCTTTCATGTTGTAATACTCCTAATTGTGCTATATTAATAACATATTGTGTAACGCAAATTGTTTAAAACTTGCATAAAACTAAAATAACGTATATCGTGTTCACCCCTCCCAGACTAACAAATATAACAAGATTCAATAACACGTACTTTTTAATTGCATTTCTCCCCTCGCTATGAATATGACTAGCTTTGTTATTACTAACGACCCCTCTAGTGCTATTCCCCCTAGGTTTTGGTAGCATTCGTAGAACTAACAAAGCATATTAATTGTATTGTTATGCTGGTTCAAAGACTAATTAATAATCCAGATTGAATATTTTGATTTATGTTTCAAGTCAAATGATACTCAATAGAAATTATGGTTTTGCACTGCAGCATGTGACCATAAAGTAAACAGAGCTGTGATTGCGACCAATTCAATAACCAATAAATATTATTACCAATAACAATATTGTATACCTAAAGTTCCTTTAGAAGTTTATCTAATTTGACATACTAACAATGTTCAATTGTTTATTATTGACCAATTATCTTATCAGTTCGAATGAGTGACATAACACTAATTAATGCTAATTGTTCTGCCTATTTATTGTTCATTATTGACCACTTGTCTAGATAATTTAATCTTGTTATGTGGTTACAACAACCTACGTTTATATCTAACGACAATCTTACTACAAATAAGAGAGATAAAATATATCCTAATCTACTTTATGGTCTGAACCTTGAAAAAACCTCATAGTCTGCTACTAGAATCAGGTTTCGTACAAATTTATTCCCTTCTCTCAATGTGTTCCTTAACATTACAACTTCAGTTATCTAACCTCAAACTTACCGTTTCAGACAATACAAAGAAGCCCTAAGACAGCAACGCCAGCAAGACATATACCGGCCCCGCCCCGGCCACCCCTCACCCGACTTCGACTCCCCGCAGCAAAGTCCCAACCACTCCCCAGTGAACGGTCACAGTAACGTATCCCAACAGAACACTAGTCCTTACCGATCCCTATCCTCCGCCAGTTGTACCTCCCCCACCCAAGTGCCAAACTCCCCCCTCTTACACTCGACACCTAGACGATTCAACGGCAACACAGACAAAACAGAAGAGAACAAACGACCAGTTCAAAAGGTCGTCCCTTCCCGGGTCAACAAAACCTACGTCAACGGAAACGTAGAGTACCCCCGAACGAACGGGGACAATCGAAACGGCACGCCCCCAATAGAAACATACATAAAACCGACATCACCAACAAAATCACCGACGAATACGTTGTACAACGGCGTGAGGTCTGCTATACCTAGGATCAACGGCGATGCGAAGTTGCTAAACGTCAGTTATTTGAAAGGTGCGCCGAAGAGCAAGCTGTGGACCAAAGAGGCGAGTGAGAAGCTCAGCTTTACCATGAAGCGGGAGTTTGATAAGCAGAAAGAGGAGACTGAGCTCTTACAGCAGTTGAGAATGGTGAGTTAAAGAAATTGTTGTGCGGGGTTATCTAGGCTAGGCCGAAGTCTTCTTAGCTAAACTGTTTCTCGTCGTTATTTTGATCAAATAGGGTTTAATTTCAGTGATTATGTTCACTCTCATTTTCTCGAGAATTCTAGGAGTCGTTGCAGGACAAAGAAAATCCAACTATCGAGGTTTTTCGCAGTCATGTTACTCTAACTAAATATAAAAAAGCCATGGACTAAATTTTGTGGAATGCAGCTCTTTTGAAGTTCGCATTTCAAATGCGTGACATCTGTGCGATTGCATGAATCCTGTTTTTTTAAATTCGTCAATTTACGATAGTTTTATAATAAAAACAGTCAAATGTCATAGAAGTATTTTCGGTTGCAGATAATCGAGTCCCGCCTTAAGATGGTGCTTCCAGAGCAGTTGGCGCCGGTGCTGGCAGACGGCGTGGTACTGTGCCACCTCGCCAACCACGTGCGGCCGCGCTCCGTGCCCTCTGTCCACGTGCCGTCGCCTGCGCAGGTAAAGTCTTCACCAATCCCTCATCTTGAAAGTCCCTGCAAGTAACATCTTCATCAATCCCTCATGTTAAAAGTCCCTGCAGGTAACATCTTCATCACCAATCCCTCATCTTAAAAGTCCACACAGTACCTCTTTCTACGACAAATCACTGTACAAGCTACGCGTCTTTGGAGTAAATAAACAAATATAAATATTGCCGGACAATGCGAGGCCACTGATTTATCAACACTCAATACGAACTTTCAAGGACTTTCGCTAGATAGCGTTATGAAAAACTTTACCACAAAAGAGCTAATTCTGAATCTCCGCAAATTAGATATCGTTGAATTAAGCGTGTGGCCAGACGAATCAGCCTGGAGAAAGGAAAATCGTCGTTGATTGTTCGTATAGTATGGTACTAGATGGCGTTGTGAGAAATTAACCGCCGCCTTTTAAACAGTTTACAAATAAAAGCACATTATTACTAAAATTAAATAAACTATTACTAACAAGATAGTCCGATGATTATTTGAGATCTTATAATTATTTTCTATATATTTCAGCCCAAACTAACAATGGCAAGGTGCAGACGCAATGTGGATAACTTCTTGGAAGCCTGTCGGAGAATAGGAGTTGAAGAGGTATGTACAAACTTAATGCATATTATTGCTATACAATACAATACAAAATAGCTTTGATACATACCAGAAACAGAACACTTTGAAAGACATTGCATAAAACAAGTACAATGGATGGCTTTATCGCTTAGAAGCCTACCCTAAGCTATACCTCTCTCTTATTTGCTGTAAATTCGAATGACAATAAAATAGAACTATCTTCTAATATTTTACCAATTGGATTCTTAATGAAAATTGATTTTGTTGATGTAAGAATCCAAGCGTTGCAAGCAATTTTCCTCAATATTTGCTGTCAGTTCGACTGACAATTAAATAGTTGTCTTCTAATAATTCACTGTTAGATCTTGATGACAATGGATTTTATTGATGGAGAAGATGCAAGCGATTTAGCTCTATAAAAATCTAACTAGAATTTTTATTGGTCAGAAGTAATTCAATGAACTACTACACTCAACTGGTGCACGACTATGAAGTTCGCTAATTGTTGACAATTAGCGAACTTCATAGTCGTGCACGTACCAAACAGCAAATAAGAGAGTAGACGATTAATCTTTTTACCTGACTACCAAAGGAGCGGTTCTGTCATGTAGACACAGTTGTAATTAAAAACCAAACAAAAGTAATATGTTTAATCAGAATGTATTTAATCGCAAGATTTGGCTTTTTGTTTGTGTGAAACTGTATGAAATTTTCAGTTAGAACTAACTTTCAAAATGTTTACCTTCCATATTGGATTAACTATACCTAACCATAATAGTTACACAACCTACCTAAGTAGTCCTAGAATTTAAAAATCAACAGCGTTATTATAGAAATATAAATGTTTGCCCTAGCTTACCGTATATTTGCGTGTTACGTACGGTTTGCCGAATAACCCATAATTAACAATTTCCCGTTTGCGCGTTTCTCGTGTTGCAGGGTGCGATATCCTTTGAAGCATTGTATAGAATAAACTAAGAAGGTGGCGTGTGTTGCAGGAGGACATCTGCTCGCCCGAAGATATACTCCACCACGGGGAAGAGCAGGACGGCAGCGTCACGCCTCTCGCTCGCACTCTCACAGCCTTACTCGCACACGCCACCTCCACAAAGGATATCGCATCTTACTACGATGACAATAACGACGTGGATACCTTGGAGCTGAACTATCAAAAACAATTGACGCGATACTCCGATGAACGGAGCATAAGAAACTTCAACGCCCCGGATAACTTCTTCGATGAAACGGACGAGTATCAACTTAGCTATGAAAATAACGTCACAGAAGCAAGCGCCTCCCCAATTTACGCGAATGAAGTTAGAAACCGAGGACCTTATTACCATAAGAATAGAGTACAATTCGTCACGCCGTTTTGCAACGTACTGAAGAGTGACAGCTTAGAAATCTATGATTTAGATGAAGTGGATTCTTTGATGGAAGTCAGAGAATTAGAAGTTGAGAGATATGATCGAGGAAAGATGAATCTGGATATTCAGAACAATTTGAATATGGTGATCGAAAAGCCAGTTGAGGTCGAAAATAAGACGCTGTATACTTGCCTATGCCTTGGTGCGTTTGTCGTATCTACAATATTTCTGATTATATACCCTTTGTAGAGACAAAACGAATGCAAATATACGAAACAAACGATAGAATTTAAAAAATGCATTTATGCCTTATCATGACTGTGGTTTATATCAGCTGTATACTTGAGAATTGTTTAGCTGCTTTTTGTTTTGATAATATAAAAACCTTCTATATGATAATGTTTAGGGAGGTCTTGAACTTTTAACATCTTTTGGAAAAATATTTAGAGGAGCACAAGGATCTAGATGGTAGACAAAAAAGGTCGAATGACGACAAATTACTTGTGTTGACGACACTCATGTGACTTGAATTACGTCAAAGCCACAGTGGCTTTAACGTAATTCAAGTCGTAGAATTAGAAACTCGTTTAGAAAAGAAATCCCAGTGTTTGTTATCCTATTTCGGAGTTACATTTGAGAACTGTGATGTTCTATGGATCTGCCACAGTAAAACTGTGTTTGTATTATGAGAGGCTGCTGTTTGTCATTTATTCGACAAGGCTGAATAAGGAATTTTCGGTATTTTGATGGATTTGGAAAGGAATTTACTCATAAACTTTGCCGACATGCAAAAGCGTTTGGCTTTAAATAGATTTTTTTAATGGAAAAAGCTTTGATTCTTATAAAAGACAGAATTGGTCCAACTTTACCTAGAAAACTGTTTATTAAATTATACTGCCCAATTTATCAATTATTTAAATTAGCTTAAAATTAGTAGTAACGTAGTTTGGATGAATTATCAAATTCAAAAACCTATCATTCCTGTATTAAGCATTTAAAATAACATAAATATTTATGGTTTGAGTGTTGTGTTCTTAAGTTTTTGAATCAGTTTTTTTGTGTTTATTTTGATTACGTGGACGTCACTGAATTTAGCTTTTGTGTAAATTGTTTATTTATATTGTCCCTTATGTCAATGGAGTAAGGTTGTATAACTGGTTGATTGAATCTGTCTGTTATTCTTTTCCAGAGATCTCAATGTTTTTTTATTGTTTATACTTAGTTTATTATTAGTATTATAAATATATCGACGCTATCTAGATTAGAACAGGATTAGGCATTATTGGAAAGTAGTCTTTTTGCACCAAGTTAGAACGTTAGTTTAGCATTTCACTGAAATAATGTAACTGGTAACACTTTGTACAAAACAAGATGGTCGAGAAATATTATTCTGACTAGAAAACCAAAAAAAAAACTATATTTACATGTAGAAAGGCTTCGAGGCCGAATTAAAGTCTAATACTTTACTTGATACATCCAAATAAAAAGTACAATAAAAATAACCTGCTAAGACTTTGGTGCATAAAGTATAAAGTAAGATTCTATGGTACTTATTCAAACGTTTTTGGTAGCTTAGCTGTCTTATTAATATTCTTATGAAATAAGAACTTATGCCTTATTCGAAACCTTCATATCGTTATTGTATTTACAATGCAAGACGTCGTGTATTATAACTAGTTATTATGTTTATAGCTGAACAAACCTACACAGAATCTAACTAAACAACAGCCGATATGAAGTCAAAACTATAAAGAAAAGACTAAAGTTGACAGTATCTCAGCTGGCTGCGCCAAATAATTTTAGTGTCACCCTTATGATCTTTAAAAAAACTGCAAACCACGATCATTTATCAGATCCGTTTTCCAAAGATCACGGTATGTATTCAAAATACTATTGGTTGCTTTAACACATTTCATTATCACTCCACGGCGGAAACCGATGGTTTGACGAAGCCACTGTGTTGATGGTGATGAATGTGGTAGAGAAATGATCCTGGATCTCAATTATAATAAATCTGTGTGTAGGTTCTTCAGTTATTTGTAGTGTTAGTGATATTTAGACTGTGTTTTGAGGCTTT
This sequence comes from Eupithecia pulchellata, assembly GCA_963931895.1. NCBI lineage: Eukaryota > Metazoa > Arthropoda > Insecta > Lepidoptera > Geometridae > Eupithecia > Eupithecia pulchellata. The sequence goes on from OZ007525.1 coordinate 11,815,672, forward strand.
TTTTTCATATAAAATTCGGATAAAGATTTTAAAAAGAGACAATCTTTTATGAATAATATTGTAATAAGTATTCCTAAACGCCGCCAACAAGACAATTGATGCCAATAAGATGAAATAATATTTATATTTATTGTAATTTATTGCAAATAGATCATAAAATTGTCAGGACAAAGATATATTCCACATATACATTTGTAATTCTATGAATCATTCCAAAGATTTAGCTTTTTCATATAATTAACTTTTACTATAGTTTCCGTTACTGCATTTATACATATTCAAACTTTTCTACAAATCACATTTATACTCATTGAGGCTTTGTAATTCTTAATTATATTCAATTTCATTTATAAATTTTATTATAGTCGATTTAATGCAACTTCTTTGTATTTATAGGTTTTTGAGCTTTAAATTTACAAGTACAATGCTATAAGTATTTAATACAGATATACTAATATATTAAAAAAAGCTCAGTGCGTGTATTTATTTGTCGGCTTGTGGTGCTTGGGTTATTTATCATAGTTTATATGTAGGAACTGGTTTTCATATATAAAAATATTTTATAGCTTATTGAGTTCAAAATATCATAAAGCACCGATATCAAATATGCACAAATTCAGTACAAATTAGGGGTTCCAATACTTGCAAATAACGTAAGAAATTGCACAAATTAGGAAAACCAGTTCAATATTATATTCCATTATATTTAAGATTGTTTGATTGAAATAATATTGCATTTTGTTTGATTTATTCAGAAATATTTTGCTGAATATCAATTGTTTTGTGAACTTATTGTAAATTGGATAAGTTTTTGATGAATATATTCAGTCCTTGTTTTGAAGCTGTTTGGTGGTGTACTTTTTGTAATGTACTTACAGTGTTTTCTTTTTCTCTATTTGAAAGTAATAAATTTTCTTATTGGCAGTCTCGATGTTTTATTAACCTGAAGTTATATGAACCTCCTTAGAACCAGCAGCAAGTTGCATCATCATCTGTACTTATTGCTACTTATGACTCCCGTTTTAGTCCAGCGCCAGTCTGCCATGTGCGTGCAAAGCATGGCGTTACGGATGTCTTTGACTGGCAATACAATGACGTAACTGTTCGGTAGCTCGTAGGTACAATTTCTACCAAACAAGCATTTCAGTCGTCCAGAAAATTACCTAGATTTTTATTCTTTTCCTTTTTAAACTTCACGATTTGTTGACAAACGTATTAAATAATATTTATCGCGTAGCTTTTGTTTATTTTCCCCTACGACATGCAGTCGCCCCGTGACCATGAATTCTGCAACGCGATGGAAACGCAGGGGAAAATAAAACAAAAGGTACGCGATAAATACCCATACATATATTTCCTTCCAAATTCTAGCCAATGTTTTCGTAAAACTATCCCACTATCATGATATTCCTTTCAGAAACTCATGTGCTGCGCTGCGGACGTCCTCGAAGGGAAAGGCACAGTGCAAGTGGCTATCACAGTGTCGGAGCTGTCTCGCCGGCACTCGACCCTGCGCGCCTCGCCGCACACCGCGCCCGTAGCGACACCTACGCACGCCACCTAGCATCAACTTGCGCTCGCGCCGCAGTCCGCTCTGTCGCTGTAGTAGCGACGCGGTGGTTTAGTTTGGGGTGATTTGAGTGGACACTTACCTTATTCCTCTTTAACTAATGTGATTTCGTCGGCTATAGCTCTGTGCCTATAAGTTTCAATAGCAGTAAGAAAGGTGTCGCCATTTTAGTATTACTACCGCCATCGATAACTCGTGATGGCGTTACTATCCCCTCTGTCGCTGTAGTGTTGGGGTGACTTATATGTGGAGTTGTGTAACTGTTCTATCAGGAATTATACAGTAGAGAGAGTAGAACGTTTTTGTCAAAGTAACATTTCAATGTATTGAAAGATCCTTGTCATGATAAAAAATAGCTTTATGTGATAGGATCTGTAGGTTTTGTAATTTTCAACTTTGTTCTTTAGTCCAAAATGTGGATGTTCCTTAGATTTTTCTATAAATAAGTTTAAAATGTCATGTAAAATGGTAGAAAATTCCTTCGTTTATCAAATAACTATAAGGTTGAGGTTGTTTGAATTTGGACAAATAAATAGTAAACTTCATAGTCTGAATGAGTGACCAAGCGAATCAAAGTTAGTTGCCATATTAAAATAGAAATAAGTACACCTAGTGCCGATATTAAGTCCTAACGAATCTGCTCTATGTAGTAAATTATAATAACAGCACCGATTTCTAAATACAAAAATAATTCGTCGGTTTAGATAAACCATGAATTTTCAGTGGTTCTAAAATAAAAATAGACTCATAGGGAAACTTTAATATAATTGTTTAATTCAAGTATCCTCAGATACCTACTCTCTGAACTCAAATTAGTAATTCCTTAGATAAATAAGTGTTTACCGTTTTAGGTATTAGAACATTTAGAACTAATTATGCATCACAAGATGCTTTGAAGTGCACAAAACACGAATTTACTAGTGGAATTTTGTAATTTGCATTTACACAAGTTATAGGCACATTAGAATGTTAAGTTCCTCTGGTCTTAGTAAAGTGCCTCAATTACTATGTATTTCACAAGGTTATATAGCACCTATGTACCAAATGAAGTATCTCAATTTGTGACCAAGTGTTAAAAGAATCGATATGAATTCTAGGAAATTTCTTAACTTAGTAGAATACTCCGCTATAGTAAAGATATAATCGAACCGTTGATGATCGTAAGGTAACCAACAAGATTTATATGATTTAGGTAAACTTACAGCGTTCCGTTATTCTGTGAGTTTTCATTTATTTTACTATGATGTGTAAAAACTTAGTAAGTGTAAAAGGGAATGTATTGTAAAATACTATAAATTTTCTAAGTTTCCACAAAATGCTATTTGGAAAAGATAAAATTGAACTGTAAACGTACCAAACAATGTATTATGGTTTAGGTAACCAGTTACCCCGTTATGTAAATACACCTTAATGTATATCTGAATTTCCGTTATATATTTGACCAGGATTGGTAGAATAAAAATGGAATGTATTGTGAAAGAAGTTAAATTTCCTAAGTTTTGACAGAAAGCTTGCAAGAACAATCTTAAATGCTATAATGTGATTGTCTACCATTTTGGGCTGTGTAATTAACAATACGAAATGTAGTGCGAAATGTACTTAATAAACCTATCTGGTTTTACAAACTCTTCCACCATTGAAGTCCTCATAACTGTAAATAATTATAATATTAAATTTTACTATTTCATTAAAAACATATCTCTCTATTTTACCACCGAATTCTATGATGGAATTCAAAATACTCAATTTAATTAAATACACATAGTTAAGTTAGATTGTAATTTTTTCTTGTCACCTTAAATTAGTCAATTTGATTATTGTAAAGTCACAATTGTAACATATTATAATACGTAGGATATAGCGTGTGTCGAAGATTTTTTTCTTAGAATTTAGAATGAATATTTTTTGGGTTGTTTTTTGTTCGACAAATTTAATGATCTTTTTTATCACAATGATTTCGCCTACTATTATTGTTTTATGCTTTAGCAGTAATGATTTAGTTATGAATAATATTATATCGCGTCTTTAGGGTGCTTTAACGTATGCTATAGTTTATTCAACCATTTATTGTAATGATTTTCGTCTTTTCTATTCGAAATGTTGTTCATTTTGCTATCCTTTATATGATTTACTTAAGTTTTAAGTACCTATTTGATCGAAACTAGTTTTATCGCACTGCCAACATACCTACACAGTTGTGAAAATTATCAAATAGTTTTTTACCTCTACTAAAGTAACACCTACGACTTTTTAGGTAAGTGGTACTGTTGTTTAGTCGGTTTAAAAGTATTTCTTTAAAAAGCAAATAAGTATGGTTTTGATATATTTCTGTAGAGGTATTCTCGTGCATTTTATGAATGATTTAGTAATCTTGAGATAACATTAATTTAGAAATTATATTCTGTTGTAGGTTGAAAGAGAGTCCAAATTCGCTGTGAATAACCCAGCATGGGTTGGTGTAGTTAAGACTATCTAACGATTTAGTTCTCTCTCCTTCTGGTCAGTGTGACTCTGTTGGATAGAAAGAGATACAAAATGTTGATGGATAGCCTTAACTATTTATAGAAATAGTGAAGAAAGAACTGATGAGAGTCTTTGTCTTATTCAAAGATAATGTGCCAAAGACTAAGGTGAGGGTTTTTTCTTTTGTATAAATTTTGTGTAATGCACTGGTCTCCTAGGTGTAAGAGTGATGTAGCAATATTCTCCTACACATTGTGTTTATATGTAGATAAAAAATATATACATTTTCAAATTGAACCCTTGTTTTTGTTTTTCTATTAAGCATGTAATGGTAAAGCTGTGTACTGCAAGCTGACTGCAAGTCTAATTAAATAATCATTTTATTGATTATTTAGTTAGATAAATTTGACTTAATGTTTTAAGAAAAAACAACTTTCATCCCCTTAATTTAACACTGTTTAAGTTTTGCGGGATAAATATTAATATCGGGATCGGGAAATGACCGTAGATCTATGTCTGCCAATAAAACTAACTCACAGTGGGTTCAGTTATTCCCGCGATCATGATGCATGAAATAGTAACTAAAAATTGGAGAGCTGAAAATTCAAATCTTGACCAAAATATCCCGATATACCTACCTAAATGACGTGAGCGTTAATAACCATTATAATCTAGTATCCAAAAATTTTAGATAGTAAATTGTAGGCAATTAAGAATAAGATCAGCAAACTAAGTAAATTTAGCGTCTAGTCGAAGCGACGTGTGACCCGAGAGCTGGTCAATATCTGGCGCAGCGCATCAGTATTGCCATACAGCGAGGCAATGCAGCCAGCGTCTTGGGTACAATTCCAACTGGTATTGATATGGATCAGTTGAGCTACCTGTAGTTTGTGTGCAACAGTCTGCAGTTAGCTCAATCGTAAATATGTACTACAGGTTATTTATTTATAAAGGTTTTACCCAAAAGTAAGTGCTTAAGTGAAAATAAAATCACTAAAACTACGCTGATCAGGTCTTTAAAACTACGCAACGTGGTTTTAACGCGATGCATGATTCAAGAGGAAAGTTTATATTTTGTACCTACCTATGACTTGCATAATTATCAACATTGCACCCGTGCGAAGCAAGGACGGGTAGCTAGTTAAGAATAAACTGCTGCCAGCGTCTTGAGGACGCTATGACTGTTATTGATTTGGGTCACTTAAGCTACCTATAGAATGTTTGCAACAGTCTACAGTTACCTCAATACTACTTAATCCTAATTAGTTTCTATTACTTGTTTGTTATATTGTTTGTTAATCGAATTTTAGAAAGGCTGGATACAAATAATCATTTAACAAAGTAACTACAAACTGTAAAGCTTGGTAAATCGGTTTACACATTATTAATTAACGGAAAATAACTAAACCCCTGTAAAAAGTTATTTATTAAAAAGTTGCGAGTAATCGTCTGTGTTCCTGTGCCTACCGATGTATTTTGTTTGTGTATTATGTTTAGACACAGAGATATTAGGATGGCTAGGTCACTATACATAACGTAGGAACTTACCTTTCTTAAGTTTTAGTTTGGTTATCGCTTGTTAGTCACATGATATATTAACTATCTGTGACCAGATACTGGATGGCATGTACGTTATAGCAAGGAACTTATCTATACTAATATTATAAAGAGGAAAGATTTGATTGTTTGTATGTTTGTTTGTTTGTTTGTTTGTTTGTTTGTTTGTTTGAATTGAATAGGCTCCGTAACTACTGGACCGAGTTAAAAAATTCTTTCACCATTAGAATCCTTAATTTTCCGTGATGAACATAGGCTATATAATATTTTCAAAAAAGTTAGGGATCCGCATGAAAAATTCAATAATTGAACCGTGGGCTGTATATTCAACCTCTTTTTCTATTATGGCGCGTCAGAATAGAAAAAGAGGTTGTATAGCGCACGGTGCTTGCTTTTTCTCTACGGCCAGTGTCAGTTTTGGAATGTCGAGTCAATGTCAAAAACCCCAATGCTGTTAAAAAAAGTAAAGATCCGTATGAAAACTGTGAAACCCATCGTTTTAGTGTGTAGGTATAATTTCTGAAATTTTTGTTTAATACCCGTGCGAAGCCGGGGCGGGCCGCTAGTATGGGTATAAGTTCCTTGCGCTAAAGTCATCACCCAAAAATATTCACTCTTGTCTGTGTTACCACCACACATTCCTCATTTCTATACCTATTTTGTGACCAGCACGGTCTAAAAATAACAATGCAACCATGAAACTATAAATACCTAAGTACTTTTCATACTTTTCATAAATCCATGAATGCAACAAATGATTGAGTACTTAGGTAGGTACAGCGGTCTAGGCTGATGTTTTTAGCGGCTATTTGTCTGTCACTATGTATGCTTTTTTATAGATAGGGTATTTCGAGAGGAAGATTTATATTTATAATTATAACATGCATTAGTATCAACATTTTCCACCCGTGCGAATTAGGGGTTGCTAGTATTATATAATTTATTACCCTAAAACAATAAAACTAGAAGGCCACCGATGTTTATTACGACATTACTGCATCAGCGGGCCTCCGTAGTCATGTTCGTCATGATTTAGTACAACAGGGCGGGGATGGGTAATCGTTAGACGCTGACTGGCAAGTCCCGACCACGCCCTCGCCTTGTTTAATTTTAATAAATGCCTCCCGGTTATTAGGGAGATTTCGGAACGAATCACCGAAATTGCAGTGATGAGCGAAAACAAAGTAGAAAATGAACGTCTTGAAACATTGAAATACAAGCGGTCTGAAATACAAATTGGCAAGTTATGCAATTTATTACTGCTGTGTGTGTTTATTGTGTTGGTAACTTACCAAACTTGTTGTTACCATATGGCCACTTTTTAGCTAAAACAAAAAAGTGGCTATGAAAACCCTTTTGGGCAACCCATCCAAACAAATTACCATCGCTTTATGTCAACGTAATTCATATCTCTTTCAAATTCGAGAAATCCGCTATTCTACTATCGAGTCAGTCACCTACCTTTCGTTTCTAAAACCAATCATCTATTTCGTTTCCATCCAATCATTTTGATAGAGCTTTTTATAGCTAAACTAGATAATTATTTTCTATCAAACAAGCCCGACTTTCCGCCCGGTACGATCAAATTGAATCAACAAAAGAAAGGAAGCACATCCATTGTTGTAAAGCGGGTCGAAATCCAACCACCATAAAAAAGGTATAAAATCAACATTGTTAATTTACGCCGGTCGTTCTATTTACTTTTCAGAAAATCATCGTTCTTGTTTACGACTAATTAATTAGACCCACACAAAGGGTGATTCGAAATTCGATGTTTGAAATTGTATTGGAACCTTCTTTTTAAATGCATCGGCTTTCTTTTTAATTGTCTATGCCCCATGGCGTGACGTGAACTTTTGTAATGGCCCATCATTGGGTATAGACATTTTGGCGGTAAATCGAGCGGAAAATTGCTAACGAGGGTGCCGTTATGAGGTGTAGGTAGAGTTTGACGAAGTAAGGAACCATGAGAAACTTGTTGAATTAGGACTGTTAATTTATTGACAAGTTTAATAGGTATGTTTGTTAACCCACCCACAGTGAAATTTCCATAAACTGCACTCTCTCAGGTAGGTATCCGGTTGAAAGTAAATAACGCAGAGTGGCAAAAATTTATAAAACATCAAATCACAATAATAACTTCTGACCACCAACAAAGCTAGGAAGAGTAATCCAATTCTCATTTACTCATTTACCCCATGAATTCTTCCATAATTGTTTTACATGTTGTTTAATATTATAAAGCTTGTGTAATCTTGTGGAGTTTTAATAATGCAATCACTATAAAGTTTGAAATTAATAACTGGCTGTGTTCAGTGTTGCCAGTTTATTTACAATGGCGGCGAATTTATGGAATAACGTCGTCAATTGCGAACCGTTGTAAATTTCTTATGCATTGTGATGTCCCCTGTGATATAGAGATGGGGTATCTTGTCGCATTATGAGGCGGTTGGCTTGTGGAGTGACCATGCGTACGCGCAAGGAAATTAAGTGCGGCTTAGAACAAGAAAAGTCAAATGAGAGATCTATGAGAACATCAAATTTTGATTTATTTATCTATCTTTATGAGGTACTAGACAGTCGCCCCGGTTTTGCACGGGTTAAATGCTGATATTAATGCATATCCTATACATTATAAATTTCCTCTTGAATCATTCTATCTATTAATAAAAACCGCATAAAAATCTGTTGCGTAGTTTTCAAGATGTTGCCATAGATACTTCAAGGAATACAGGGACATACAGACGGTGGTCTTTGTTATATACTATGTAGTGATGAAGCACACACTTAGTAGTAGCACTTAATATACATACGAATCCAGGACTAAGAAAGTGGTTGTCTTGTCTACACCACACTATAATAGCTACTCTAATACCCCTACTCTACTGACATGCTACCGAAATACATTGTACAAGTACCTATTTATTTAAAATTTTACGTCTATTTTTACATGTATGATCTAATGCAATAGCGTAGCCAACATAATTTAATTTAATAATTCATCCAAAATAAACCAATCTTAATGTCAGTAAAAAAATCTTATCTATAACTATTTACTTAAATATGACTCTCTCATACTTTTACAACAGCAGTTACTTCTAGAAGTGTAACGGTAATTTAAATTTTCTTTTTTAATCAATATTTTCTGGTGTTCCAAACGTACCTAATAAGTTTACATTAAAAAGCTTTAGTGAGAACGTAGTTGGTTACCCTACTCCTAAGGCTTGATGTCCACTATGCGACAAAAGGTAGGTAGCTGTCGCACGTGGGCCCGAACTATTGAATTAACTTTATTATGCGCAGTGTGTTTGCATTAGACATGTCCTCATTTCAATTTGTATCTTATTGCGAGCGAATTAGGGACGAGCGTAAACAAAATATTTCGCGTTTTCGATAATAATATAATTTTCTCAAGGTTTTACTTAATATAAGATTGTTTTTTAAGTTTCAACAGCAGCAGGCTCCAAAATTCGGTCGAACTCTGGATCCTCTATACTATGTATGTATTTATTTATTATTATGACCACGGAATAAATATGTGAGTATAGACGTGAATATGTTTTCTACATGACGCTAATTTGTAACTGAGAATCTAACTTTAGGAACCAACAATAGTACCCTATTGTAGGCTAAAGTGGGATCGCAGCCGCGGGAACAATTCACAGATAAAACTGGCAACCCTAGGGCTCGCTGGCTGGTGCGCAGGAGTGGGCGCGGCCGCACGCTGAGAGACAACCGCCGCGCAACTTGTTACACTTCACAGCTGCTACATGAATGATTTGTTTATTAGAACCAGCAGATTTTGAGAACAATTATGTAATAATATAATTATATTGTAACTATAGCTCAAAGGATGCCAATGGGCCGGTCATATCTTGCGAAAATTAAAAACCGCTGGTAAAAGCGTACTTGAGTGGATACCGCAACTCGGCGAATGTAGTGTAGGACGCCCGACCAGGGAGATAACGACATCCGAATGACTGCAGGCAGATGCTGGATGCGACAAGCTAGAAGAATACAAGGAAAGGAAGATAGGGCGCTATGGCGCTCATTAGGGGAGGCCTATGTCCAGGAACTAACTTGGCCTGATGATGATGATTTTTCAATCATATATAATCATAATACTCCTATAAAAGGATATTTCATGTCAAAGATGGTGAATAAAATCATATCTAACTTCTACATCTACGTGGAGGGCAATGAAAGTGTTAAGTTGCAATGTGTAAAATCGAATCCAAAGCAATTCTAGATTCCAATCGCTGCAGATTAAACGAGAAGACTTGTAAATCAAACCACAAAATTAATAGACTAACTCTACATAAATGTTAGGTCAAGTTTACTATTTCTTAATGACTTTTTATCAAGTATTTATCGAATAGGACCATGTTTGTACCATTTGTATTATTTTCCCTTACGTTTCTATCGCGTTGTAGCGATAATTTGCCGCCAATTAGGTATTCAACCTTTTAGTTTTATATTGTTTAAGTATAAAAGTATAGTATTTGAGAATAAAGCATTATTACCTCTATATTATCTTATCTTATCATGGTAACGGGGCGACTGGATGTAGGTAAACATAATCTAAAACTATTTTGTCAACAGAAAGGTGCCGTGATCAAATGGTGCAATAATACGTTAGGTTGAAAAAAATACATTTCTATGCTTTTATATCGGCACATTATGTCCACTGCTGATCATCCCCCCCCACAAACAAGTATTTCCCATGATCTCCATGCTTGGCAGTTGAATTAATGATCGCAGTGTAGGAGTTAAACACACACAGAAGGAAGCTTAATGAATAAAAAACCTTCCTCCTCATCAGAACACTTCAGTTCACAGCTAAACTCCACTCCACCCAAACAAGGAAGAGTTTGCCAATAATCTTTACACTTTTCACCAATAATTAAAAACTTATTAGGTACTAACACATACAAAACCCTTTCCAAACTCCGAGCAAAGGTCACATTCCACTACTAACTTATCCCCAAGACTATGCAAAGCGCAATCCCAATGCAGTTGAACAGCACCTTTAATACCATTTGCATCCCGTCCGGCTGTTTGCTTTGCTGATGTATGAGTACATAAATAACGAGCCTCCAGCAATTCCAATTATACCTGTGTTTGGTTACATTTGTTAATGTTGCTGATACGCTGCAACCCACGAGGTATTGGGACTTGTGTATAAGGAAAGCGGGTTCCCGGTACTGGCACAGAATAACTATACATACCTATAGTAAATATAAATACATAATAGTACGTACTGGTCAGCTTCGTCGAGATCATTCAGGGTTTATTTGACAGCAGTTATATCTGTAGGCTATTTTAAATTGTACGATTTAATAAATAACATATATTTAATTTCGGGCAACATTGGTCAAGTAGAAGATGTAAAAAACTTACAAATTGATAGATTGGCGTGAACCTTAACTTCGAACGTAAAACTTCGTTATCATCAAGGGTAGGTAATATATAAAAATATGTCATACTGAAACGATACCATTGTTGTAATGAAGTAGTGAAGCGATCAATGTGATAGAGAATTCAGTCCCAGATCGTTGTTTTCACCAATTTAGAATTAGAATTATCGAAAGCTGTACTTGCTCTATTGCATAAATTGCACAGAAGATTATTTCATACATAAGATTTCAACGCGCTCTTTTCGCTTTCTTCTTTACAAGTTTCCTAGGACACTGTCGCTCTCGGCGCCGGTAACCGGGATTCGGTACAAATAAGCTTTAAGAAATAAACTTGTCGTGAGGATCTATTCAAGTGGAAATGGCGTTTACTTGCTCGTTTACACATTCGAAGAAAGCATTGTCGTTGTCTTGTCCCTTATGATAAAATGAAGAAGAAAATTCGAATGCCACCCGTATCTAAAAGAACATTTATCATATCTCTTTCAATGCCACCCGTATCTAAAAGAACCTTTACCATATCTTTACATTACTCCATCTCTACTTAGTCCTTTAATCGGATGACATCATCATCATCAATGGCTTTTACATTTACTAAGGTTCGTCTAAGGTTCGTGTTCTTTCTTCGGCCCTTGCGCAGATGATTTTGTAAGGCCGATACGGGAACTTTTAGCACAGGTCGTGACGTGACTTGCCGAGAGGTTTGCACTGAAAATCAGCGCTGGGTAGACATCTGTATCTACCCAGCAAAATATTGAGTGTGGCCATATTTGCTGTATTACCACTCACAAAAAGTATTTAATCCTAAAGATTATGGTTTTTAAGTTGTGTTGTAAGTAGTAGAGTTAAGGTTAATGAAATTATTTTGTTTCTTTTCTTCTTCCACACGCAACAAAGTAGGGATTTCACCAATATGTAGTACCCCTAGATTTTGTCAAAGAAAGTATCCCTCGAGGGTAAAAGGGATTCATTCTATTTCACGTATTTAAATAAAATAAATAATAATATTTAAATAAAACAAATAATGCTGGATAATCGACACAGCGTCATCAGTTAATAAGTTGGTAAGTTTATTGATATTAAATTAGATTTCTCTTAGCTATGCAAATCGATTTCTAAGTAGCTAAATGTTTAGAGTTCCGCCAAAATGTTTGTTGGCCGAGCATCAACCGCTACTGTTCATCAGTAATTAACTTCTCATATAACAAAGGCATAATTTAACAAGAAATATTTTATGACACCGGAGAAAATCGTTGAAGAGACTGTTGCAAAAAATCTAGATAGCTTATAAACTGATCCACATCAATACCTTGTTATTACTACTATAACGGGTATTTATCGCGTTTATTTAATTTTTTTTCCATAGTTTTCAGATCGAGTACGTTTAAAAAAAATATTCACATCAATACCAATTGGAAACGTCATCAAGACGCAGGCTGAATGCCCCACTGTATTATTTGTGTACCTATTAGTATATTTAGTTTAGGTTGGTATATAACATTTAGGTAGCTTAAGCATCCTATGTTTTCCTATGTTTTCCTTTCACCTTGGTTGCCTGGAAGAAATCGCTATGGCCACAATTCCATGGCCATAGATTAAGTTAACGTAAGGTTATGAAATAAAGAATTATCTATCTATCTAGATCAGATCAGAATCTATCTACATATCTGTACGGCAATACTACAATACACGCGACGCTTTGATTAATAAAAAAACCGGAGAACTTCAGTACCCCTAGGACAGATAACTTGCGAAGACTGTACCCCCAGGGAAGTCAGTCCATCGATATGTTCACTCGGACAGATGTCTGTACGTCTGTCACGATCTGACTGATACGCTGACTAATTGATTGCCTGACTTATGAGCTTAAAGTATGAAAAAAGGTAAATTAACTGAAACGCCCCGAGGCATGGGTGGATTCAGGAGTATGGAGTTGGGGCGAGGTGTTGGCTGATTTGATGGGTTATTCCCGCTCGTCCCGACGCTTCGTCCCTAGTGGGAACCAACGGGAAGTTTTATGCTGTATGGATTAAGCTCTGCAGAAATTTCACAAAAAAAAAATATCTAAAAAAAAAGTTACATAGGTAACATATTGCTCATACCATATTAAAATATATACCTAGTGTTTTGTTTTGTAAAACATTTATCTATACTAATATTATAAAGAGGAAAGATTTGATTGTTTGTTTGTTTGTTTGTTTGAATTGAATAGGCTCCGAAACTACTGGACCGATTTGAAAAATTCTTTCACCATTAGAATCCTAAATTTTTCGTGATGAACATAGGCATATACATAATAGACTACATACAGAATAGAAAAAGAGGTTGCGCACTGTGCTTGCTTTTTCTCTACGGCCAGTGTCAGTTATGGAGTGTTAAGTCAATGTCAAAAATCCCAATCCTGTTAGAAAAAGTAAGGGACCCGTATGAAAACTGTGAAACCCATCGTGTTATTGTGTATAATATCTGAAATTTTTGTTTAATACCCGTGCGAAGCCGGGGCGGGCCGCTAGTTATAAATAAACAAAATGTTTTTTACGGGTACGAGGTATCGTTAGTAGTTACTTTAACATCGTATTACCTAATCCGTGCTTTTTTAACTAACATGCCTTGTGGAATCTTTTGTACTTATAATAATTATATAATGTTGATAATACTTAATTCTGGTTTGAACATAAATTTAAAGTTTAATTTAGTTTTCATTATTTATTGCAAGTATACTCTATCAAACATGTTTAACTTGATTGTTACATATTATACTTTTTAATTGTTTTTTAAATGTTCAATAAATAAATTTCTGTTCTAAATATTACTGATCACAACATTCCTAAATCATATTCAGGAATGTTGCCCCTCCCATGTCCTTAATCCGCCCACCGAAAGTTATTAAACCCTTTTAGTATACGGTTTGGTTTAGTCTAATTGAGTTGAGGCAGAGGTTAATTTCTTATGTGGGTAATATATTATTGTTTTATGCAAATGCTTTCAGGCGAGTTTTGGGTTTAATGAAATTCGTTTGCCTCGAGGCCCATGCCTAGTTGAAAATGAGATTAGGAGGCCTGTTGAATATTAAATATGTTCATTATATCTATAATATATATTACATTGTAATATTCTTTGTAAATAATTATTTATAATAATATAATATCATAACATCAGTTGAGTTATCTGTAGTTTGTTTGCAATTTTCTACAGTTAGCTCAATTTTAAATATTAGTTCTTCGGTTATTTAATTGTAATTTTATTTACTAATTATTATTTAAAATAATATATGTAATAACATCAGTTGAGCTATCTGTAGTTTGTTTGCAACAGTCTGCAATTAGCTCAATTGTTTCAAGAGTAAATACTAGTTCTAATTTTTATAGTTCTAAGAAAGATTTGTAAAATATTCAATAGAATATCTGCTTTACAAATTAATAACATTAATCAATAGCGTAATTGAAAACAGTACTGCAGGAATTAATACTTTTTGTAATTATCGTGTAGGTCAACTCGGTCATTACATATTTCATCGGAGGATGGATGTCCTTACAAAATAATTACCGAGTTATTTATAAAGGTCCCTGGAAAGTGTTTATTTGCTTAAGATTTACAGTAGATAGCTGTACTTACGGCTTTTTATAATTCAGTGCGTTTGCACTGAAATAGGAAAGTCTGTAAAATATTATATGTTTATATTTGGCAGAAAATCAAAAAGATGGCATATTTTAAATGATAAATACGAATATATTTTTTTGCATATACTTTTTTTTTCTAGAAATATACAACTCTCGCAACTAATAAGATCTCTAGAAAAAAGGAAAGTTGAAGGTTTTTGATAGTTGTTATTTTCGAGATTTATAGTTTTTATTTCCAGTATTAACAATTGAAACAATTGTGCTAACTGCAGACTGTTGCAAACAAACTAAAGGTAGCTCAACTGATCCATATCAATACCAGATGGAAGTGTACCCAAAATGGTTGCTGCATTGCCTCGCTGTATGGCAATACTGATGCGCTGCGCCAGATACTGACCAGCTCTCGGGTCACACGTCGCGTCGACCAGACGCTCAGATAATTTTTTGACGTTTTATTTACTATTCCTCATCGATAAATACATAAATTTTATTCCAAAACTATTAAAATCTCTTGTAGCAAAGAAATTAATCCCACAGTTACAAATTAGTACATCAATTATCAAGAAGCATAGCTCACTTCCTCGAGGCACAGAACGGATACATCGTTCACAATCAAAGAAAATTTATTTATTTTCATTTATTCCTTATTTATTTATTGCCGATCGGTACCAAATTAAATATGCGTGAAGATAACGAACCATTTAACAATTAACTTAACAAACAAAAGTAATATATTGGTTAAACTTCGTAAGGAGTAATATATTGTTGTAAAAGTTAAAACAAATATGGCGCACGGGGAATAACTCACTCAGGCAGGGTTGCCACATCTAGTTGTGATAAAATGGATAAAACTTTAATAAACAAGAAAATTACTAAATTACAACTAATATACAATTGAGCTAATTGCAGACTGTTGCGAGCAATCTAAAGGGAGCTCTACTCATCCATAGGAATCACCTGTAGGAAGCGTCCCCAAGACACTTGCTACATCCCCAAGCTAAGCTTAATTTGGGGCTAGTTAATGCTATGTGATTTGTCGTGCGATACAGCGAGGCAATAATAATAATTACTATGGCAATTCTGATGAGCAAATCTAGTTATTGACAAATTGCCTAATCATGCCAAATTTTTATTTATAAAGCTAGGCTATAGAGTCATTGTTATATTTTTTTATTTTAAATCAAGTATATTGTATTTATTTTTTATTTTTGCTTTCAAGCCACGAAATCTCCCAAAAGAAATTAGTTGGGTTCCTAATGAAGGGTATATAAAGTCAAATTGTATTGTCTGCCAGCCCTTGCTTGGAGTAAGAGACGTGTAGCACAAATATTTAATTTCCAAGAGTTATTTGTATTTGCGGTGAATAAATACATTTCGATAGTACAGGCTAACTAGCAAGATGAGTTTTTTCACACAAATACAATTGGCTGTTTGTTTTTATGAGATTTATTCATATACAGCGAGATATGTAAAAGGAACTTACTACAATTTAATTTTCTAACGTTTTGTGCAAAATTATATGTAGAGTCATGCTACTGTAATATTGCGCGTTATTATGCCAATGTTTTTACAAAAAAGTAATAGAAAAATTGTACCATTTGGTATAAAAAATATCTAGTTGTGACATATGAATACATTTTTTTGCTCACTCAATGGGGTGAGCTCAACCATTGAGTGAGTAAAAAATGTAAGATACAGAACTCAATTACTAAAATCTTAATTAACATTTACACAACCAAAACAGAATAGCGACTATCCACCGAAAGCCAGATCTTCCTCCATATCAATTAAAGTGTAAAGTCATAAACCCATCCCATCTAATCAGTAATTTAGATCAAACACACGACATAAGACAAAGCCGGTCCAATTAGCCCGCCATAACCTATCAAAACATCACCAAAAAACTTAACACACACAATAAAATATCTCTAGCTTTTATCATAAAGCAGAAGAGTTCAAAATGACACAGCAAGCTGATTTGATTGAGACGGAGGAGTGCGACGAAACACGGACTCATTAAAGAAAACAAATCATCTTAATTAGGTAGTAAACCCAAGTGTTCCCAGTTCCCCGATTGGGTTTTATGACGTACTGAATGTTACAAATTCGTTTATGACTGGATCCTTTCTGATAAGTGTTGTAAACATGCATCTTTTCTTATAGGAACTCCTGTTGGTGTAAGCTGTAATTTTGTGATACCCTGTGGAGAACTACTGTGATAATAAGGTACCAAAGTGTTAACGTGTGTATCTATAGCTTCTTAATACGTTACAAGGTACCTACATGAGTTTTACTGCTGATTGACCAAACGATTAAAATACCTTATCTATTGATAGAAATATATGTTCCATTTTTGTTTTTTAAAATGTATGCTCATTTGGCGATTCCATTGTATTGTATGAACTTGATGATAGTTTTCCAATTATTTTCAGATACTTAGGCCTGATGGCAGTGACCTCGAGGGTTTGAGGCGATGATATAGTGGTTTGAGCGGCACACCTAGGACTAAAGTTACTGGGTTAAGTTACTTTTGGTCCCCAACACTTTTTCATAAATAACTTGAGAAGAGAATTCTGAAACTTCAATAAGTTATCGATTGAGTCCTATCAGAAACAGACGAATGATTTTACGAGCTTCAAAGGCGCCATGGGTTTCATAGTCGATAGGTTTATGGGTCTTATGGGATTACCACGGTATGTTGGTTGAACCACATTTATATATCAGTTTGTGCAGAGAATACTAGAAAGTTTAATATTTTTGCAGATAATTGGCCGATAAAATTCAGAAATAAGCTAGGAATAACTTAAAAGCTACTTTTAATTCCTAAAATCTTATGTGAAGCCACGGATAGAAGGTAGTATAAATATTTAGATAGATTATACATCTAATTGGAATTCTCCAATTCTCTCTTCATTATACAAACTATTACAATGCAGAAGCAAATAAAATCTTTACCTATCTATTTATCTAAAAATCATACATAATCATTCGTTAAAAAAACTTCTGTCTCCTTAGCTCCCTAGTCTTTGAATTTTTGAATAAAATCAACTAAACCTAACCTGAATATTTATACCCTATAATTTATTTAATATCTCTACCAGAGTAAAACTTTGTACTTGAATTTTAAATTCAAGTCCCAGGTGGTTCACTGCACAGAAGTAGCTCATCAGTTTATCCCAGTAGTTCTGCGCACTATATACAGGGTGGAATTTTATGAGACGGGGCAGTCTGATACCTTACTTATTGAAGCTACATGAAACCTAAGAACCTACCCTCACTGTTTGAAAAAATACCATCTTCATTCACAGAATTTTAAAGTTGCATATTTCGAGAAAATTGACGTTTCACAAAACCTGTTTCGATCCTGTTTCTTATTTATTTATTTACTGATCAAAACAATCTTTGGGACCAAGACCAATTGAGTACTAGAAAAGTCAGAAAACGCTTCACATAAAAACATGACGATTCAAATTTAGGTTTGTAGAACTCTCAATAATGGCCCAACTGCTTAAATTAGTTTCAACCATTACAATTATATTTTGTAAAGCTTGGCGCCGCAGTTAGTAGGAACCATAAACCGATTGATTCTTGGATTTCGTTCAGATCAATTTGATTATTCTTGGGACTTGAGATCTTGGGTGTTTTTGATTGCTGAGGCTCGACAAATTCGTCATAGAAATACAACCTATTATTACCCTTATTAGCCAAAGAACTTTCTTTGAATCTTTTTCTCTGTATGTTCCAATAAAATAAATACATTTAACTCTTCCGATGTGAGATTTGTGGTCTCTATGGAAGATCTTGCCGTGTGTTGCGGGCATAGAATTTCACCACTCTTCCCGTGGTCGTAAGAGGCGACTAAGGGAAACACACCGGGGGACGGGCAGAAGCGCCCTCTGCAGAACAACTCCACCGAACTGCAATCCCCAACCCGCGTACCCAGCGTGGGGATTGTGGGCAATAACCCCCAAATGATGAATAATGCTATCGATGGCGATCATAAGGGGAGGGCTATGTCCAGCAGTGGACTGTTATAGGCTGGTGATGTGATGTGATGGAAGATCAGCGCTATAGCATAATCTGCTCTACCATAGCACAAGCTGAGTTGACTCCGATTTTGTAACTTTTCATCTTCGTTTAAGGTTTATTTTCTTTGTATATTTTTCTATGTTCTAACAAATTAAATATAATTTAACTCTTCACAAACCATGAGCTCAAATACTCTGAAGATTTATAAGAAGTGAGAAGAGGATTTTGAATAAATCATTGGGTCTTTCTCAACACGTCATTTTTAAGACAAGTCCTCCGTTTGACCACGATCTCACCTGGTGGAAAGTGAAGATGTGGCCGACGGTGAATCACGCAGGTCTAGGAGACACCTATTCACTCTACTTTTGAAGAGACCCAGGTTGTAGCTAGTTGGCATGTTCAGAGCCTTCTAAAGCCTAGGCTTTAGAAGTCAGAAGAAGTAAGTCTCTAGAGACTTACTCCTTCATAATAGTCTGCTAACTTTCAACATGTTTTTCTTCATCAGATATATAACTACTTAGCCAACTGTTTTAAGTAAGTGCACCGTTATGAATACCCTTTATTCACATCATAATGTTAATATCTAGCAAAGGGTCTAAACGCTCAGTGCCGCTGCCGCGTCGGTTGCGAACATTCTGGAACGTTCATAATCGCCAGGTGACCGGCCCTAGGTGCTAGCAAGGTGCCAGTCAGTGTGCTAGTAGCCTAAGGAGATGATGACTAATGGGGAGATAGATAATACTTTATTATACCACACAAATAAAGAAACATTACAAACAGACAGGCTTAAAGTAAAGGAAGTACAATGGGCAGCCTTATCGCAGCGCTATGAGCGATCTCTTCCAGGCAACTTTGGGATGAACTGGACATGAAGGAACAATATAGACGGTGGTACTTAGAAACAAAATAATAACAATAAATGAATACCTACAATAAATACTACAAAAACTAAAGTTAAATTTAGCCTTAAATAGGTACATAAATAAATAGCGCTTACATAAATAAAAATAGAACAAATGACTTAAGATTCAATTAAGGGGAGATGCGAAGAAAACTTTTTTTTATGATAAGTACAGTGGCATAAGGGCAGGGACTGACGAGGCTGATAAATTTGGCCTTCGCCAAAAATCATCGGCAGCCATCTTGACAACGTTCAAGTCATAATTAAATTCAACTCAAAAGTTTTTCCTCGAAAATATTTTATCAACATTTCTGTCGACCTTTTAGCTCAAAAATATTAACGCAATTAAAATTTCGCGGCTTTACAAATAGCTCAATTAAGCGACGGCCGGCCCACAAAAAGTCGCCGGCAATTTTATGTGATGTTATGGCATTGAAAGGCAGTTCAAAATTTAGAGGTTATACATATTATATTTTTGGGTATACATTCCATAAGGGGTGCCCTTTAAAAACCGCTTACCCATCATGTCTAATATAAGTCTAATTTTGACTTTAGATAAGTTTTATGGTTAGTGAAACATGAACGCAAAAAGCTCAGTAGGTAGGTCTAGGTACGTAACATTTATACATACTTATTTACCAAGAAGCCTTATCGAAAACATAGACAAATAATGAAAAGTTTTGTGATTTCTATTTGGGATAAATATCAACTTATTTTCTTTCTTATTTTATATCTATTTCGAGAAAGCAAAGATTTTCCTATAAAACTTGAGAAGACTTTGTCAATAACTATTACATACATTTCCCAAAAACAATCATAATATCAAACAAACACAGGTCATGGTTAATAATCGCATAAACCGAAAACTTTTTTCACGCCGTCGGGTCACGCTTCGTCGGCTTTTACAAACACAACCATAAACGGAACATAAAGTCCGACAGACGCCGAACGCCTTGCTTTTTGTCGCCCCTCGCCTGATGAGTATAGCTATGAAGTCTGTGGCAAGCCCTAATATAGATGTTTTGATATAAATATTAATTCCATGAATAAAATGTGCGTTAGAAAGCGATAGGGATGAATAACCACGCGATGGACGGAAAATATCGCTTTTCCTTACATGGGCATTACCTACTTGAGTAGGCTTGATACGTCTGATATCCTAATCTATAGACCTATATCCGTGACCTTTACGTACGTTAAGGTCTAGGATCATTTATAATAATAAATAAATAATGCCGGATAATCCACACAGCATCATCTAAAACCAAGCTAAGCAGAGCTTGTGTTATTGGTTCTACATGACTGATATACATAATAAGTAGAATATTATTACATGTAAATATTTTTATTATATATAGAAAACGACCAGAACTCCCTGAACAAATATCTGCAGATCGTATAAATATTTGTCCCGAGGCGGGAATCGGACCTGCAGCCTCCTGCGTCGCAGGCGGACCTTCACCCACCAATAAAAATTAAAACAATAAATACTCGTATGACGATGTCGCTGCATTCCACACCGTCAATAGCATGTAAGAAATTGAATGTTGTGCTTAGCTTTAGCTTTAGGTATCTTCCCTATTTAAACTTAGATTTAAATAAAGATAAAGATCATTTATTTGCATAAACATGTGTAATTAGAAGATTTAGATAGGCAAAACAAACGGTGTATTATTTGGTTTCTTTCTCACTTCTTCCACTAGTGGACAAAAAATTGAGGTGAAGAGAAAATCAATAACTTCCTATTTCTCATATTATAAAATTAACTGTATGAAGTTAGACTAGTCTAAATGCTTATTCTGTAACCCTAAAGAAATAAAATTATTGAAATCTGTTTTCATGCTATTGATGCATTAAGTGAATCACCAGGGCAAAAAAAAAACATTTTCAGAAATACCGTTCTGTGAATCAAACCTGTTTGCTTTTCATTACCGTTTTCACTTATTATATTATAGATAGTTGCAAATACTTTTTGTCAAATAAAATTGCGGAAAAAACATCTATCAATTCCATTAAAGAAAAGTCCCCCGTTTGCCCTAAACTGCATCACTCCTATCATAGATTTGTCTGCGCCGCAATTCTCCTGCAGCCTAACATAGTTGCATCTGCATTCATTACTGCGCCGTAATCAATATAGCTGTAATCAGTGGATTATAGCTTTATTATTGCCATTAGCGGCGAGCTTAGATGTTTATTGTTGTAATTTCACTGATAATTGCACTATGATCTTGTGATATCGTAATATCTCAATAAGCTTTAGCTTTGGTTTGCTGGTTTGTGCTGTGATTGTGACTTTGAAATTATTGTGAAGCGGATTTAAATAATTAAGCAATTGAATCTAGATTCTAGAAAGTCAGATTTAACCCGCGATATTTCGGTCTATGAATTATATTCGCACGGATAGGTATTTAATGAAAATTTCAAAACCTACGTGATGTACGACGATGTAGAACAATTAAAAATATGATTTGTTCCTATAAGAATGATAAATATAAAGTTTATTTCCTCTCACAAAGGTTAAGTAACTATTGTATGTGCTTAAAGTAGGTTTACAAATATTAAAGTATTATTGATTGTTTTGATCTATAGATAGGTACTAATATTATAAAGAGGAAAGATTTGATATTTGAATTGAATTTGCTCCGAAACTACGGGAGCAATTTGACATTCTTTCACCATTAGAATCCTAAATTTTCCCTAATGAACATAGACATTTTCAATAAAATTAAGGATTCGCATGAAAAATTAAATTTTTGTTTAAATACCCGGAGCCGGGTTGGACCGCTAGTTCTCAATACAAAAGATGGTTAACTATGTAACGACTATGTTACTCAACCTGTGTTGTGAGAGACTGGTGCCTGTTATAGGTTTATGAAAAACCTGTAGCACAGGTCACCAAGGCACTCATTTATTGGGATGCAAACATAAGTATTTTACTTAGGTAAGGTAATCAAACTGAATAACTAAAGTCTGATTACGTCCAGTATGGGTGCTGCTGTCGCGAGGCCTATTTAGGTTAGTAACAAAATAGTCACAAACTCATATGTTTAAGAATGTCATATGTTTTAAGAAATGTATAAGGTTAACTAACATAACCTAACATAACCCCTAATTTAAGACAGAATGGAGCTGCAATACTAAACTCAAGAAAAACCACGACACGGCCTTACAATTTTTAGCGTGTGGCATTCCCTCTTAAAAACCTTAACTAGCGAATAGGAAAAAAGACGCCGTAAGCTATCTCCTAGATAAGCTTTAGGCACTTATTTCGTACGGTAGATAAATTATTTTCCGTAATTTCGTCGGGTAAATTAGCCGCAGCAGAAAGGATACAATGTAGAAGCTAATTGTTCCTTGAACGTAGGTTCTGAATTAGTGTCTATCTAGAGGGTACAGTCGTTGGCAGAAGTGGAAAAGTTTTAAGGTAGTTTTCCGAGCGAAAATCCGCCTGCGATTTGAAGGTTGAAGGTTCGATTTCTGCTTTTTTAACAAATGTTTGTACGATCTGCAGGTATTTGCGGATGTTCTTGGTGCTTTCGTTTATAGTCAAAATATAACTATGTTAATGTGGAATGTATATCAGATTTATATACCCTGTGTGAATTGTCCAGCACTATTTATTTTTTTAATAGGATGTTTCCAATATTTCTCGTATTGTGATGATAGATAATAGCTTAATGAAGAAGAAGAAGTAAATAATATATAAATACGAGTAATCCAAAAGTTAGGTCACCAGTATAAATTTAAAAAAATCTGATTTAAAATTACATTCGAATGATTTATCAAAATATTAATTTTGGCCTACCTACTACTACATCTGAAACCTAGTTGCCTAATACATTTCTTTATTTCATCATCATCATCAGCACGTACGTCCAAAGCTGATCTCAAGCCTTCCCCGAACGACGACTTTGCAAATACCAGTCTTCACTCTTCTCCACACTTATGTATTTAGTATCTGACTGTACCTAGTAATGGTGGTTCCATTTACGATACCTCTTGAACACCTGGCAATTTATTTAAATGCACTAAAACTTTATTTTAACTTCGGTTAATCACAGACTTTAACGTGTTCTAACCACGGGGTTTTACTTTTAAGGTTACATAATCTGTTAACTGATATCGCAGCGTATTATTAAAGTTATGGTTAAAAGACGGTTAAATAATAAAATATGCTTGTAATGAGTAGTTTTTTATATGCAGGTAGTAAAAATAATTTTTGAAGTGGTAATTTTTTTAACCTCTATTTGCACATCAGCGCAGCTTATGACTGGATGGTAGACAAGGAAGATAATTGAAAAACATTAATTCTTCAACACGAATATTTCTCAGAAATATTTCGCTGATGAATTTCGCTTTTATAATCTATTAGGTATGTGTATCTTTTGTTGGTTCACGAAAAAGTTTATACTAAATACATATGGATAGACCAATAATACATTATTTATATGCTTGACTGTACTGCCCCATCTTTATGACTACATATTAATTTTAGTTTGACTTTTGAACAAATAAGTAGGTATAGCTAAAAAAATTGTATCTTTTATGTAAATAAATACAAAAAAAATCCGACGAGGATTTATTTCGAACGGTCATTGACAAATATTCGAATGGCTTCAAAGATTTAAATCAAAAAACAGTACCTATCAAAATCAGTTTATACATTTGATATACTTATTTGATTATCAATTTTCTCGGTTGCTAAAGTTACTTCCAACCCTAGGCTAACAATGTACTATTGTATTTCTTGTAGAACAACTCTTATTTTCAGGGTAAAAAAACACAGTACTGTTGGAAAAGTTCCAACACACAGAACTACAAATTTTCAGGCAACATGCGAAAGGGCGATAAAACTGAAATGACTTCATAGCACTAATCAGTTGAACAAATTTAATTTGCCTACGCCAGTGTTTCTCCCGGTTTATAGGGGAATAGTAGAACAGTGACTTTGACTTTATGAGATATTTAGGTAGGTTTAACTGATAAAATAAATGTAATGTAAAATAGTTTAGCTACGAGGGAAAGAGATTGCTGGAATAAAATAAGGGCCGAATATGGCATACAAAGTGAGACGAAGGAAGATTTTTTGAAGTGGGCCGAATTTACCAGGGACGATTACGGCATAAATCCTGGCACAAGCTCGCAGTTCAACTCTATTTAATTGTTTTTATTTACAATACAATAGATATTTCGAGATCATCTTAGAAGAAAAAAGCATAGACCAAACGCTGGTGTTAGTACTCTAACTGATTTGCCGCATTTATGTCAGTCTCTTAATCATGTGATAGACGCGTGGTTGTAATTGTAACCACGCGTAACAACGCGAGCGGTAAATAATAAAAATAATAATTAGATTTTCACCTCAAATACTTTTGTAATCAAATCAAAAATGCTTTATTGTACACCAGAAATTGAACACGGCCTTATCGCTTAGAAGTGATAAGGCCGTGTTCAATTTCTTTCTCTTCTAGGCAACCTTTGGATGGAAAGAATTATTTTCATTTAAGAAAGGCAGTGTAACATCAATAATGGCGCGAACTGGACCGCAACTGTCATGCCAAAGCGCAATAAATCACTCAAAATCATGGAAAACTATCATCAATTTCCTTAAAAACGATTGGATCGTGTCATACTGAGCGCTGCAAGGCGCAAAATCACAAAACTTTTTATATAACTCGAAAACGAAGGAAGCATAAGATATCCGCACACACATACTAAGGTCTCTGACTTCATATAGGTACAGAATCGATTAACAGAGCCTAAACTTTCTTCACGACCTCGCTTCGCTCGTTCTATCGCGAACACCTAGATAGAGTTGAGGTAAAAAAACATTATCGTGGTAAATAAGACATCGACGTAATCGATAGCGATGGCAATCGGTAAAGGATCGCTAACGGGTGGCCACACGCGATGGATGGAAGTCTATATCAGTTCGACTCTACTATCTATAGCCATTTGTCTATGGACTGTGCTACTGACACCTTTTGATTGCGTGTTGAGTAACTAGGGCAATTAAAAAGTTAGTATTTAGTAGGTGGTACCTAATAGCATAAAACTATAGACGGCCATTTTTCTGTGGTAGTGTACCCTAAACAACGTTTAGTACCTACCTCTTTGCCTGCGTTGTTATATCATATCTTGTATCACACACAGCATTATTAAAAACTATATGAGTTATACAATAAAAATGGGCGCTAAAATTGTAGGTACCTTGTCTACTTTTATAATTTTTGAGAGCATTCGGTCTACCGATCGATTTCTTCCATATTGGTAGTTACAACTACCCATAGAAACAAACCTTTATTAACAAAGTAAATTACAAGTATTAATACATAACCAAAGTAGTAATTTACAAATGAAGTAATTGAGCTAACTGCAGACTGTTCCAAACTATGTACAGGTAGTTCAACTATTCCATATTAATTACCCAGAGCGCCTTGAGGACGCTGGCTGCTTTGCCTCGCTTTATATGACAGAATGATATTCGCCACTCAATATTTACCCGCTCACCTGTCAGTTCATAGCCACTTAATTATAATTCGCTTTAATTGCATTCCAATTTCAATTGCAACCCATCCCATGATTGACTCTATCACTAACCGACTGAACAGACAAAACAAAAGAGTGTTATAACATCATCAAAGTATTCATTTGACAGGTGGCATTTCACGCAGCAGTTTAAAAACATTCTACTTTTGAAAAGGTCGGACCTATTTGATGCAACAAAGAAGAATAATGTTGCCAGTAGACTTATTGCTATGTTGCAAATGAGTACCTATCTTTATTTTCTTTTCAATAATTTCTGAATAATTTTGTCCGTTACTTTGTATAGAGTGATTTCGTAATTGCATTAACATCGTTAGCAGTTCATTTCTGTTTTTTATGTTTTAAACTGTCAAGAATAATAAAATAATACTAGTGCAGACGTAATTATGGAGGTTCCTAATTGAGTTTTTAATCTTGTTATTTTAAAATTAAAGTGGAAAGGTACCACCTAACTTCACAATTTCATTTTACAGTGGTACATAAGCTATATCAACATTAACTCTATTAGGTACTATTGTAGAAGAATTTGTTAAGCTTTTTAGCTCCATATATTAGAACGTTATCGACATAGGTAATTTTAAAAAAATATGAATAAAATCATTAATTTTATTTTGAGGTTAATTATGAAGTATTTGTATTACACATTATCACTCTGAAAGTTTCAACTATAAACTAAGAAGAAAGGCTAAGAAATAGGTTTCCATTTTCACCCTTTGGGTACGGACACTTAAAAAACAACTTTTATTTGCAAAAATCATCAAACATTTACAGTTTTCCACATCGCATCAGTCTCTGCATGTCATCCATCTCATTATTATAAAATTCAATTCATTCGAAAGGTCATCTAATTTGTCCCCAAGTAGCCGTGGTTCCGGTATTTTTGTGTTTATGTTCAATTTTATTCATGTTTAGTGGTGTGAGAACGATTTACACCTCTGAACATCACAATAAGTGTCCTTATGACAAAAAGATTGACGCTAAAAAGGTTAGTCGATATCACTTAAAACTTTTTGGATGAAACCATTATTTGAAATTCAAGTTCGAAATTCAAATATGAGATATATGTCTTGTTCTTCATTTTATAATAGACTGTATACGAATAATCGATTCAAGCTCTACAATCATTCGATAAGTAATGAAAAATTAGGATCGGAAATTATAAAACCTCAAAACGTCCCTTTTACGTATCACGAGGGTCTTCTCAGGATTTGTATGTAATC
Source organism: Eupithecia pulchellata (assembly GCA_963931895.1). Taxonomy (NCBI): domain Eukaryota; kingdom Metazoa; phylum Arthropoda; class Insecta; order Lepidoptera; family Geometridae; genus Eupithecia; species Eupithecia pulchellata. The sequence goes on from OZ007525.1 coordinate 11,842,992, forward strand.
ATCCACTCACTACAATTTATAAAGGTTGATTCAACGTAATTTTGGTATCATTCGAAATTAGTTTTTTTAGATTTCGGCATGGCGGATGTCACGTCTCGGATAATCGTTTTATAGGTTTAATGACAATTTAAATGATCGCTTACGAATCACTAAATAACGTTTAGGTAAAACATTAGGAAGTTTTTGTTTTGAATTTGTAAGGGTGCGGTTTTTAGAAAAGGTTTTACTAACGTTCGTTTATTTTTTTGTCTAGATGTTTGGTCTGTCTTACTTATGTAACGATGATTAGGCTCGTAGGTACCTCTTCAATAGTATATAATGCATCTTGTCAACTAATAATTTAAATGTTAGATTAATGGAAACAAATACCTCCACTAGAACCTACTTACCTACCTTCTATCATCAAAAGTGTTGCAAACGTTGCAATTTCAAATCAAAATCAGAATTGCGCTGCGTAATAAGCTCATCACGTACGTGACGCTATTTAGCATCAAATCGGCGCAAGCGTGAATTGGAAATCAAAACATTGATCCACAATCAAATCGATTGGAAACTTTAACATCGTGATCGATAACATGCCATCCGATTATCGAAATCACGATCGTTTCAATCGATTCAACTCCAACAAGTCTTGGATATGGACATCACTATTAGAGCTCATTTTGGAATTCGAATATCGAATGTCTATTTTATTCATCGGATTCAAAGTCGAAGTTAGCTGGCATGATTTGAATGAGGAACGTTATTGTGTTTTGCTTTTAAAATTGAGTTTGGCATGTTTTGTGTCGTTCAAAAACAGCACAAATGCACCACTTTGGATTATATTAAATTATAGCCAGCCGTGAAAATCGTCCCGTAATGTGTTGGGGATTATTCGTCCGTGGGACTGCGAGAGGGTATCATTTGGTGCATCTCTAAGTGCGCGTAATGGGCCGTAATCTTTGAATTAGCCGTTACATTTTATTGATTCTTGTTCCCTTTTTACAGGCTCGCACAAATAAATTATCTTTCTTTGCACGAGCTCCACAATCGATAGGTTAGCTGAACCAGATTGATACTTTTGCAGAGATGGTTTCGTTTGCTCAGATTTCGGAGTGACTCTACCTAAGTAGAGGATATAAATATGTACATGTATGTACAGTACATACAGGTCAATTTAATGTAGAAAATAACACAAAAAACTTGTTTTGTTCCTCTTATTTAACGTGGAAAATTAAATGCAATAGATATTTGATTCCCCTGTATGATAATTTAAATTTAGTTATTCCTTTGTTGTACTGGCAGAACTAAAACAAACTGTGATTTCACTTCAATTTCAGACTAAAAACATAATTTCATTGATGTAACATAAAACTATTGAGCATTACAAGGTTTATAAGCAAAGAATGGCATTAGCATCTGTTAAAATGACATTAGGTGGGCACGCTCACTTGCGCTCCGACGATAATATGAAGTGTATTTGACGGGATGTGAAGTGTGCTGCAGATTGCAAGGGTTCCGGACAACATAAATAAATCTGTTCTTCTTTAGTAAAAATATCTGTTTTTTTTCCATTTATTTATACAGTAAGCACCTATATAATCTAGGTATTAGCTAACTTAAATCTAATACGGTACGTAAATACTTTCAACTCGCTCACTTACATAAACTAATGATGGCAAATACTTATAATAAATACACACATCGGATCAGAAATCTATTAAAAATAATATAAAAACAAAGTGGTAAGAAAGTAGGTAATGTACCTAATATTATATTATGTAGTACCCATAACACAAGCTCTGTTTAACTTGGGGTTAGATGACGCTGTGTGGATTATCCAGCATTATTTATTTATTGTAGGCAGGATTCTGCCATGATTTCATCTGTTTGTATTATCAACATTGTATCACGAAGGTCTAGAAGATAAATTATCACCCTTGGCTTACTTTAGTTTAAGACAGAAATTGATACAGGATTCAAAGTTGTTTGGCTTTTACCACGTCAATCAGGGTGACGAAACATAGACCTACCAAGTGAGATGCTATAAATTTAATACGCCCAGTAGGATTGCATGTATGTGCTATAGATTACCTGATCCTTTATACTAATAATTAATAAAATAGTGACCGATGGCCTCGTAGGATGAGTGCAAATGGATATCGTAGCTAACAGAAACATAAATTTTCTTAAGAATTTGAATATGATAGTAAGTATCACAAGAAACCAAAATCCAATAAACTGACAAATTTTCGAACACATACGTACATACCCATAGCATCTTGGGTACAATTCCAACTGGTGGATCAGTTGAGCTACCTGTATCTTGTTTGCAACAGTCTGCAGTTAGCTCAATTGTTTCAGTTGTACTAGTTCTAATTTAGTTATATAGTTTAATTTAACTTTTTACCAACAAGGTGTGTAAAAAACGGTTCAATAGCCTAAAAACCCGTTTCATAACCGTTTTCCTCCCATCCCACAGTACCCTAGAAAAATAATGGAAAAACGTTAGTTGACACAACTAATGCTTGTGTAATGCGGCTCTTATCTGACTAATTAAAAGTCGATTTGGCTGGCGGCGAGGCAGCGAGCTTTCTAATACAACGACAGCTAACTAGGTGAATCCATGTGATTAATGTTTGCACACTGTGACAGCTTTAACATGTTCAGAAATAAGAGGGTAGAAGGAAAAAATATCATCGGTGCGTGGACAAGTGCGAGTCCAGAAAAAGCGTTCAACCGCTAAACAAATTCAAACTCTTTGGTTTAATGCGTCGAGGTCTTCGTACCTATTTGTTTTATGCTTCGCAGATTTTACGGGAATCTACAGGGCACGGGCTGCATATTGAATGAATTTCCGTGGTTCTCGAGAAATTGATCACACAAAAATATAGTATAATGACAAGATATTCTGTGGGTGTGGCAAACAAATGTGTTTAATCTAAATCATCAATTAATAAATAAATATAATCCAAAACCAATAATGTTTAGGCCTTGGTAGAACGTTGCTAATCATGTAGTAGAATTCTATAGATAGGTGAAGTAATAAAACTTAAAGAAATTGCGATAATTTTCATGGCTTTTGCGCCTTTTACTTACGTACAGGACTCGTTAACAAGAAAAACATAAAGTGTTCATAAAATAATGTTCAGCTTAGCCGACGCTTGTCGAAGCAAAAAGTTTTTATTAGCTATCTTTAGAGAATTTTATACTAGGTTCGCATTCGAACTTTGAATATTATGTGTTTTAAACTTTTTAAATCAGAACGTTCTAAAAAGTAAACTACACTACTATGACACTATAAGGAAGCCATAGATTATTTTAATACTCATAATCATAACTGGGCTCATCTATGATGATTGATGTTGTCTATGACAGGTTTGAATGATTAGAATACAGAAGGGCTGGCGACGAAAATGATTGTGTCATTAATTTAGGGTGTAATTAATGACTGGGAGTTAATGTGAAGGCTCGTTAGGATTTTGGATAGATGACTTGTTTTTTTAGGGAAATGCTATTAATTAATGTAACCGGCCGATGATAAAGCTCTAAATCATCATCATTTTATCCTTATCCCAAAAGGTGTGGATAAAGATAATGTTCAAATTCAGAGTTTTAACAGTTTTAACATTTTAAAGCATTGTGTAGGTTCTAAGGATTTTTTTGTGTTTTAAAATTGGCATAAGGCTTAGAATTAACACCACCCCAATTCGTCCTGCGGGTGTCGTAAGATGAAATAAAAGGATATCCAGTAAAGGGCGGGCACCCCTGCATAGACCAACCCCCCCCCCCTGCATAGAATCCCCTTGAATTTGTACTAAGATAAGAGAATGTGAAGTTAGCCGTAGGAATACCTATCGGCTAACTTTACTTCATTTTATGTACAAGCATAACTTCACGACATAATATAAAGCAATGCGCTTCCCGTCGCGTCGTCTGTCTGTATGCTTAGATCTTTAAAATGACGCAACGGATTTTGATCCGGTTTTATATAGATAGAGTGATTCATCGGTTGTTTCTCTTTTCGCATTATTATCAGCTTTGCACCCGTGCCAAGCCGGGGCGGGTGGCTAGGCTAGCATCTACATAGTACCATCCTCCTCATGGTCACGTATTTAATCTGGGTAACAGCGGGCACGGCGGACACCGCGTCGAACCAGTAACTCAATATTTGAGTATGGACGTTGCCGATCGATTGTCCACGCTGCCGTGTCTCCTCCGTGAACCACGATGTAGCCACAGGGAGGGGAGAAGAGGTTGGTTCAATGTATATACCAACCATGTGAGTCATCAACATCAACATCACCAGCCTATAATAGTCCACTGCTGGACATAGGCCTCCCCTAATGAGCGCCATAGATGGCATCATTATTTGGGGGTTATTGCCCATAATCCCCACGCTGGGCATGCGGGTTGGGGATCGCAGTTCGGTGTAGTTGTTCTGCAGAGGGCGCTGCTGCCCGCCCCCCACTGTGTTTCCCTTAGTCGCCTCTTACGACACCCACGGGAAGAGTTGGGGTGGTGAAAGTCTATGCCGGCACCACACGGCTTGTGTGAGTCATATTTACGTGTATTTGTTTCCACGAGACCGCCGACATACTGATATATAGTTTGGCAGAAACGCTATAATGAAATTTTCTTTTCTCTTGAAGAGAAATAAAATACAAAACAATGAATATACCTAGGTAACTAGGCTTTCATAAACTTTTCGTTTGCTTATTCGCTTACGTGGGGACAGTACCTATTGAATCCTTTAAATTATCTTTTTAAATGTTAACATTTCTTAGAATCAAAAAAACACAATTATAGCTACAATACAAGAAACAGTGGAAATCGCTTATGTTTAAAATTGCGTTAAGCCTAACTGAAAGGTTGAATGAAACCAATATCACCAAAAAGTTGAAGCATAGAATATTTTTAACCTTGTTAATTTCTATTTGACCCCATTGGTTAATACGTGCGAATATTTTTTTTTTTATATTTTAAGGTTTATTTGCACTTTTGTTTTCTTATGTGAGCCAAATAAACGATTTTCTTTTCTCTTTTCCTTTCTTAGCTTAAAATATTTTTACCCTCTGAGCTGTACATGTACAGCTACTTAAGTTTACACGGTGCGCTCGTTTATGTCTTTTACTACGGCGCTGGGGCAGCCATTCAGTCCTTTTTGACAAAAACGTTTACAACTTATGAACCGCTATAGCTAGAATGAATTACAAATATTTAATGAAAGATAAAAGATTGCGAAATGTGTATCCAATTTTTTTTAATCATTTATTTATTACATTCATGTAAATTACAAGGTCTTAAATTTTATTAGGTAGAATCTACATGAACCCTGTAAGGGCGTTGCACTGATTCTTAGTTTGAAAAATTAATACATTTATTCCTTATAATTATTAATACATAAATGACTACTACACCTTATATTCATCTGAGCTGTTTCGTCTTACCTGTGTCAAGCACTAACAAAGTTTACTCTCCTTTGTGGGCCAGTACAAAAAGCAAATCGAGTTACTAACAAAAACAGAGAAAATCGACGGACAAACACCATTACCACGGCATTTTCGAGGATAGCTCGTGATGATGGGGTTTTTCACCAGCCGGGTTACTGAACTGATGAGATCGTGAGGGAAACGAGAGGTTTGAAGTGCATTGCTGGCTTACTTGGATCCTTAAACAAAGTTTCTTACTGGTGTGTAGTGTTACTTGTTCTTATTCGCGAAGCCCTTGGGACTCCTCTATCGAGTTTGAATCCTGCTGAAACTGTACTGTTGCAGATCTCAAAAATACGGTATAAAAGGTCGAGGCAATGCCTACCTGACTCAGTCTGTTCCGCACTTCAAATATTGCAATCTCAATTTAGCAGCATTATCAATTAAAAACTATTGTTGAGTTGATTTATCGCCATTTATGCACATGTACCAAATTTTATAACTTTGTCTCTCTCTCCAAATAAGGTTTGAGAACTCTTTTTAAGGTTAAGATAGCCTTTGCCATTATTTTATATCCCAACATTTTATTATATATTTAATCGTATAGTAAAAAATAAGTAATTTTGGTGATTTCAAATCCAGCAATAGGCGTTAAACATCCCGGTACTGTCGCGGCCGCAGGATTCAATTCACGACTTCTCGTTTTGTCCCGATTCGGCGGGGTTCAGTAAACAAACTCGACACAATCGATTGGTCGCGAGTATACCAAGACGAAGACATGTTCGGTGGGAAGATGACGTGTTGGAGAGTTACGGATTTATAGGTAGTCCTAGGTTATCGTGAACCAGTACACATAAAACCTCATTTCAAACGCCGTTATTCTCTGTGATATAGGATATTCCTTGCCGAAATCGTGTGACGTCACACCGTGTTCTAAATATGGTTTTGTCCGATTCCAGGCCGCAAGAAAATCGATGTAATAAAAATTAAATTTTTGTTAAATACCCGTGCGAAGCCGGGGCGGACCGCTAGTAGCGAATAAAGGTCCTGGAAACGCTTGGTATACTGATAACATAGTAAAAAAAGCATTAACCACCCCTATATGGGTTATTTTTACACGTAGCTCCGCATCGGTTTCGTGAAATCCCGAAACATAAACCACTCATAGGTTCTGACTCATTATCTCACAGGATATTATACCATTTAAGTGAATACAAATAAAACAAACAATCAAACTTCCCCATGAAAATACCAAGAGAAAACCAGTCTTCCTCCGGTAGAGTCAAATTATTCACACTTTTTGCTCAACGTCACCACAAGAACTGGAGTGAATGTACCCAGCAATTTATTTTGAATTAGTTCAATGAAAAAAGGAAGGTAGCTGTGGACGATCGTAGCATCCGGCGTCGGAAGTTCTTGGGCTGGCGCTCATGTAAATGACTTCTAGTTGCCATTTTTTTATATATATGAAAATTCGATGTATAGGTAAAAGAGGAATCGTTAGAAATAGTAGAAAGTACTGTATTCTTAGGAATAACCTGAGATAGTAAACTTCAATAAGGCTCACAGATAGATAAGCTATCGAAGAGACTTAGTTCTGCAGCGTATGCACTTATACAGTCAAAAAAATCCGTCATTTTACAGACGTTGATACTTCTAGACTAGTCTATTTCAGCTACTTCCATAGTATTATGTCATATGGCATACTGCTGTGGGGGAACGCTGCAGATATTAACACCATATTTGTGCTGCAGAAGAGGGCTGTTCGTGCAATCTATAATAGACCCAGAGAATCCTTGCGTGAAAAATTCAAAGAAATAAACATAATGACAGTAACATGTCAATATATTTATGAAAATTTGATGTACACTCTTAAAAATATCAATAAGTTCATTAAAAATATACTTCCAGAATTTAAATACTAGAAATAAGAACAAACTGGCTGTGCCCACTACTAGACTACATAAGATTACTGTATCTTTTAAGGGCAATGTATACGCTTCTACAACAAAACTCCAAGTGAGTTGCAAAAATTATCTATAAATAATTTCAAACGGATTGTCAAAAATATTCTTTGCTAAAAGGCTTACTATAAAATATCAGATTATCAAGACGACAAAAAAGTTTGGGATGGGTTATGCTCCATCTCTAAAACTAACAATCTAACAAGGTAAAGGTTTCTTGTTCGCTTCTTTACTTAACCTTAAAAAGATTGAAGTGAACAATTAATCAAAGTGATTACCTACTTTATTTCCCATTTTTATTTCTTATTTAACTTGTATTTTGTGACGTGTCCAAGAGTCCTGTAAGGTCTAAAGGAAATAAAGCACTTTGATTTTGATTTTAAAGCTCATGGGAACAAAACCTCGAAAGCACGCCCTTGCATATCAAGGGAAATGTCATTACAAGCTCAACTGTCACTTCACAAACAAATCCACCGACAATGGCTAATTATCCAGCCGTTATCTCTTTACCAGTAGGTTACTGCAGGTAATTGCGAACTCCAACGGATGTGCATAATTTTTTCTAACATGCTGACTTCCGGTCAAACCAGCAACTAATATTGAAATTGAAAATCATATCTAAATAATATGGGGTTAGACAAATGGCATTCACTAACGAAATTTTTAGATTGAATTATGGATGCTATAACTTGATGGTAATGATTGATCATCAATGTCATGTTGACAATTTTGTTGATTGATAAATTCGCTCAGTAGCCATGTTTCGTTATGAATGTCGTTTTATCTACTATGAAGGGCACTAACGACACTAAAATTACAATTATGGCAACACAGATCTTATCTGCGTAATTTCAAAGCAGTTTCACGTCCGTAATAACACCGGACAGTTTTATTGTGTTATTTACACAAATAAAAACGTTTATTTTTACATTTTCCCAAAATTAAATATGGGCCAATTTAGTGGCGACGCGGGAATTACATTGTTAGGTTAATTTGAGCGGTGTCACGACAGATTCAGAGGTCTGACTGTTCGTAAAGCAGAGGGGGTTCCTTGTGAGGTCTGTATGAAACCCCTGTTGGTCACACCTCAGTCAGGTTCCACCTGAAAACCAGCGCTACTTTTCTTTAATGTACCTCACATTAAAGAAAAGTAGCGCTGGTGCATTAAGCTGAGGTGGAACCTTTTGGCCAGGCCGTCACAGCATGGAGCATGAGAACGGGTAAGCTACTGAGTCAAGTCTTGCACTCAATAGCTTACTTTTTTCTAGTATTTAGTATTAGTTTGTAAGCATTCGTATAATTATTACTGTTTTTGTTCTGTGCTGTAACTGGGTTGTGTCAATAAATGTTTTTCTATCTCTATCTCTATATACATAGGTTCTACGCAAACGAAGACCTCTGTGGCGCATTGGGCGAAGGTCCGCCTCCCAAGAGGGTGCGGGTTCAACTCTAGATCTTCAATAATCGATCTGGAGTTCAGGGTGCTCTGGTCGTTTTCTATATACATATAATAAAAAATATCTATTTAATATATTGTATTATGAATTTAGTTAGTCAGCTAGTACAACACAAGCTCTGCTTAGCTTTAGGCTTGGTGATGCTGTGTGTATTGTTCGGCATTATTTATTTATTTTAAACACTCCTGCTCAAATTAGAAGAGTTCGAAGCGAAATAAAAACAAGAGTTAAATCAACGTTCTAATACTACAAAATAAGAATCAATACCTATGTCCTTGAGGTCCTGGGGCACACACAATATATGTACGATTTACATACAAACAACATATTTGCACTTTAGCAAACAGTGCATTTTTACCTAGTTCAGCAAAAAGCAAATCAGTACTTGTTTGACCGCCGTCTCGTGTATTCGTATCAATAAATCAAATTATCAGTTTTATCAATTTTATCAATCATCATCTATCAATATCATTTAAAGGAGGTCGGAAACCTTACAATATTAAAGACCTCACATACATAGCTACTTAGAGTCCACAGGTGATAGGAATTCTGGCTTTTATTTCGGTCAACAAATTAGCATCGCCATCGGAAATCTCACGGGATCGGGAGTTAAGTGGATGAAACCGGGGCACACAGCTAGTTAATTAATATCTTAATTTTATTTAGATGTCTTACATCTAAATGTAAGTGTATTTAGCTAAGTATAAGTTATATTAATTTATAAAAAATTCTAAGCATACATGATGTGATAATAATTATATACCTATTTTAGTTTACACTAGGTAATATATTTAAAAACGAATAACATTTAATTTCAAATTAATTATTAAAAATAACGTACACCCCCTGCCTTTCTTAAATAAAAATAATTATTTACATCCAAATGTTGCCTGGGAGAGATCGCTTCTAAGCGATAAGGCCGCCCATTGTACTTGTCTTATGTAATGTCTTTTGTTGTGTTCAACTTCTGGTGTACAATAAAGCATTTTTTATTTGATTTGATATCTAAATAAAATTGAGGATATTCCTAGAATCATACGAGTAGCCTCTGTCTATCCGCAATTTTTTGTAAGATAATTTTATAAATACTTAGTTCTCGTAAAAATGGTCAGATAAAATAAAGAGGATCTTCCTTTAACTAGTAATTATTGATCCTACAAAGATTATCCTATTCTATCTGGCTTATTTATAAGATTTATCCGATTGCTTGATTAGAAAGAAAGATCTTAACTTTTAATTGATTTTTCGAGAAAAGAGTATTCTTTGGATTAGTAAGCGGATTAAAAGGGCGATATTTTCTGTATTACCACAAAATGCGAGACCTACCATTTATTGTTATTAGTTTGAAAAAGATGATCATTCTTTTTGGCTTAACATTAGCGGAAATGGATTCTTTATTGTTTATATATGAAATAAAATTGATTTATTTATTATTATAATTTAAAGACCATTCAGACACGCTTTATAGGAATAACCCTATCCAATTAAATTATTCACGAATCGTCTAAGTAAACCAGAAGGCACAAGCTATCTCGCTAGAATTACATGCTGTTCAGTTAAAATTGTAATCACAAACTCACATTCACGTGTTATTAGTTGTGTAATACGCATGCGCTATAATTATCAAGAGGAAATCCTTGTGTTGTCATGTGTGTTTGTTTTGTGGTTTGTATGTGTGTGTATGTGATGGCACAATACATAGTTAAACATACAGAAGCATAGCTACAACGATGCTTTCAATGTTTTTTTTTCAAGGTTCTGTTCCGTATTTGTTAATATAATTTAGCTTAATTAGATGTCTAAAAGAAATTTATCTATATCAAAGCTAATATTGATATTACAAAGAGATAGATTTCATTGTTTGTTTGTTTGAATTGAATAGGCTCCGAAATTACTGGACCGATTTGAAAAATTCTTTCGTCTTTAGAATCCTACATTATCCCTTATTTCATAGGCTATAGAATATTTTCAAAAATTTATGGATACGTATTCGGAACACATGTTTTTACGATGTGCAGATATTTGGTCCGGGAGTTCTGGATGTTTTTTATCTAAAGTTAATCATAACAGTGTATTTTATTAAGTTGATATCAATTATTTACTGATATCAATTTCTTACTTATGTTAGAGACCTTATCTAAGATTGAATATCAGTCATCACCTCTCACATATGTAAGCTCTCCATAACTTGGGGCTAGATGCTGTGTGATTTTTTTTACCTACGCAGTTAGTCAGGGTACCCAGCTCATAATGCAACCGTGCCGTCCGTTCTTGTTGCTACCCAATTGGACGGCTATCCAATGCTGGTGATGGCTAGCACGTAACTTCTATCCCCTATGCAAGTTTAAAAACTATGCCACGGCAGTGTTTAAAAACTATGTGAACAGCAGCATGTTCCAACGTAAATTGTTCTCAGACCCGAGCGCTGCCTTAATCTGCTAGTTTGTCCACGGGCTGATGATTATGTGCCGGTCGATTTCTACGCCTCGACCGCCACATATTCAACAAAATCGCTGAACAATATATTTTTTTCCAAACCTTGCAAACATAAAACCAATTAAAAAACAGAACCAAATTAGAACTAGTGTTTACAATTCAGCTTCCTTAACTACAAAATATCCAGGTAGCTCAAATGATCCATCTATACTAATATTATAAAGAGGAAAGATTTGATTGTTTGTTTGTTTGTATGTTTGTTTGTTTGTTTGTTTGTTTGTTTGAATTGAATAGGCTCCGAAACTACTGGAACGAGTTAAAAAATTCTTTCACCATTAGAATCCTTAATTTTCCGTGATGAACATAGGCTATATAATATTTTCAAAAAAGTTAGGGATCCGCATGAAAAATTCAATAATTGAACCGTAAGCTGTATATTCAACCTCTTTTTCTATTATGGCACGTCAGAATAGAAAAAGAGGTTGTATAGCGCACGGTGCTTGCTTTTTCTCTACGGCCAGTGTCAGTTTTGGTATGTCGAGTCAATGTCAAAAACCCCAATGCTGTTAAAAAAAGTAAAGATCCGTATGAAAACTGTGAAACCCATCGTTTTAGTGTGTATAATTTCTGAAATTTTTGTTTAATACCCGTGCGAAGCCGGGGCGGGCCGCTAGTATCAATATAAGTCAGAAGCGTACCCAAGACGCTGGCTGCATTGACTCGCTGTATAGCAATGCTGAGGCGCTGCACCAGATACTGACCTCCTTTGGTCTCACAAAGTTCGACCAGAAGCTTAGATATTTTTTTAAAAACCCTGAGAGCCCTGGTGACCTACGGACCTACGGTGTTCACTCCAAGGGGAGAATGTGTATAGGTTGTCGCCAAATACCTATTTATCTGGTTTATGACGAATATTTAACTTGGATAAGAAACATGAAAAAATTAAACATGTCAATATGATGCTGAAATGGTTATGCAACAAAGCGGTGGTTGTTCCACCTGTGATTCGGTTCTTTGAGCATGATGTTTAGTCCACCTGTGCTCCGGTTCTAGATTCTTATTATTACGGGGAATTTTCCCCTTATGCCTGCAGGCAGACCACAATATATTGGTCTTTACTATTACGTGGATGCGATCCCTTATGCCTGCAGGCAGACCACAATATATTGGTCTTCACTATTACGTGGATACGATCCCTTATGCCTGCAGGCAGACCACAATATATTGGTCTTCACTATTACGTGGATACGATCCCTTATGCCTGCAGGCAGACCACAATATATTGGTCTTCACTATTACGTGGATACGATCCCTTATGCCTGCAGGCAGACCACAATATATTGGTCTTCATATCATCGCCCTCATGGCTGCAGGTAGACCACATATATTGGTCATTACTATCATCGCCCTCATGGCTGCAGGTAGACCACATATATTGGTCATTACTATGATCGCCCTCATGGCTGCAGGTAGACCACATATATTGGTCTAATATCGTCGATATCAAAATTCTCAATTGCAAGCAATGTAACTCAAAGTGACTCACCAACGACGCGGCGACGTCATTCTCGCCCGGTGTCTCGTAACAGAATGTGCTCGGGCCGACCGTCGGCGACGGAAAGTGCTGCGCACGCCCCGCCTCCTCGCCTCGGCCGGTTTTGTAGCCAGTCAGCTAAAATCTTTTTATACCTACCTACTATCTAGGTAGATACTGAGAATATTTCTTCGCCTTCGCGACATTCCCCCCCTTCGAAGGAAGAATGAGAAAGAAAGATATAAAATCAAGACTGAACATTACATGAATTTACTGATAGACGCACTGTCACACTCTTAGACCTTTTGTCTAGTTTTAAACAATTGGAGAAGCCCTGGTTGGCCTCTTACGTCTCTAGAGTATCAGCTTCTGATTCTAGTTGCGTGCGCCGCAGCCTGATATAATATCTTAATTTGTCGTTCCTCGGAACCTTAATCTCTAATCTTGGGAACTTAGTCAACTTTCGGAACTGTACTATCTCCTTTTAGTTCATGTAGGTAAACGTGTGCTATAGAACGAAAGAATTAGCCTCTTTCCAATGTCTTTTTGTGCTCTGTTGTCACTTTTATGTGCTCTTTAATTTGTCACTTTTATGTGCCCAAATGAACATTAGACTAACTGCTGTCCAACCTTCCAGTGTGCCCTTATGTGCTCTAATTTTATCTGACTATCTCTTTTTATACTGATTGGTTAACATCTTTTTATTCTGCAAAATCATCACACGCAGATGATCTTGTTCTTGAGGAATCTCCTTTTCTTACCGTGTGGTTGACGGTCTCATAATCTACATAGGATTCAAGTTCTTTCATTTTCGTAGTCAACGATTTTGCCAACTTTCAACTCTTCACGTTATGTTTAATTTCCTGTCAAATCATCCATCCATAATTCCACACCATGGAGCTGATTCTTGGATAAAATTCCAGTGAGATTTTTTCTCTGGATATATCAGTTGTAGGTAACATAAAATTATGTGATTTTTCCAACACAATAAATTGTGATAAATTCTTACTGCTACACCGTTCTTATAACGAGAGAACACTCTTAACCAAATAGATCTTTCATCTCTTCTCTTACTTTTTAATTTGTTAGAAATAAATTGATTGAAAGCTGTAATCTCTGTCTTATGTAACTCTTTCAATAAGGCACTCACGTGAGTAGGCAAACTCGATGTTTCTCTTGAGTAGTTGACTCAGCTATTTCTAATGCGGTTTTGTTCGATAATATCTGTAGAAGTACTTATTCGTAAGACCCTCCTCAACCAAAGAATTTGTCTGAATTTCATCATTATTTTTCGTAACAGTTGGTGTAAGGGCTTTTCCGAAATATGACATAATTTTTAACTTATACACTTTGACTGCCTGCTGCGCCGCCACGGTACATGCACCACAGCTGCATAGCGGCCGCCGCGCGATTTTACCTTACTTATTAAGTTGACCGAGACAGGTTGTTTTGTTCGTTCGTATATCTGCTCTGATGATGCTCAACTGTCTTTATTCTGCTTTATTTAAATAATATATTCACAAATAAATAGTGGTATTAGTTTGTCCGATTCACATTAATTCAGAACCACTTTTGTTATCACTCTAAAATTTCATTTTAGCAGTAGGTATGGTGTCTGTGCACTGCGAATTGATTGGTCACTCTATCAAAATTTCATGGCGGTACTTATAAATCTCAATTCATTTTTACTATTTATAAATCAAATAAGTACTTATAAACAGCAATTCTTGTCTAAGAATCAGTACGTTATTTTGGTTCTTTAGGGACTTTCTATGCTCTTTAGACATGACTTGTCTTAACCAAATTAACAATATTAAGTGTGTAAAGAACCAGGTACGCAAATAGTACAACTCCGGCGTATGCTTTCATTAACGTGTCAACAAAGCAGTTAATACGCCCTTGTAGTAAACTGATTATGATTGTCAATAAATAAGTCTGTTGCCGTGTGGTGCCGGCACAGAATTTCACCACCTCAACTCTTCCCGTGGGTGTCTCTTACAACAAGAGGCGACTAATGGAAACACACCGGGGGGCTGGCACCAGCGTCCTCTGCAGGACAACTCCATTGAACTACGATCCCCAATTTGCATGTTCAGCGTGGGGATTATGGGGTAATATAATAACCCTCAAATGATTAGAAAAGCCATTTATGGTGCCCTCTGGTCATGACTATGACCGAAATCGTTTCCACGAGATAAACAAAACTTTATACTCTTTTCTACTATTCAATCTTTACTCTGCCAGATCCATCTAATCTATTATAATCTAATCGATAAGTCTCATCTCATTATTATAATGTGGTGATTTGCACCTTAAATTTGAGTATTGATAGGTTCATTTAGATCGATGACTACTACAATCGAGAAAACTGATAATAGCGTTAATCCTTTTCGGATCTACCTACAATTACTAAGTAGGTTTGTAACAAACAGTGCGGTAATTAGGTACCTGGCTGTCATATGAATTATATGCTGACTATTTCTTTAGCTGACTTCACTCGTAGTGGGCTGAATAAACTTTTTAGGACAAGTGGCCCGGTAGCCAATATTCGCTGCAATAACAATATTTACGATTAGGATTACAGGTAACCCTATAACCTGTCTGAAAGCAATTCAAGCAACGGGTCCCTGAATACGAGCCTTCCTGCCCTGTAGGTTTAGTTTGTATTTTGTACATTCTTCATTAAAATGGTGTTGACTACATAATATACAACTTCTTGTATATTTCCTCTTAGGTGGCTCATCAGAACTTTCTGAGACATCGTGTTGTCATTTCTTTTATTTGGTTTTACTAAATTGTGTATTAATAATTTATGTAGTTGTCCTTTCTATAATTGTTGATTTTTACGCTGTCTGTGGTTTATCTTTTCTTCAGATCTTATTTGTAATGTTCCTTTAGTAAGGTTTTCCATAGTGTCCTTCCCTTCACTATTTGTCGATTCTGTAATCGATACACCTTTTGTGTCTTTCGTTAGTCTAGAGGTTTCCTTAGTAGATATAATTTATTCTAGATTTACTTTCAATATTTTCTCTTCTTCACCTGTCATCTTCATTCTTACATCACTCGTAGGTTATTGTAATTCATGTCTTCGTTAAGGGAGCTCAATACGCCTTGGTGTCTCTCTTTTACGTTTAAGTAGTACTTGTCTGCAGTGTAAAATTGATTTGAGACAGTTGGTTTTACTCTGTTTAATGCGACATAACGTTTGTCAATAATTGCCGCAGGTTTACCGACCCTCAAATAAATAAATAATGCCGGAGAATTCACACAGTAAACCATAACTTCTGGTAGTATTGCATCGATACCTCTGATACATTAACACCATTGTAATATTTGACATATTTTCAATGATTAAGAATTTCTTCGGCCTGAACAGCCGTGTACTCGGCGCCCCTTCAGTGTTGGGCTCAGCAACTAATTTGCAGTAGATCTGGATTTCTGCTTCAAATTTCTGAGTAGCACCCTTTAGTTTATCTCTGGTTATTTCTATTTATCTGTAGTTGGCTTTACCATAATGTAATTGTTTAAGGGCACACTGAGCAGAGTCTATACATGATTGGACAGATTCTTGCAACAACTTTAAAGGAGTCTAGAAGACCTCCATTTTGTCTAGTTCAAATGCAGTTCCTTCTAGAAATTGACCATAAGTGCAAAATCTTGTTAAAATCAAAAATCTACAAAAATATATTTTGCTTAGAGACTTAAGTCCTCGTACTTTGTGCTTTATCAAAAAAAAAACAACTGTGATAACCGCAGACCGCTGTCTGCAAACAATTTAATAATAAGAATTTCTAACTTTATTTCTCTGCTATGAATTATTGTTCAAATTATTTTGCAGTGCCTTACAGGGTGCATGTACCATTGACATATGCTAGTACATACTGTATATTTAGCTGTATACATGTGAGCAATTAAATCAATAAATGAACAAACTACAGGAAGCTCAACTAATCAATACCAACATAAGTTGGAATTTCACTTAAAGATGCTGGTTGTATTGCTTCGCAATGCATACTGATGTGCCAGACACCTACCAGCTCTCGGGTCACGTCGCTTAGACCAGACGCTCTGATAAGTTTTCGAAAACCTGGATAGCCCCGGCACCCCACGGACCCAGTGTCTCGACTCAAATTGAATCAAATATCTAGGCTCTGTCGAAGCCTGCTTTTTACCTCTATAGTAGGTATTTATGTATCTGCATACTGACACTCTGTCTTAGGTAAATATAAATTTTGATTTATCACCAACGTTCACTCGTGTTTGCTAACGCTGCATGTGAGACGCCACTGTCTTTTGCTAAATTCTGGTCGTCAATATACGCACCTACCTCTACGACACAAGGTCAAAACCACGCAAACGCATTGACGAATCTTGTTTTTTCCTCTAGGACTTTATTTCAAATATAAACTTTATTTTTCTTTGAAGGTTTCTATTACCTTTAATAGACCTATGCTCTTAAAGTTGCCTAAGATATCTTTCATTCTGTATGGAAATATTTGAATGCAAAAAAAAATGTGCGTTTGCATACCTTGTCTTATTGAGCACTTACAGCAAAGTCCTTGCTAGGTAGGCTTAACTTTCACAAATTATGTTTGTGCTAAGGTTTAAGTAAAAATATCAGTACGTATCCAAAATTTAAGAACATCCTTTCCACCACTGCTGCGGCTCTAGTGTATGGAATAATTTATTATGCGCAAGGGTTGCCTGGTTGACACCCATATTGGCAAGTTCTTATTTCAATTAATTACTAAAAATCAGTAGGTATTCAAAGTTTGAGATCACCCTTCGCACTAATGCTGCTCATGTAATAATATATTATGCACATAGGTTGCCTGGCAGAGGTAATAGGGCCGCCCATATCGGCAAATTCTTATATCTATTAAATACAAACAAATCAGTAGGTACTTAAAATTTGAGAACACCCTTCGCACTTCTTCTGCTCATGTAATAAATTTATTATGCGCGAAGGTTGTCTGGAAGATGTTATAAGGCCGCCCAAAGCGACAACTTCTTATTTCCATCAAATACTACTACTGATAAAAGTTAGTACAATAACATATTTATTTATGCATTGTTCGCATTCTGAACAGGTAAGAAACCCAAAAACAAATTACGCTAATATAATACCTACGTAACTACGTACTACGGTATAATACCTACGTAAACGTGTGGAAGCCAGTAAATTCCAACACAACACGGTGGCAATAAATACCTATAACTACCACACAAATTCTTAAAGGTGAAATTTTTTGTCTATGTAGCATTTTCGAAGTCACGACAACATTGTCGTGACAAAGTCGTAAAATGTTATACGATCTATTTATAGAAATTTTGCTGAGTGAGTACCTCGTCAGGCCAAGTGCGAGCACAACTTTTTTCAAAACTACCCACATTAGCATTTATAAAATAATTAGTACTTCGTATACGGAAAATTGATGAGGGTATTTGAAAACATTGATAAGGAGGCATTATGCATTATGATGCTCGGATTCTATAAATATTATCGTATCTTAAAAATTGCAAGGTTCGAATCTTTGTTAGATCCCTGCATCTCCACCATGTCGCCAAATACCTATTTATCTGGTTTATGACGAATATTTAACTTGGATAAGAAACATGAAAAAATTAAACATGTCAATATGATGCTGAAATGGTTATGCAACAAAGCGGTGGTTGTTCCACCTGTGATTCGGTTCTTTGAGCATGATGTTTAGTCCACCTGTGCTCCGGTTCTAGATTCTTATTATTACGGGGAATTTTCCCCTTATGCCTGCAGGCAGACCACAATATATTGGTCTTTACTATTACGTGGATGCGATCCCTTATGCCTGCAGGCAGACCACAATATATTGGTCTTCACTATTACGTGGATACGATCCCTTATGCCTGCAGGCAGACCACAATATATTGGTCTTCACTATTACGTGGATACGATCCCTTATGCCTGCAGGCAGACCACAATATATTGGTCTTCACTATTACGTGGATACGATCCCTTATGCCTGCAGGCAGACCACAATATATTGGTCTTCATATCATCGCCCTCATGGCTGCAGGTAGACCACATATATTGGTCATTACTATCATCGCCCTCATGGCTGCAGGTAGACCACATATATTGGTCATTACTATGATCGCCCTCATGGCTGCAGGTAGACCACATATATTGGTCTAATATCGTCGATATCAAAATTCTCAATTGCAAGCAATGTAACTCAAAGTGACTCACCAACGACGCGGCGACGTCATTCTCGCCCGGTGTCTCGTAACAGAATGTGCTCGGGCCGACCGTCGGCGACGGAAAGTGCTGCGCACGCCCCGCCTCCTCGCCTCGGCCGGTTTTGTAGCCAGTCAGCTAAAATCTTTTTATACCTACCTACTATCTAGGTAGATACTGAGAATATTTCTTCGCCTTCGCGACATAGGTACAATGCGTAGGCTTTCAGCGCTTTAGAGGCTGTACAGCTATTTTGTCGTCAACAATCTAATGCTGTCAGTCCCCATGTTTATCTAAGGTAATGATGGTGATTTGTGATTCATTATAAACCATTTATTTCAATGCTCAAACGATTGTACTAGAATCACAAAGTAATTGTTGAATAACAATATGAATATTGTGAATAATTTGAATGATGAATGACAAATTCGAAACTTGAAATTATGGTTTTTGTTGTCGTTCTGACTTCCGCACGTTTTTGTTTTTTTTGGGTTGCGGACTTGGGTTTTGTAAGTTCATGACCTTGTTAACCAATACAAAGATATTCGAATTTAATTCAATCACTCATTTAAGCTAACTTAGAAATAGACTTTGGGCTTACAAAATTAGTACTAGGATCAACATACCAAGACCCTTTTATACTAAATAAACCCTGTATATATAATAAAACCTACTATAAAATACCTAATTATCAAAAAAACTAATGACTATTACCGAAAAACGACACAGGAGGTTGTGTGTTCGATTCCCTCCTCGGGACAAATGTAACGATCTGGAGATATTTGTTCGGTTATTCTTTCAGTTTCTTTGTATAATAAAAACATATGTAATTATATCTATGTAACATTATGTAACATATTGTCAGTCATCTAATACCCATAACACATGCTTTGTTTTGATGATGCTTTGTAGATCGTCCAGTATTATTTATTTTTATTTTACGCAAAGTCACGGCTTAAACCTAGTGGCTCAAAAACATTATTTGACATTAGGCTGTTATTTAACATGCACAACCCACACAAAACCTTTCTTCATAATTTCCACGACAACTTTATTCTCGTTGGAAAACAATCTGGTTGTATATCATTATTAAATTTTCTCGTGCCACTAAAATCAGAAGCCATTGAAAATAGAGCTCTATTGTGGTGTTTTTAGGTCGCAAAGTGGAGTGTTTAATATACCTGATTTATATGCCTGTATTCGAACACATCCCCAGATGACCTTTATTACTGAGCTTTATATATCTTTGAAACGAGGTTTGAAAAAAAAAGGCTGACAATTGTGTTTCACGATGTGAACGATTACTTTATCTTTACTGCGAAATGCGTCTGCTACTGAAGGATAGAAAACTCCTTGTTTATTTTTTAATAACACATCTAGTTTCTACGTATAACATAGCTATGGCCCTTTGACTTAATTTGTCCATATGTGAAGCTTTCGGTCTCGTATACCTAATGCAAACAAATTATCAAATGAATACGAGCAATAAATAGACCCACAAATTGCTGATAAATTTACTTTTTTTTTTAAATAGTCGTAACCTCCTTGCTCCTCAATATCTGGCAACACAGAGTGAAACTACAATTCCCTCTGTGTATGAACACGGAACGGTCTCGATTGTGCCAAATGTTGTTTTAATAGTTTTAATTATACCGCGGAGGAGGGGGGTAATTGCAGTTATTGCGAGCTAATGGTGATTACGGTAGATTATTATCTGTCTTCGTAAAAGGACTTTTTCAATTGCGATTTGAGAACAAATTATGGGAATCTATTTGAAGTTGTGGTGACTTTTGAGGCGGTTGAAGAGTCATTAGGTACTCAACAAGCTTGGTTTGAGGTGCGCCTGATAATTTGAGCTAGGAACTTGCTAATTTACCTTTTTGACCCTTTCAAGGTGTTCAGTAGGTACTTCTTATAGAATGTGGTATAAAAGACTGAAATCAAAACAAAATAAGCACTTAAAGAAATAAAATTTTATACTTTGTATTTTTAGCAAATAACAAATGCATCGATTCTCGCTTCAGTTGTTTTTTTTTTTTCACAGTTTACAGATTAAAATGTTTTGGATTTATTTGATTAATTTTCGAGTAGTCTTTTTTATCTATATAAACATTAAGATCGTTGTTAGCCCGCTTAACTTCATTGTGAATTCTACAATAACGATAGTTTTGATTTAAAATTTGTTACGTAAAATAATTTTATCGACATCTTTAATTCGTTTTACTTATGAGCGTTAATCCTTTTCTTAGAAAATCACTAAGTTCGTTCGGTATATGCGCATAAATTTTATATTAGTTGTAACAATCCGTCTAAGTTGAGCTGCTAACTAAGTTGCAACAGTTACTGCTATATAAAGTCTATTGCATGCTGTAGCTTTTATTTTAATGTTCTACGAATCTTTGCTAGTGAATGAATTTTTTGTTGTTTTCTTTTTTTTATCGCAGAGAACCTTGCACAACCTGCGCGTCATATACTCCAATTCAATAGAAAAAGGAATGCATTTGAATCCCTCTGCGCTTTTGTTTTGTATATACATATAAGTATCCGTTCAACTTTTAAGAGATTTTCGATTACCTGTAGAAATAACTTTAATCCGATGAATTTGAGTTTGAACGCGCTAATGTTTATCAATTGCGACTATGAAGGGTTGACTACATCGATTGACTAGATAGCAGTTAAGAATAAATCGCTTTCTGACTAATTCTTGATATGACCACATCGCCTGATGACTAAATAGCTATGCGAGTATACAATACGTTCAAGTAGAAACAAATCTTCATGTTCTTATTAGTTTTTGTAAATGCCAAACCAATATTGTACTAGAGCGTTTAATACAGAACGCGGAAGGATGTCTACAATACATAGTCTTCAAACTAGCGAATGATTCTCTGGATCATCATGGATCTCAAATAAATAATTTATTATTATATTATTATTTCTCAATAGTTGATAAAACTATTTAATTTAATATATAAGTTTCGTCTCCACGTAAGCATTGTTTTTCAGCGATGCTTAAATAGATAGCGCATCTTAGTGCAGTTTATAGGCAGTTGGCGCAATAAGAGCAAATGTGCCGACGTTTAAACACAAATGAATAGTTGGCCGCAGCATTATTATCGAGATTTCATAGCGTCTAATTGGATGCCTAATACGGCAGTAAATGATCTTTATAGACGTTTCGGAACTTACGGACTTTCGATGTAAAGAATAATCGGTAAATGAATGATGATTATATGACTTAAAGCAAGGTTATAACCTTGCTTTAAGTATGGCGTTAGGTATAGACCATTGGTTTCGCTATACGTAATATAAAACCAATATAGCTCGAATTTTTATTTTTTTATATGTGGGTTAAATGCAATTTTTTTTGATATAAAACCGCAAAAGTTAATCTGTGGTGAGAACCTGTGAGAGCCTGGTGCAGAACAGCGCTACACCTTAAATATAATACGAAAGCGTTCCTTATGTCAATATTTTTCATTACAACAAAAGCCTATACAATATAAAATCCTGTTCAGACACTCGATAAATCTCCCGCTAAAACGTACCCCGACATCTGATTAACCAGCTCATATCCCCCATTACCGCGAGATATACTTAATTACATCGCTAGTGGGCCCCAGTTAGGCTTTTGACACGGCAGACAAACGCATATATCGTGACTTCGCCCCGTAAACTCACTTTGTTGATAAAGTCAATTAGCTGTATCGAAGCAGGGACTCTATACTCGTATAGTCGTATCAACTGATTGTGCCCACCCTCGCACAGGCCGCCATACCAGTCCGCTGCGATTGGTCGTTGTAGCTCAGGGGTGTGGCCTCGGCCCGCTACTTTTTTTGTTATTTCGGAGAGGTGCGTAGGCGACCCCGCTTTATTCTTTGCCAGTCGATGGAAGGCGTTGGTGTGCTATAGTTTATTGTCTGGCGTCACATGTAAATAGTGTTGGTGCTTGCTGTTCGGTTGTGATAAGGACTTTTCCGGAGTTTAAGTGATTGGACGAGGTGAGTGTTTGTTTGCATTTACCTTTATCTGAATATCTTTACACGCCATTACAATTTGTTTTATTTGGTGAACCAAGTTTATATTTAAGGAAAGATAATACTTAAATATAAACTTGGTTCACCAAATAAAATTTGTAAAATTATATCAGTTTTATGGGATATATTCTTGTTAAAATAGTTTTTTTATTACTAATTTACATATAATAATTCTTATGCATATAAAATCAAAATGAACTGTCTAACGTAACTCAAAAACTCGATTAAAATGAATATAATAATATGTATAAAACAAGAATGTATCTCACTAATACATCATATTTTAACTGTAAGTAAATGTTTTAAAATTGGTTTTATTTTTTATTAGCATTTTTATAAACTGACGGTTTTAATATTTGCTTACTTAATAATCATTTAAATCGGATTGTGCGCCATAATTAAAGTTCAAGCATAAAAAATAAAATATATTTTCATCAAAAACATTGTATTAACACTTAGCTGACAATCACAAGTAAAATTATAATTCATCACTTAATATTAGTTAATATAGTAGACATAACTATTTAATAAATTATTCAAAATCGCGCTCCCCGCAGTCTCTCTAATTATACACGCAATTACTATTAGAATAATGACATTATTTTAATAACCTACGACCCGTTTAAATTTATCAAAACTGGCTCAACCTTATTTGACGGGATCCATTATATTTTTGGGAGTTCTAAAGGCTTTGCTTTAAAACATTTGCATAATTAGGTGCATTTTATTGCTTTATTGAATTAGGGCCGATGTCAGCTTCAAAATTGAAAGCAGCAGGGGGTCCTGTGTTGTTAATTTTGTTTATAGCTTGTATTATGGTCAGTTTTGAAAGTTATTCCCATATCTCAAGCCGTATAACTTGTTAGATATTGTAAAAGTGGACAACAATAGCATATTTAGGTATGTTATTGATCTTGATTTTATTAGCTTTTACAACAGAATGCCTTGTCCGTTTTATTTATAAACGCTTGGTTTTGTTAGACCTGTTTTATTACGAATGTTTAGTAGTAACAAGATTATTTTTTAAACGCTTGTGGGTTTTTATTTGCGTTCTCATAATAGAAGATTCATAAAATATGAAATACGTATCATTGAATGTTTAGGTACTATTGTGACTATTACCTACTTGTTAATACTAAGATGCGTTTTTAAAGTTCAAGCTCAATATAAAAACCCTATAACTCAAAATGTTTATCTACGATTCAAAGAAACTTTTTACCGTCGTTGTAACCAACCAAAGGTATCAGTTTAATTGTGTACATTGGTAATTGTAAGATATTTTTTATTCGATTTACCAACTCACGATCAAATTCACCGCACGGCGTGATATCTTCATTTCCATCATCAACATGTTCAAATTGAGTTCTCACATCACAATGCACCGTAGAATGAGTGATTTCACCGATTTTTTCAACAAAGGGTTGACCGATCTCAATTCGATTAAGATTACCAGTTTCCGAGAGCCCTTATTCTGCAGCTTTACTATGCCTGTGAGGTTTTTTATAGAAGGTCAGGGTTCTCAATATAGTGGTTGTGTGGCTGGCTATGATGACTTGCGGATAGGAAAGGAACGCAAGCAGCATTGTTGATTATATTAGACTTCATTAGATCTTAATTAACATTCTGGATTCTCATTACACGCCGCTTCGCTGGCTGCCTCGCTTGCTGAGACTTTAATAGGAAAGTCAATTTGCCTCCAACGTTTCGATTATTTTTTTCTGGTGCACGGATATTAAAACTCGCGTACATTACATTCTTTATGTTTCGATGAAATCTATTCAGATAGGATATGGCATTAATGCTTATGCAAATTATTAGACCTATGAAACGAAAACATGTTAGTACCAGATAATTTCATGGATAAGTAAGCAACCTAATTGTATTTATGTAGGTTGAATTGGTGCCTTTGCCTTTTTGAAATGACTTCCGCGATTATTTTTTATTATGTGTGTCTTTTTTATGTACTTACATGAAACATATAAAAGAGTTTATTAATTTGAAATTTGTCAACCACTGTGCACAGTCTCTAACTTGTAGAAACTATGACAAATGTTAGATCCCTGATTACCAAATGACACTGAACCTTAAGCTACCAGTCTAAGCCAGGGTTATCAGGTAGCAGACAGGAATCAGTCAACACGGATGGGAGTTATCGGTGATATAATCCGAGACGCTATTAACACGAACAGCTAATGGACAAAAACTTTAATCCTAGTTCGGTAAGATAGTGCCAAATGGTTAGTTTTGGTTTACGTTGAAGACAACTTCCATTTTGTTTTAACTTAATTTGGTTAAATTTGAAGTTTTATCATAAAATCCCTCTCGATTTATTTAAATGGATGCTCCTTTAAATAAGAACTATTGCAAAATATATTTTGTATATCAGCTTCTGCAGTTTTTAGCATCCTAAATAAACAGCTGTGTGTTTGAAATGTTATATTATTATTTTCATTATTTTTACTTTGACTCATTATTTTTACTTTTACTTTGACATAGACTAGTTGAAGGCACCTCTATCTGAATCAATCGCGCTAAAGCAGGTGATATATTTTGAATCTCACAAGAAGTGGCATACTGTGTTCGCGACTCGATATCGGGTCCGATTTTATCAAATTAATTTCATTTAACTATTATTACGTTTTTGTTTTTAAGTTTATCAACCTGTATTTTTTTTATTTATATATTCTTAAAAAACTTATTAAAAATTTTAAGCATTAACATTCGTCAAGCCCTTGAGGATTTGTTTCGAATATTACATTCCTCTAGTTACAGTAAATAATATAAATAAAATATTAATGTAAATTAAATGTATTAAAAGAATCAAACAAAGGTCAGTCAAACAAAATATACGAGAAGTTGATTAAGAATTCCAGTCATTTGGACAAAAACTTTAATCCCCAAGGCGCCATCTCCAACCTTCTGTTAATCCTATTAAAATATTCCTGAACTAAACTGCCCCGGGTAGATTTATCTTATCAACCTTAATAGGAAGCTTAGGAATGATTAGCATAAGGTGGAATTAAAAAAATGATAAACTAATGAAATTTTGTGCATTGGGCTCGAAATTTCTCACCAGTATTAACTAGTTTTTTTATTTGCTAATTTATAAGGAAAGGAATTAGAGGTGGATCGGACTGCTGACTTTAACGAGTATTACAGTCAACGAATAAGAATTGCTATTATCAATGAGACAATGTTGCTAGCATTCTGGGCTTTCTATCTTTGGTAAATAGGCGCTTTGATTTTTAGCGAAATTTAAAAAAGTTTAGCCTATATTTTTATTAATTTTGAGGATTCCTGGGACTCATTCGAAATTACTTTTTATTTATAAAGTAAGTAAAGTAAATCAGTAGGTATGCAGCATAATCCACACAGTATCATCTAGCCCCAAGTTAAGCAGAGCTTGTGTTATGGTACAAGATGAAAATACCCAATAGTGTCATCGTAAATACTGGTTTTAATTTTTCGTTGTGATAAAGATTTTGCCCATTGATATTGAAAGTGTCCGCCAAAAGTTTTATTTAATTTATACAATTTATTTCATAACTTCTGTAGAAAATTGGCGAAAAAGTTAAATAACGGGTAAACTCAGCTTCACATTGCCAGAAAAAACGTTAAAAAATCTATTACATCAGACACTAAATAACTATAATGGGCATTTCTACAAAATTACCGATATAATAGCCAGCTCAGTTCGTCACTTTTAGCCACTTTTTACTTCATTATCGGTAATAGTGTTGCAAGTTTAAAAAATAAGATTGGCCACACCGCCACGGTTTATTGATTACGGGGTAAACGAACTTGGTATTATAACCGTTATTTTAACAATAACGATTATGCAGTGGCTGTCATGGCTTTTACGAACTTGAACGTTCTTGTGCATTTTTTGATGCCATGTCAGGTAAATTAAAAGTTGTTAAATAAAACACAATTAGGTACCATTATTTAACAAAGACAATTACAATACATAACAGAATAAAATATTTTCAACCAGTATTTACACTTTTAACTAATTCCTTGACAGAGTGCCCAAAATTCTGACAGCAAAGCCACATTGACATATTATTATTTATTAATACATAGAAAATGACCAGGACACCCTGAACATACATCTGCCAGATCGTACAAATATTTATCCCGAGGCGGGAATCGATCCAAGCGAGCTACTGCGTCGCAGGTGGACCTACGCCCACCGCGTCACAGAGGATAACCTAACCTAACCTAAGATTACCTAACCTAACCTAACCTACCTACAGCAGTTGTTTTGTGCACACTATTTGTTTTCTTAATCTTACATCTAATGGCCCTTCGCGTTACATCAATATTGGCTGATATTGTCTCTGGCTCTTCGAGACAAAATCCTTGCTACTCGTACTTACAAACATTTTGGAATATTACTGTTCCAATGACCAGTCACAGGCGAGATTGGAACGAGCTATGGTAACCGACCGTGACGCCACCTGCCGAGCATCTGCACACGCTTCCTACCACGAGGCTAAAGTTAATATAAGTACCACTAATGGTTATAACCGATTAGAACCGAATGGCGAATAGAACCGACGAGTGGAACCGAACCTAGTATATTTGACCTGCACACTTTTCTAGCCAAACGCAACAGCCGAAGTAACCGAATATACCTCTAAAGCTTAGGATACATGCCGGACACTTGACGTTGACATCGAGAGTCAACGGTGTCCCCCCACGCGATACTTAGTTGCAGACGTGGTGGTGGTGTCACAACACAACACAATCACACAAACAAATTGCTAAATGTGGACGCCACAGTCGGCACTTGTTTTGAAGTGCGTCGTGTATCCCTACAATTTACTATACGAGTACGTTGAGTTCGCACACTTGTCCACGTCGAGACGGGTGGTGAATCTTCAGAATTCATTTGTTTCGAAAAACTCATGCCCATATCCCAGTGCTGGCCAGAGGCATCCTCCCTCCTTTTAGACCTCTCAGTTTGGTACTACTGAGACCGTAGGTATATTAAGACGTACTTCTAGAATACTTTATGCTCTAACACGAGCAAGGTTAACGAAATAATAGCTTCATTTCAACTTCGACGATCCATCGCCAACAGATTCTATTTTACGGCAATCAAAAACGAGAACCATTTTATAAAATAAAACCTTAACCCTCGATAACTGCTGCGTAATTAAAGCACAAATTAGCCGCTCTGAATTAGTACGGAGTCGAACTAATTGTTTTCAGTAAACCTAATTACTATTTGTCATTTTGCTGATAGCTAATTAGTTTTTATTGAAAATGTAATTAAACGGTTGTTTATAAAAACTATGAACAGAAAAAGAAAATGAAGATCTAAAGAAGATCTAGTTTTAGAATGAGGTAGCTATTTTTTTTTTGAACAAGCACCTAATTGATTACTGTGTGTTCCACGGCCATTTCCCTACAAATAATGACTTTAGGGTTACTGAAACGATCCCTTTTTTAGAAAAACTGTTAGTGATTTTCGGGATGAAATGCCCATATGTTATTCCATGTCATAAACTATCTGTGTACCAAGTTTCATCAAAATCCGTTAAGTAGTTTTATTGTGAAAGAGTAAGAAACATTCATCCATACAAACTTTCGCGTTTATAATATTAGCAGGATGTAGATTATCACCTACTTTCATAATACTAAGGTGATATACGCAAGTCATAAACAATGCATTTTATAGTTCAGCTGGTTTTACATAGTTTCACCTTTACGATCGATGATTAGAACATTATTTATAGAGGAAAATAAAGTATAAGTAATATAAGTAAAATAAAGTATAAGTAATACTACGAGTAAATACAAAAAATATTACTAACACTGCATTTATGGAACAATAGGGTTGTAAATCATCGAAGACATTCACCGTGTAAGCAGCAAACGGCTGGTGACCACGGCCATTCTGTAGCTACAGACAACATCACCAGCCTATAATAGTCCACTGCTGGACATAGGCCTCCCCTAATGAGCGCCATAGATGGCATCATTATGTGGGGGTTATTGCCCATAATCCCCACGCTGGGCATGCGGGTTGGGGATCGCAGTTCAGTGTAGTTGTTCTGCAGAAGGCGCTGCTGTCCGCCCCCCGGTGTGTTTCCCTTAGTCGCCTCTTACGACACCCACGGGAAGAGTTGGAGTGGTGAAATTCTATGCCGGCACCACGCGGACAAAGTATGGTAGCTACAGAGATAGATAGAAAATACTTTATTATAACACACAAAGAAAAAACACATTACAAACAGACATGCTTAAAGTAAAAGAAGTATAAAGGGCGGTCCTATCGCTATGACCGATCGCTTCTAGGCAACCTTGAGATGAAGTGGACATGAAGGAACAATATATAGACGGCGAGAGAGGTCTATCGATAGGTTAGTCACCTCTCTTTTACGTTTTAAGCCAATACCTACCAAACCAGAAATATTTTATTGCTGGTTTTTAGTAAAATCTAATAATTAGAAGCCTATAAAAACATCGAAGAAGAGGCCCAGAGATAGGTAAAAAGTAATAGACAGAACACAAAAAATTATCATTATTTTGTCAATCAGTTGACCTACTTGTAGACTGTATGCATCAGTCTGCAGTTACATAAATGGTTACAATAGTAAATACTAGTATTCTAATTTGGATATGTTATTTATTCGTAACTTTCTCTATTAAAATCTTTTGTCTCGAATTTAATTGACATTGTAACTGACTTTTGTCAAAATTATCTTTTGTCTCTAAAACTGACATTGGTTAGCCGTTGGCCATTAAGTAGATCCATTATTTGCAAGTGCATGGGGGAAGGGGCAACATTACACGCACTTTCCTGTCGAGAAATATTTTTTGCAATAATGCGTCTATATTAAAATGCGGCCAACCATGAATAAAATGTTTTATAAGGTTATCTAATTACTCATAATAAGAAAAACTTACACAATAGGTGTCAGTTTGAAATACCATAGATAAGTTTAAAGTATAAAAACTTAAATAATATTACCATAATATGTAGAAATCAAAACTTTAAAATCTTGACATATAATAATGTACCTACTATAAAAATTCATACTAATAATGTAAAAAAGATTGTTTTTCGTTTAGAACAGGCTGATAACTTTAATATAATTGTTTTGATGTGTTTCTTTATCCTCTAAATTACCACTATACTCCATAGGTACTCCAAACACGCATTTATTTGCTTTGAGTGAATCAAACAATTCAAAATTTCATAGACACGTATTCTGTCAACTCGATAAACATCGAACCTCTCGTCATTATCGATACTTTTTGAGTCGACTTATTCGCATAACTATTTTAAAAAGAATCACTGTAAAGTTTTCCACCTTTTCAAAGAAAAACTAATGTGTAGTAATTTTCGTTTACTGCATAAGTTCAATGACTCCGTAGGTAACACAATCAAAGCAAACTAAAATTACCAGCTGACATAATACGCGAATTAAATTTAAATTAAAATTTATTTATTATAGTACAATAATAAAATTC
Organism: Eupithecia pulchellata; assembly: GCA_963931895.1. Classification (NCBI taxonomy): domain Eukaryota; kingdom Metazoa; phylum Arthropoda; class Insecta; order Lepidoptera; family Geometridae; genus Eupithecia; species Eupithecia pulchellata. The sequence continues at coordinate 11,873,533 of OZ007525.1, forward strand.
ATAGAAACGGCGGATGTAATGCACATTGCAATTATGATGCGGAGTCAGATATCGGGTTAATTGCGCCTGACGTAATGATGTTATACGTATTTGTTCTGTCTTATCTGATACGGAAAATATGGAAACAAATACTCGTACATACAACCTTTTTGCTATAAGTCTTTTGTATTATTTTACAAGTTGGTAGAGATCGATATAATACCGATCAGGTAGACCTAAACATCGATATCTAAATCTAAATAGTGTTTATTTTTTTCTTAATCTCTTTATTTTTCAAAAAGTCCTATTAAAGGAAAATTTGTACTCAGGTTCTCCTATTTTAAAATGATGAATGCAGTTTTTCTTGTTCCAATGAACGATCTGCCTACTCGACGTGGGTTCGTAATATATTTTTATCAATAGGCTTTCTATACATAGTTCAACCCTGCCTAACAATGAAAAACAACCAAGAATGTTTTCATATTAAAGTATGCTTCTATTCTATCGTCTACAACCAATTTTCATTGTTGCAGAATCAGCAAAAATTTACCCCTTCTACAATATGGGCGTGTCGGAGCCTGGTTCATCTACCCCCGACCTCCCCGACCGGCCCGGATCAGGTAGTGGGGAGGAAGATGACATCCCTAGAAGGAAACAAAGGAGATACAGAACTACTTTCACGAGTTACCAGCTAGATGAACTGGAGAAGGCGTTCGGGAGGACGCATTACCCGGACGTTTTTACAAGGTTAGCTTCCATTACCGATCTGACTTTAGATTTACCACGACATCCCTAAGAACAGAAGAGACTTTCAAAAGCTTCCAGCTATATGAGCTGACGTTTTTACAAAGAAATTACAATAACTAAGTATTAAATAACATTACTAAAAGAACATTATTCTATGGGGTAATTCTACAAACACAGATCTTGCCTTCATTGCTCAAAAAAAATGTGTACGCGCAATTGTCGGAATACCTCCATGGGAATCGTGCAGGCCTATCTTCATTAAATTAAATCTACTAACATTGCCCAGTATGTATATTCTAGAGGCTGCTAAATTTGTAAAGGAACATTCGAATTTATTTACTAAAGCTAGGGATATATACCCTAGACGTGTACGTAACCCTGAACAAATTGTTTTGTCTAGAACTCCTAAGACAGCCTTATATAAAAAGAACTGTTATGCTATGTGTGGTTCTATATATAATAAGATTCCAAATGACATCAAAGATTTACCTATAACAATATTTATAAAAAAGTTAAAACTATGGCTCATTGGAAAAGCTTTCTATAGTGTCAAAGAATTCATGGACCTCAATTTGAAAAATAAATAGCAATTATTGACATGTTTATAAAATATTATGTACCTTATTAATTTAAATAATTTTAAAATTACGTTGTAGATTTACCTAGTTTTAGAAATTGTTTGCATGCCAATGTGTTTTGGTGAAGTATGTGACACTACCTATTCTGATGTGACCTTGTATTATGACCATATTTCTTGCAATAAATGAATTGAATTGAATTGAATTGAATTGAAAACATGAGGGTACTTAATCAGACAGACAAGCTCTTGGAGCTCAAACGCTTGCACAATACTTATAAATTGTTGATTTAATTCCTGTTCATGTAAAAGAATCGAAAGAATAATTTATCTATACTAATATTATAAAGAGGAAAGATTTGATTGTTTGTTTGTTTGTTTGAATTGAATAGGCTCCGAAACTACTGGACCAATTTGAAAAATTCTTTCACCATTAGAATCCTAAATTTTCCGTGATGAACATATTGAACATAGGCTATATAACATTTTCAAAAAAGATAGGGATCCGCATGAAAAATTCAATAATTGAACCGTGCGCTGTATATTCAACCTCTTTTTCTATTATGACGCGCCATAATAGAAAAAGAGGTTGAATATACAGCGCACGGTGCTTGCTTTTTCTCTACGGCCAGTGTCAGTTATGGAGTGTCGAGTCAATGTCAAAAACCCCAATGCTGTTAAAAAAAGTAAGGGATCCGTATGAAAACTGTGAAATCCATCGTGTTAGAGTGTATAATTTCTGAATTTTTTGTTTAATACCCGTGCGAAGCCGAGGCAGACCGCTAGTATAAGATATACAGGATATACCTTATCCAAGATCTGATATTCTCCAAGATATATGAAACATCTTCTCCAGTTATGAAACGTGAGTACATTCATAGTCTTAAAGTTTTATTTTTGTTACAGAGAAGAACTCGCTCTGAAGATTGGTCTCACTGAAGCCAGAATTCAGGTAAGAAAATGAGCCCATAGTTCTATTCTAAAGTCAATATTTTAAAAGCTATGTATGTGCTTTTAATATTACTATTTTTTGTTCTTTTTAATATTAAGACTCAAGACTGTTTGGTTGCATGGTTCTTTCCCATCATCATCATCATCATCATCAACAGCCTATGATCGTCCACTGCTGGACGTAGGCCTGGTTCTTTCCCATATGACAACCTTTTCATCTCGTTACCAATTAATATTCAAATAAAGTGTAGACGTTTGTATGTTTGTTACGGTGTATCTATAAAGTTAATCTAATATTAGAGTGCTAGGCATATTTTTTTAGACCTTACAGGACTCTTGGACACGTCACAAAATACAAATTACATAAAACTGGGAAAGATCACTTGAAATTTTTGTTGAATTCAATATTTTAAGAGTAAAGTGAAAGAAACGAACAAGAAACCTCTACCTTGTTAGGTTATTAGTTGCAGCAATACTCATCCCGAACCCTTTTTATCGTCTCGATATTGTAATAATGTATTGTAAGCCTGCAAAGAAAATAGATAATATTGCCGACTCAGATTTTTTTTATAGAAATCTTTGTTGCTTCATGTAAAAATGAGACAAATGTTTGTACGATCTGCAGGTATTTGTTGTTCTGGTCGTTTTCTATGTATAATGAAAAATATCCATCTATGCAATATATTGTATTAATAAGTCATCTAGTACTACTAGTACTAGTATTGGGGCTTGGCATGATGTGTGGATTGTCCAGGATTATGTACACTAATATTATAATGAGGATTTTTTTTTATTATTTGTTTGAATTGTATAGGCTCCGAAACTACTGACCGATTTGAAAACTTATTTCACCATTAGTATCCTACATTATCCCTGATGAACTTAGGCTTTAGAATATTTTGAAATTTAGGGATCCGAATAATAACTTCAATTATGTAACCCAACGTGTACGTGTCTAAAAATATGCAGTAATTGAAATTTTTGTTAAATATCCATGCGAAGCCGGGGGGGACCGCTAGTCTAATATATTTTATCAGGTAAAGGTCTTGCAACAAAGTTGCTACTAGATCATAACAATTAAACAAAGCTACAAAGAAAATCCGGTTCGTCACATTTTTTTCCATTCAAGCATTTAAAGAATATTTATAAGTCCCATTGAAGCTTATCCAGCATTAGCAATTATAATGAAGAAGCGTGTGCGGCAAGCGAGCGACAAAAAGTCGCACTTGGACCCCCGCGGGCTCCCAACAAGGGGCCCCGTTTGGAAAGTCACCGCTAGATATATTTAAATGTATTTTATTGAATTGGAAACTGTCGAACGAGGTTTTAATAGGTTCAGGACCTCCTCGTTGATATAGAAAAAAATTTAGTATCTCGATCTCTCATAAAGTGGTAAACTGTGTCACACATTTTTACAATATTATTATACTTAACGGAATTTAAATAATCATATCATGGCCTATGTCTAGCATTAAAAAAATTGTAATAATATATTCAAAATAGTAACTAAATAAATAAGAATAACTTAGAATAGAATAACGAATAGAACTTAATCTTATATTTTATGGGACAAGTTAATGGACGTGTAAATAAGGACATTGGACTAGCCTTAGACTGTAGGTGAAGAAGATATTATAGGTATCGCACACTAGCACTAAGACGATCTTTGTGGCGCGGTGGGCGAATATTGCGCGTTCGATTCCAGCTTAGAGACATGTTTTTACGATCATCAATATTTTTTTGGTTAAAACTCCGTTTCAACCCTTTTAGAATGAAATCTTGAGGTACTTACTTACCTAGAAGTACCCAATCACCGTTATTTAATGTTACCGATTCAGTACATCACACAAAAACACGCCACTTTAACCAAAGATTAAACTCGATTAACGTCTCATTAAGACTACTTATGGTCAGTGAGGCTACTTATGGTCACACCACACTACAAGCTGCCATAAACGATCCAGGAACGCAATTCTCGAGTGTAACGACACCGTAATGATCACTTAATCAAGGGTGTATAGTATTTAATTAAAAAGTAAAGGGGCATGTACAGTGCGCGTCAGAATTAAGTACCCCCCTTATATACAAACTATTTTCGACTAATTCTAATTCCCCTGTAACTTTTCACAATTTTTCACATGCAAAAATTTATCAGGCTGCCGCTCAGGATCGAACTGCCCTTCCATGATACTCAAAGTCTGAAATTCCCAACAATAACAACTATTGTGTCCTACATACATTGAGATAGGGGGGGTACTTATATGTGACGCGCACTGTACATTATGGTAACTATCTAGGGTGTCTTGTCTATAGCATATAATTTTTGCTTATTAATTGAAATATTTTATGTTAATTTCGTTAATGTTTTTGAATATAAAATATAGGGTATGAAGTAAACCTATTCTAATGTAAATAAATAATATATAATAATGCTTGACAATCCACATATTATTATCATCATCAAGGTGCAATTAGATAGTTGTATTGTAAAAAATACTTTGAACAATTTTACGGTACACATAAAATATGTAAATATATATGTATGTCAATAATCAAAGAGGTATCGTAGCTTATAATAGTAGACAAAGCACTCATAAAATACTAAAATCTATAAAAAGTCTTCGATAAGCGATGAATTGCATAGAAATTTCGTAATTTAGGCACACTGCTATTACTGTATTGAATACTGTAAAAGTCATTAAAGTGCGAAAATCGGCATTAAGCTCCGAAGACTACAGCTTTACCAAGATTCTAACCTCAAAAGTTTGTACGTTAGCTGTAGCTATAAGTGTCAGTTAAATCTCACCCTCTCGTAAGCATGTACTTGCTAAAAGAATAACAGATATAATAAGATTTAATTTTTCTTGGGTCATCGCCAAACTTGGCAATACGTCTTTAGCCGAAACAGCTACTTGTTTAATAATTCCGAATTTAAATCCGTTTTTTGGCAGTTCAATGTTATTGCTTGAGCTTCAATTGTTTATAATTTCACGATTGACGTATATATTATTGTTTAAATTATTTACAGTTGCTGCCTTATTTTATTTGTAATGTTTCTTTTTATGTATTCTGACGTTATAAACATTTTTAACAAACTTAACCAAGTAAAATATTATTAGAATAATGGTAGTTACGGATTTAAAATAATATTATATTATCATTTGAAGCTACACTTTAGTTGAAATTACTTCCGACTGGTATTTGTAACTGGTATTTAATTTATATGAATCACTTTGAGCTATCTTTATTTGTATATTTCGCAACAGTCTGCAGTCAGCCCAATTTTTTCCATTGTAAATACTCCCTTACACAGAATTTTCAATTGTAAATACTAGTTCCAATTTGTTTCAGTTATTTCATTGTATCTTTGTTAAAAAAGATTTTACACAATTAAATCAATAAAATTAAAGTTAAGCCTGTAACATTTATTACCCGCTATAATTAAAAACCTTTTTGCCGAGGCCCGTTACGAGCCAAACTAGGTAACTCTTTTTATGTCCGAATTGGAACTTTGCAAGTGACATGGTTTTGTAATTAGTTTGATTTATAGGCTCTTACATTGCATGTGCCTTTCCTTATTTAGAGGGATAGCCTGTCAGCAGCTTGCGACATTACTTGATAACTCAATTTGATATTTATCAAGTTTAGTTAGTAACTTTACATTCATAAGGTTCGCATGTCACATAACTAAATCGTTTTGATCAAAACTATTGCCTTCACGCCTGTCATGTTACGTTGAAGAAGGGAAGTTTCAGAAATGACTTTGAGCAGTTTGTGATACCTATTATAGAATTCTATATGTATATGCTTGTATATTCTTTCTCGGAAAGCAAAGCCCATCTTTCTTGGCATTTTTACTACTGATGGTTACAATCTCACTACTAACCAAACGTCGGTCTATGATTTTCCATAAGAATATATTCATTTGATTAAATATTCACATTATTAGACCCGAGGCTTAAAGTTTCCTATAAAAATTTTAATCTATAACAAACTTTCTTTTGTCAATCAGGTGTGGTTCCAAAACCGGCGAGCTAAGTGGCGGAAACAAGAGAAGGTGGGGCCCCACGCGCACCCGTACAGCGGATATCTCAGCGGACAGCCGCTGCCTTCGTCCGCTATGCCTACACCACCGCATCCGCTTGGATTGGGCTTCGGGCTGAGAAAACCTTTTGATGCAGCACTGGCTTCGTTCCGGTAAGTGATGAACTGATGTAACTGTGAATGAGAAGATTTTATGTGGCGTCCTAGAAGATGTGCAGTTTCTTCAAGCGTGAGCGTAGTAGTGTGAGTCTATCAGATCAGAAGTTAGTGACTTGTACAAGTTTAACCTACTGGATACTAATGGATGCCGTATCCAAATTATTTTAGTCGCATCACTGTGTGATAAAATTATTTAGGCATGTTTTGTTTACTGACAAGCAAACCAATGACTCAAAATCATAAGATATTTTTTGCAAGCATTGTATGTAGGCGAGTCATGGCGGGCCTCAGCGTATTTAATTCTCACAAACGACGTATTGTAATGAATCAGTCAATATGTGTACGGATCATAACGAATAAACCTAACATAAAGAGCAAAATATTTCTTCAGCATGTGACCGATCCAATGTATTTGTGAATACTCCTGGAATACTCTCATTTATACTATTTTCACCGTTCAGTTACTGCATTTCAAACATCAATAAAAAGACAAATAGTATTAATTACGTATATAAATGAACCAGTTACTTAAAAAAAAAGAAATATATAAATATCAGAAGAGAACACCATGATACTAACTTATTGTTTTTTCCAACAGGTATGCAAACACACCACTATTCGGCGCTCAATACCTTCCACCGCTATCGCGTCCGTCCCTATTCGGCGCCCCGCTATACGCTACATCACCCGCTCACTTCCACTCGCTATTCGCCAGTTTAGCGGCCCCAGAGCCACTAAAACTTACCGAGAGCTTATCCCCCGAGCGTAGGATATCCGAAGATCTACGAACATCGTCCGAAGCTACCCGATCGCCGTCGATCTCCCCTCCAATATCGCCAGGCAGTGAGCAATTGCCTATGCAATCAGCAATGGATGATGTCAGGTCTTCAAGTATCGCGGCTTTGAGACTGGCTGCGCGGGAGCATGAGTTGAGACTGGAGTTGTTGAGACAGAGAGCTGATTTGATCTGCTGATCGATTTTCTCGTGATAAATAGTTGTAAATTGGTTGTATTATTACAATAATTGGTTGTTCAAAGATTATGGTGTGGTAATTTAGAAATTTAAACAACGTAGCTTGTATTGTAAATAAACACCTACCTTATTCTGTATTTTTTAATATTTAAAGTATGAATTTGTTATTAAACTACTGAGTGTGGTAAAGTAAAGAAAAGTTAATTTATTTCATCGACTTAAACATGTTTAGGTAATTACTAACTACCGATTAGTTTAGTTCGTGTTTACTTAAAAGTTATTGATTATATACCATAATACGAGTATCTGTCCTTATTTATAAAATAGTTATAAGAAAACAAATATAAATAAAGAATTGAAAAGTTATAACGTATTTTATTTGGGAAACTTAGTATTTGCTAACATATTTTGCTAATTGAGGTTATCACCTAAATAATAAAAAAAAACTTTTCATGGGTTGACGCATCCTACCCCTATAATTAGTGCCGACATTCAAAACCTAACTTAAAACAAAACAATAAAGATGAATTCGTGAAATATGATCGTGTGTATATAATTTGAAAAATAATATAATTTGCTGTGTGGGATCTGCAAGTCTTGTGAGATAGGTCTAAGGTAAGAGCTTTAAGCGAGTTAATAGAATTAGTAACTAAATTAAATTAATATCAGGAGAAGACATCAAAGGTAGCCCAAGAAAAATACGCGAACTTAGCATTAATTACAGGTCACCTTGCCTAATCAGAACAGTTATCTGAGGAGCTACTCATTAACCGCTCAAACTTGCACCAAACTCCGTTACAACACAAGTCATTAAGAATTACATACAAAGCGCTAAATCGTCATTCAAATTAAATGAAGGAACACTTGTTCACGTAGAGATGCACTCGGTAGATTTAATAGCTTACCACTGAAACTTACACCAAACCCCGTCAGACTAAGATTCATTGTCAATCAAACACATTTCGCTAATTCGTCACTGGAGCTTAGGTAAATCATAACAAGGAGATAATAAATAGAGTTCTACTACATACAGTAGATGATAAATAGACCAGTTATCAACTTATAGTAAGCCGCTTCCTCTCCCGCTAAACTCTATCAGTCTATTTGAGAACAAAGCCGAAGGGATTATCTCTACTTAAACCAATAGAACAGATTCATAGGACTGGATAGAGCAACTCGCCCAGTGCTCGCACTCGCACCATACCCTGCGATTTCATTCGTCATATCAATCACTCACAGCTTAATCGTCAATCGAGGCAGTGTATCCGAACGTAAAGCACTACAAAACATAGTCTAGCTAGCTAGATAGAGCGATTCGCTCTCCGTTGTCACTCGCACCAAACCCCGTCAGTCCATGAGTCACATCAATCACACACAACTCACTAATTCGTCACTCAAGGCCGGTGAAGGGTGCTCTACGTGAGGCACTAGACCTAGGTTTTATCTGTGACCTACGGCGACCGCATCGTTGTTATGATGAGGCAGCAGGGATTGAGGCGAATCTTGTTTGTGGGCAGAATGAAATCGACATGACGAAAACAAAGAATATATGTTTTTATAGCTGACCTTTTCGGTTAGTTTCAAGACCTCTGTGGCGCGGTGGGCGAGGGCCCGCCTGCCATGTAAACGGTTGCGGCTTCGATTTCCGCCTATAAATATATGTACGATCGGCAGATTTGTTTAGGATGTTCTGTTCGTTTTCTATGTATAATAAAACTCTACGTAATTTGTATTGCAATAGGTATATCAGTCATCTAGTACCCATGACAAAAGCAAAACCGGGTTGGATGATGCTGGAGTTCAGTAATTTTTCTTTTGCGTTAATAAATAATGCTGGGCAATTCGCACAGCATCATCTAGCCCCCAATTATTTATATTTTTATAATCCATAATAAAGCACGTCCAAAATCTAAAGTCAAAGATGGAGCAATAAAAGCAGATAGAGTTGTGTCATCCGGTCATCATCTTTGAACGGTACACAAGAGAAACAAAGAGTAGCAGAGATGATTTCATCAACCATAGTTTTCATTTGTTTTTCCACTAAATATTTAGCTGCTATTAAGTTTTAAATAAATGTCGTGTCTAATTCAATGTTGACTACATGACGATGGCACAAATGATGGTGAACCTACTTTGAACTTTAAATTCTTGATGGTAGCTCTGCTTTATGAACTTTTCGGCTATTGCCAATACAAACGCGTTACAAAGAAACGGCAAAACGCGGAGTGGAATCGGAAAAAACGGTATTTGGAATACGTTGTGACGTCACTAGATTTGGGCATAGAATTTTTGATTAGAATTCTATTCCTCATGAACATGGGCTATAGAATATAAGCTAACTAACCAACATATCGTACGTGTGTAAAAATTTATAATTTTTGAATTTATCTATATCTATACTAATATTATAAAGAGGAAAGATTTGATTGTTTGTTTGTTTGTTTGATTGAATTGAATAGGCTCCGAAACTACTGGACCAATTTGAAAAATTCTTTCACCATTAGAATCCTAAATTTTCCGTGATGAACATATTGAACATAGGCTATATAATATTTTCAAAAAAGTTAGGGATCCGCATGAAAAATTCAATAATTGAACCGTGCGCTGTATATTCAACCTCTTTTTCTATTATGGCGCGTCATAATAGAAAAAGAGAATATATAGCGCACGGTGCTTGCTTTTTCTCTACGGCCAGTGTCAGTTATGGAGTGTCGAGTCAAAGTCAAAAACCCCAATGCTGTTAAAAAAAGTAAGGTATCCGTATGAAAACTGTGAAACCCATCGTTTTAGAGTGTATAATTTCTGAAATTTTTGTTTAATACCCGTGCGACGCCGGGGCGGACCGCTAGTTGGTAATAGTCGTGCAAAGCCGACCGGCCGCGGTGCTAGTCCAAAATAAGGTCTAACGCCGTTTGTGATTTTTATTTGTATTTTGTGTGTTTACTTTCATGACGAACCATACCATATTTACAATTTTATAAAACAGTCTTCATTCCTAATTTTACAGCCAATTTCATAAAATCCATAATTCAAATTGAATAATGCTCGTGTAATCACTAAACCTTTACGACAATCAAGGGAACATAAAAGGGTCCTTTCCGAAATTATATTTAATAAACATCAAAATTTTATTAGTATTTATTTGACAAACAATAACACGCATCCTTTGTGATGATAATGGCGCTTATCATAACATTTTACGAGTTTTGCCATCCCGGCTCGGCGTAGGGTTGGGTTGAATTACGATTTATCGATAAAATTTTATCGATAATTATTGGGTTTCCAAAATGTCATTTACAGCATTGTTTTCTTTAGTTTTACTTACAATAGTAACTACGTAAACTTTATGAAATAAAAAAATACCTGCTAACAAAACCACCAAATTGTATTGGAGCAGCTATTGTAAATGGAGTAAAGTAAACTAAAGTATTATTTATTGCTTGAAATACATGTGTAGGTACAATGGTGTTCAAGGAGACAGGTATGCCTCTCATATCGAATTCTTAAACACTGGCAGTGAACGTATTAAGCAATGAGATGTAAAGTATAGCCAAAACATAATAAAAGCAACCAGAAAGCTATGACATGCAAATGCTGTCTGTAAGCACTGTTCAAAAGCAAATGAGTTGTTGATTGTATTGGAATCAACATGGGTTATCGATATCCACGCAAACGTTTCATCGATACCGTTGGACATAACTAGAGATGTTTGATTTTTTAGTATCTTTGCCTCGATAGTTGGCGCATTGCAGGCGCTGGCCGGCTAACTTTTATTCACCGATCTTTAGGAACAGGGTTTTATAGCCAACCGTAAATAACGACGGATAAAGACGTTTTGTGAGCAAACCCAGTCGTTTCCATTTGAATTCTTTTAAATACTTGCTTTAAAGCAGTGTTTGTTGAATCAATTACGATTTAATATAACTTTACTAATATCGAGCATCACGATTGAGGTTTATGTTGTTTTTATCGATGGCGGGACGTCACTATTCAAATTAGTTTTATTTTTCGCAATAATTATTTTAATGAGAGAAACCTCTTTTGTTCTAGAAAGCTTAAAATATGTATTAGAACTAAAGTCCTAAGTAGTTTTTATAAAAAAATATTCATAATGTTACGGAACCAAAACAATCTCATAATATCGCGGTATCGAACTACAACATAAAGTACAGTCAGCAACGAAAGTCACAGCATGAAATCATAAGCCTTAAAACTCAAATAATCATTATAATGATCATATAATAATCATATAAATAATCATATTATGAGTAACCTTAAATTTTAAGTGACTCATATGTAGTTGAGAGCGGGCCACAATCGTATTTTTTGAATTCAATTTGTATTCAAAAAGTAAATAGGACTACGTTGCTGACTGTACTCAAAACCAAGATCGAGATATAAAATCCAACTTTGTCCAGCGGCGAGAATCAAACCTCCTGCTTTACCCTATGAATGAAATTGTGACCAACAATAAAATATTACGAGCTTCTTAATTATAATCAAGATCTGAGCCAGGCATCATGTGCATAATTAACAAGTCCTATCGAATAAAGGCATGATTTGTTAGAATCAGCTTATTAAAAATTGAAGATTCCGTAACGAACCATCATTTGATTACTTGGGGCCTCTTCGAAGAAAGTATCTAACCCAAGAATCATTAGAAATATCTGTAACACGTACAAGACACAATCTGAACAAAACTCCGCGTGAGTATGCTTTTCATCTGAAATGAAGCGTAGCCATAAGTAATTTTAGAAAAGTTCTAAGTCTATTCTTAGCAGATGCAAGGGTAAGTACCTACTGTAGCACCGCAATCTCATCGGTGAACTTATGTAGTGGCGATCACAATAGGCCTATCATGGCCGCAGCTACACAAAAGTCACCAAGTAGTCAAGAGAAAAGAAACCCATGTTTGGCAAAACAAATGAATTTGATTTGATTTATTTTGTCATGCCATTTTGAGGTTATAGTTCTTTAGTTTTAGATTTCCTTTTGTGGGTTGGATTTAATGAAAGATGTTGGTTCAGTTTATAATGAGTCTATTCAATATTTGACACGAGTACATAATTACAACTACGATATCCTAATTAAGGACATATTATGTCCATAAGTTCGCAGGCCTATCGTAGTCGTAGAATTCTCCGAATAGGCCCCTGATTAAAAATAAACAGGAAACCGATCCCGTTTCCCACAAAACGCCCATATGTTACCATTAGCGATAACGAGACGTTTACAGCACGATTCATCCGAATACTATAATCGATATAAATACAGAATCGATTAATTTCTATAAAATGTTAATTCCATCATCAAACAGTCGGTCGGGTCGTTATACTAATCAATGTATAGTGTTGTAAACATTTATGTCAGGCTGTCAGTGAACGGTTTAAATAATATTACTAATAATTGGAATCGGTATTGTTTTAGTTTTTAGTTAATTGGGTAATGAGTGATGGATAGATAGCTGTTTGAGACTTCAGTCATACACGTAAAAAATACAACAATTATATTAGTACACTACTTTATTACGTTACTACTTTAGTTAATAAGTAAATACTTAAGACTCCGGCGACGGATGAATTTCTTAAATATGTTCAAACCATTTTGGTAATACCAAAATGATTTGCAATTGGATAATATATTTTTATAATTTTTATGATCTGCTTGCGGTTTTTGTATTTATATAGGTTCCTACAACAATTTTTTTTTTCACAATACTATCCTGACCTAGTTGGACTTTATCAAAAAAAAACACATTTTCTTATTATTTGCGTAGATATACGTGCACGGAGCCTTAAATATTGTTTTTGGATTAATGGCCCCCGTCCCAAAACAATTTTGCGACGGGCGACTCTAAAATCTGTGTGTATAGTTTTTCATCATCAACCCTTTCATGTAATCCTGACGTAAATAAATAATTTTTAGTTTAATTTTAGTTTTATTACTGAAACAGAAAACAAAAATAAAGAAAAGTATAGAATTAGCTATTATGAATAAACAACTATGTAAATAAATTCTACGTAAAATGTCTGTACGACAAAAAAGTTTAGGCTCGGCGTGATTTTTTGCGATAACACTGACTTGATCTGGGCGGTCAGATATCCATATGACCTATAAAGCACTAGAGGAGCTCAGAGTTCAGAAGCTCTTTGGTATATCTCCATGCTACGCAATGACTTTGTCAGTTGACGAATCTCACATAATCTATTATATAACTCACCCACGCCTAGTGATGGCAAAAAAACAAAATTAATATTTTATGACCCATTTACGTAATTAGTTCCAAATTTTGCGTTGATTAAATGCCATCATATAATTTTACAATGGCAATAAATTTTAATTTGGTCAATCAATAAAATATTCGATCGTCTTCGGTGATTTTCCTCAAACATCAGTTTAAATTTGACAGCTCGAGGACAAACTAAGAAACCACAAAGTACTCGTATTTCTTAGGTATTAGATTAGAGAGTTGGGTTTCCTAAAGCGCGGTGAGTGATATTATAGATAGGAATTCGGTTTTTTTTTATTTAGTTAGATAGCGCATCAGCAATGCCATACAGCGAGGCAATGTAGCCAGCATCTTGGGTACACTTCCGACTGGTTTTGATATGGATCAGTTGAGCTACCTGTAATTTATTTGCTACAAGTGCAACAATAACATGTCTGCAGCTAGCTCAATTGTTTAAATTGTAAAATCTAGTTCGAATTTGGTTATTTTTTAATTTTCTTCATTAATAAAAGTCTTACCATAAAGTTAGAGTTTTTATTTTTTGCCCGAATGACTTTATGCAGTCATTTGCTTGCCCCGATGCTGCTCCCCCAAAACCTCTTTTATCCCAACGGCAATGGCCGTCCCATTGCCGTTGGGATAAAAGAGGTTTTGCCTCTGTGTGAGTTGACACGGAATTGTTTGTTACAAACGTGCTCCAGCTCATAATTATTAGTACTATTTTAACGGGTATTTATCGCGTCTATTTAACTTTTTTTTTAACCTTAATTTTTCTCGACGTTTCAACATCGTATTTAGAACACATTGCGACGTCACACGGTTTGGGCAAGGAATCTCCTATTTCATAGAGATTAAGACCCCTGACCGTTTTGAATGGGAGTCAGGACATTGGCTGCAAGCACTTCTTTCCTATAACACTAGCACTTTTTTGGATCATGTAACATTCGTATCGATATATACATATAACGTGTCTGATGCTAGCTCCATTGTTTCAATTGTTAATACTACCTCTAGTTCTATAATTATTATTTTCATTTATTTATTTACATTCTCTAAGTTGTCTGTCAAACGAAAAGTCAAGGAAACATTACCTACCCTAAACGTTAGATATCCAAAACACAATATCTACAATGCCTGAAAATCAGGCATGACATGAGCTCTTGATTTTAATATATACTTAGGTATGGCATATAGGTACATAGGTATTTACACTTACCTGAAGGTCTAATTCCAAAGGAAACCCTTTGCGCGAAAACCCTTATTTTGTTTAAAGTGTTAAACCAACCAAACTGCTTGTGCAAACCAAGCACCTATTGTTTTCGTGCAAAATGTTTGCTTCTACTTTCAATGTTTTTTATCTTAACAAATCATTGTATGCTGTATGCTTTATGACTTTCTAATTTTATTTTGACTAGAATTTATGGTAGGTGCTCTATCGCTATTGTCTGTGCCCGTATACATAGAAGTAAATGCTTATAAATCGATCGCCACGAAACAGAAGGGACATTTAACACATGACAACAGGTTTTTTCATTAAAATACATGGTTCCTACTTTCAATTGTAATTAATACCTACCCCACTTTGCCCAGATATTGTAGACCGCGTACAAAAATAGACTTTTCTTAAAAAGCACATGGCACCTAAGTATTAATAATTAATACCTAATTAATACCTACCCAACTTTACCGGGATATTCCGGTCCGGGTCAAAAGCGCCGGCTGACGTCATGGGACGAATTAACACATAATTTATGCTGATTGAATTCATAATAGAAAACTATCAACACTTGCTACACCGGGACCGAACGATAACGATCTCTGTATAATCGACTCTGCTTCTTATATGGTTTAATGATTTTTATGTTAGTCTTTTTTATATCAAAAAGTGCGTTTCGATTTACGATCTTACTGTAATTTTTAGGGTTCCTTTAGGAAATTGAGTAAAGATAGCTGAGCGAACGAAATTAGGGACGAGGCGAGCGCGTTGAAGTCTATTGTATGAAATAAGAGGTAAATTGTCTACGAAATTATTAGTTTTCTAACTTTCTCTCTCTCTCTCTCTCAATTAGTATGAGTGGAAAAAAACGCTTTTACGCCTCATGTGCAATGTAGCATTGAGAATTAAAGATTATTATACTTACCTTCTTAAACGGTTACTTCAAATATTTATTTATCTATTGCAAAATAAAAAAATTACATGTTATTCTGTGAAAATGTAGTCAGGTGGCTTAAGAAAGTGAATTATTGAATAATGTAGAAATTGACTCGATTTATTTCAGAACATCGATTAACCCAAGATTAACCCGATAAATCACTTGAGCTAATCAGGAATCACTCTAAAACCGCTCACGACACGCAAATAATGTTTTAATTCGAAACACTCGTCGAAATACGATAAAAGGTTAAAAAGAAATATTCAAACTTCGAACAAATAACGCTGGTTGATAACATCAGCATGCGAGAAAAGAAAAACATCCTAGCTTCAAAACCCCGTCAAACACAATACCAACTCAAACCATTTGCGATAAAGTTTAAAATCGCATCAAAATACATATTCGTGACAACACAGCTTTTTTTGAAAATCGAACCTTTCCATTAGTGGGCACGCGCCAAAACTCGATTTGAAAAGATACGAAATTCAAAAAGCCCGATCGGTATAAATAGCGTCTAGACTTGGGTATCGTACCGAAATTTATGTCTTGCACGCATTAGTATACCTGAAATACGATATTTTATACGAAATTTCCTGTTGATTTACACACCTACCAAAGCAAGTAGGAACTTGAGTTTATTTGGTAGACATACATAATGTTATTATGTCAGTCATTCATAGGCCCGTTTTATAAAGCTTGCTCAGTCGAGTGCTTTAGCATAGATCAATTACTGAGCATAGTTTCAATAGATTTTTCACTCAAAACGCCGCAGGCCATTCCAATTATAAGATCAAACTTCCGTTAAACTGACCAAGAATCAAACTCAAAAGAACAGTTATTGCGAGAAAACTGAATAATCGTAATAATTTGCTTGCAATAAACAATTTGCACGACAATAGATCGAATAATTGTCTCGGATCGGTTCACAATTCGATTGCGGTTTTATGTTCGAGTTCCGAATGTCGGAAGAATTGGTTTTGGAGGTGGTATTTTTTGCCTTTATTTAGAAAAATAATAGATATTTTATAAAAGTTTTAACTTATTGGTTGGAATACCAGAAACGCTGACTAGAAAATCAGGATCTCTTCAAGACCATATGATTTTTTTTTACTGTTAACGAATATTTATTGCATTTATTTAACCATTTGCCTTCTTGTATGAGTACCTACCTAATCAAAAATAAAAACAGCACTAAAAATATAATTATTATAGGTAAATTTATAGTTAACGTATAATATAGTAAGTATATTTGCTTAGCTAAGAGATGTTCTATGGATTGTCCGGCAATAATATGATTTATATATTACGTTATATTTTCTTTATATACTATCATACTAAAAGATTTAAAAAATCATACTAAAATAAAGCAAATTTCTTTCCTCCGCAGCCGTAAGTTGGATTTAAGTCGTTACATCGCACGCGACTGCCACCGCAAGCATTACTTCGATAGACAACCACGATTACTGTTGTTTGTTTTATTTCTATCGGCTTTATGGCGGCGATATAGGTACGTCAGATTTTTTACCAATTTGATTTAAACTTTTAAAATATTTATGAATATTTTTTATATATTGTATGAAAACATTATGTGATATCAAAACTACCTACATTAACTTGATAGAATAAATTAATAATTTAAGATAAAATATGTCGATATAAATACATATAAATCGCCGTCCGTAAATGTAAATAATATGGTTCCTGTCTCTGTATGTAGATATCGCAAAACCTTTCTTTATTATTATACTTCTTAATTCCCGCCTCCCGCCCTGGGAACACAAGTTCTTGTACGATCTGCACATTTAATTCTGGGTGTTCTGATCGTTTTCTATGTAAGTACTGCAGGGGGGATAATGCACAATACAATCACTATCACTCGTCTGTGTCGACCTGGACAGGGTGAAGCTGGACAGGGTGAAGTAAAAAGCACCTTATTCTTTGTATGTACAAATCAAGATGGAACAAAACTATCAAATAAATAAATTATTCGACAAGAATTGAAATATAATTAATCAATTTAATTTGGCCATAACTAGGATAAAAAGATTTAATCATAAGTAAGCGTTTTCATAATCATTTAGTGCAAAGGATTTTTCAACCACACACCCAATATAATAAATAAACCTACTTACCATTTCCGAATTCTCTAACAACTCGAATTTTGCTTACAATCATTTTTATAATAATTTTAAAAGAACATCTTAAGATTATTAATATTAATATAATGAATAACTTTGCTTCCGTGTATTCATTTGAACAAACGACAGGTACAGTCGCGACCACCGCGCACGCCCACTAATTCAATTTACATCGTTTTCGTTATGAGGACTGGTGGGAGGACAAGTGCCTGCCATGGCGGTGATTTGTTTACATTTAAATAAAATATACTTCTTTTATAGAATTGTTTAGAGAATATATTATAGAATCAAGAAAATATGTCAAAAAATCAAAATATGGTATGTCATTCATAATTTTAATAAATACGTGAACGTCTTTGACGTACCCGGCATTGAACACTACACGTTGAATAATAAAAAAATTAACAAACTTTAATTATTTATTTGTGTGTTACATGTTGCCAATTAACCTAATAGGAAGTAGGAAGGTTCTTAAACATTGTTTCCCGGAGGGGGCCTGCCATAGAACTTGTAAGTACGTTCGAATTAAATTTACCATAATCTAACGTTCCACTTTAAAGTTTTCTGAGAAGGTCTATATTTTATGATCATCGTTACATTTGTCAAATTAATTTTGGCGTGGCAAAAATTAGCTAAGCGTATTTAGTTTCCACAGGCCTTTAACCAAGAAAAGGCATCCAACTCTTGAATGTAAATAAATAAGCACCTACAAACATAATCTATAATTAATTACTATAACTACTAACCAAAAATTTTACATATTATAAGGAGTGTGGAAATAAAAGGCTTAACTATTATTATTATATTTAGTTTCCACTTCTGTTCTCGGCTGTACCGGACTTGTTCCATGTTAGAACTAATGAACAAGGATGATTTGCGAAAGAGGCTGTGTTCACATTAACTTTGTAATTACTTGTAGGCTGTAGGGCGCCGCCCGCCCAGCCCGCTTCTGTGCTTCTAATTAATAACTTTTAATTTATTTCACTAGCAAATCCAGGGGCTTTGTTCATGTGGTAGTTGGGTGAAACTTTGTTGGCATAATATTAAATTGCTATCCACCATTAAAAGAGTTTTAAAGTGTAGTGAAAGATCTTTTAATATGAGGTGTACAAAGAAAAAGCAGAAAGTATCGTTTTAATACTAAAATGTTTTGATATTATATGTTCTAGTCGTTTCTATTTTTAATAAAAAATACTTACTATGTATTGTCTAATAAACGAACTTTATAAAATATATCAGTCATCTAGTACATGCTGTGTGAATCTAGCATTATTTGTTTTATATTTGAAATGTACGACAACACTTTATCCTATCTATTTACTTTAGATGCTAATTCTTAGCATGTGAATATTGCTACATTCATTTCAAGATTCAAAACTCAAGTCCAAACAAACCGGCCTAGGCAAACATTTCCAATTATCTAGTTCTCAAAAAGTCCGACCAAAAGTAGCTCAGCCACAGAGGTCAGCTAATAGCGGTCATTAGCAGCACTAATGACTAGCCCGCCGCCCCGACTCCGACCGCAAACTGCGAACAAACTGTGTCACGAATTACGAATTATAATGTTGTTTGCCGGCGAAATTATGGTTTGGTTACTGAGACGTCTTTGTCACGAAGTGTTGTTTGTTTTTCGGTTGTTTTAGTAAAATAATTATGAAGCACGATAAGGATTTGTGTAGAGAGATTCTAGAGATTGCGAGTGGTGATGGCAGGAATGGAAGGATTTCAATTCGATTTCATCGCAACCTACTTCGCATCGCGTCGCAGGCGGACCATCGTCCACCGCGCCACAGAGGTCGTCTTGTCAGAGGATTGTAATGGTGAAAGAAAAATCTTTTCTCTATATTAGTACAGATAAAACCAACATTATTTGATTGTGTTTACCTATGTTCCGGCAGTCGTATATGCACGCACCAAAGATCCTGTCCTACCAAAAACTCCAACAACAGTATGCTGAAGCAGGCCCTTTTTGGTTCACATGCTGGAGAAAAGATAGATTATATTTTATATATTCTCAAGATATTTTTCTAACTATGAGCATCGGTGTGAGCTATGTTATTTAAACACATTTCTTGTTTTCTTTCAACTTTTCATCCCTTAATTAACTTCTTCCGTACCGCCACTCTCTTGTACCCATAATGACTAGCTGACTTAAAAGTTCCCAATTTTCGAAACAAAAGAAGAACGTCCCACACCGCGGCTCATTTCCCACAGACGTCTTACAAAACAAGTAGGCGTTTTGGTACTGCCATGTACAGCAAAGCGCAAGTCATCTTTTACATTTGCAAGGCGGTGGATAAAAGAGCTCCATTTCATTAGGAACAGGGTTAGCATCAGGGCAGAGAGCAACGAATTTAAATAGTCCAATTCCGATTTTAGAATCTTCTTCTACGAGTGGAACAAAAAAATTCAGTGAAGAGAAACTCCTAATTTCTTAGTTTATAATATTATTGGATAAAATTTTACTTGTCTACGTTTTTATTTTGTAAACCTAAAGAAATAAGGTTTTAAACTTTATATTCTTTTGTATTAAGTGCATGCACTGTTAGGTACTATTGTTTCACGTTTCAGAAAACTCGAAAAGGTTGTAAATTCTGATTTAAATGCTTTCACCAGTTTTATTGAACTAGAACTGTCTGAACTGAGTTCAAGACAAAAAAAAACAATATAATACAATTTGTAAACACAGCGATACGTCTTAATCTACCTATTGGTTTGATTTGTTTATATACTTACACAGGTACTACACCAACATTATGCATTTTGACCTTCATTAATATTATATTGACAAGGTTGGGTTCTAATTTATATATATTTATATTTTGTATTTGTATTTATAATAGGAGGAAGGATAAATTTGATGAGGAAAAGACAATGACGATTTAACCCCATAAACTCTGCTCTGAAACACGGTGTTCAAATTAACCATTGGATTAGTCTAATTTCTGAACAGTTAAGCCGTATTATGAAAATTTGATCAGTCATAATTTTATGATCGAGCGACGTTCATAAATGGAGGAAAGAAAGATTCATTTGGCCATATAAACAGATAGGTACATTATATTATACATAGGTTTGACGAAGCGATGATCTATTATATCATCATCATCATCATCATCATCAACAGCCTTTAATAATCCACTGCTGGACATAGGCCTCCCCTGATGAGCTATTATATGGTAGGTTCTAAATAAGTACAATTGGATTTATACAGAAAGCGTTACTCAGGCATATGTATATCGATCTTTACCCCTTATTTATTATAGTCTGCGAAATTAAAGCATTGCTATATCTCAGTCTGTCTTCTTCCATTCACATAAAGCCAGAATTACATTACCAATCTGTTTTAAATTACCACGCGAATTTTAAGGAGGTTAGATTCTATGGCTTCTGCCAAACTATGTTCCATCCCTAAAGATGCAGTCAGTCCTATAACCAGCCCTGGCATGTACTACCGTTGTTTGTTTATAAGTAGTTATAGGGCGGCATTGTTGGCAGCATTGAACTATGGAATCAATGAGATTAGTAGCTTGTCTGGCTTTGTAAGCGATATGCCGGTTCAAGTTTAGAGGTAGGCGGGGTTGTGAAGAAACTTCTTTGAGATAACCTACTTGCTTTGACAATCTTTTTGCTGCTAGAGTGTAAAGTGGTCATCAAAGAGGTTACGAGAGCTTAGAAACTTCTTTCTGTAAAAGGAAATCAATGATGAAAATGCTCGTCCTGTCGCAGATTTTTTCTAGATGATGATAGAGCAGCGCTCTCCCATCTGCCAACATAAAAAACCCAACTAATAACCGAATCCGCACATCCCATTTCCATTACTATAAACAATATCTTCCTACGGAACCGAGACACTATTAATTTCATTGCCCAGGTACATGCGTACAGGCAAGTCATCGTCGGCCAATCAACGTGCCTGCACATTGTTTCAAACAACGCCGCCTGCGCGGGCGCCGCTTCCCGGACCGTAATGATGTGTGAATTTTTGAGGGTAATCAGCTGGATTGTGAAATTTCTCTTGTTATGGGTTGGCAGGTGGATTATAGGAAAGCTCGCGAAGAACTTCATCTTCGCACTTACACCATGATAAGCTTTGGAGATTATTACAATGGCTCAGTGAAAAGTGATCAACATAATTGGCATATTAGGTACCTGGCCTAGGTGCAAATAGGCAAATCAAATAGGCATGGCTAATCGTAAAAGCACGACCCAAAAATAACTAAATAATGTAAAGTTTCATGATTAAAATTCTGATAAGTAACAACATATTCGAAAGCTCCACTTTCGGGCATCCTGTGGTTCTGGACTGAGATAATTAGTGTAAGTGCTAATTATTCCATTGTTGAGCAATAATCATCTAGAAATATCCATATCGGCTATTTCTAGATGCTTTAAGATCGATGCGTCGTTTGATAAAACTAATTATTTTCAATTAATTAATTGTCCAAGATCTCCCAAATTCCCACCCCGATCTCCCCATAAATTGGCTGGTCCTCCCCGTGGTAATGAGTGCATTACCATACAAATAGAATCAGTTTAGGACGTGTATAATTGGGTCCGGCGCCCCGTCGACTCGCTTTGTACCGCCGACGGAACGAACTGAGTTTGGTGGTGAGCGGAGCGAGCAGTGAACTTTAAACGTATTAGTCTGGGTTTTAAGAATAATTTATCGTATATCGCTAAAATTTAATATCACGGTGATATTACCAAAAATATATATAATAAAGTTACCAACTTTGTAGTAAAGTCTTGTTAGTAAGAAATTGATTTAATTGTGCCAAGAAATGTTGTCTGTTTTATACTATTTCTACGTAGGTAGGTAGACTCTGAGATTTACATGTGGTTACTATGAGGAACTTCTTAGATTTTTACATTGTATCAAACTTTTCTCGCTCAGTGCATCGCTCCGCTCGCTTCAATATCCATTCGAAGCGGGACTCCGGCCAAACCGATACAATTTATACAGTCGTAGGATTGCTTTACAAATATTGGACGATGTTGATGAAGCGCGCCTCTCGTTATTTGTTCATTATTGAACGATCGAATACACTCCACCAATGATGTTGGTCCATGCAAAACTCAACTTTATTATCTTAATTATTACAATGCATTTTGTAATACAGGATTTTGAGGTTCGTTCCAGTTAATGAAACTCGTAGTAGGTACTCAATTTTTGAGCTGATATTATCGTTCACTTAGACTTCCATCGAATTGTTTTTAAAAGATTAATTAATAAAATTAAAATTACTTAATATTGAATATGAAAATGACTAGAAAAGGACAAAGTCCTACGATAAAATAAAACACAATTGAATATACGAATCAATTTACCAATTTCCAAAATGACAAGTCATTTATAATGATTTATATTATGAGTTATTATTTTAATTAAAACAACAATAAATACTAACAAATAATTAAACTAAATAAATTGTGCAGTCGCCCGAGGCACTTGGTCCATTTGGTCCTAACTAGAATTTATAGCCCAACGACAAATGTAGAGCTGGTACAAAGTTGGGCCTTCTAAGGCTGCCACGTCGTTAAATTTTATTACTAAAAAGAAAAACATTTGAGACATTTTTGACAATTTTATTAGGATTCTGGTTATAAAACTTGATACTATAATTTGGTAACGCTGTGAAAACCAATAAATAAAATAGCTACCTTGAGGTACCTCAGTCATAAAAGCTCATTTTACTTAGTATAAAATGCAAAAAAAAACTTATTTTAGACAATAAAGTTAAGTTTTCTTTAATATTTTTAGCAGAAGATAATACGTAGAATAACCTATCTGCCTTTTTTTCTTTGTAGATTTTTAAATTGTTGGCAGCCCTTAGTTGCAGACAAGGTAGAAACTAGAAATGTCCTTCGTAATAAATGGTCAGATAGACACGTAAGTAACTCAATTTACTATAGATAGATTTGAAATCACGATGCAGAATATCATGTTTTGAATTTCGGTTAGGACTGCTGCTACTGCGTAATGTAGGAATGAGTCGCGTAGATAAAGATTGGGGTTTAAAATGACATCAACATCTCACGCTTAGATCATATAAATATGATGTAGTCAAGTAAGACAGCATGAGAAATTCAAATTTCAAAACAATCTCGCTTTTTTCATAGTAAAATTCGATCGCAACTAAAGCCCTTACTAGCTATGTAGTAGGTTATTGATATAAAATGAAAACACGTCAAAGTTGTCAGAATAAATATTTAACAAAGTGTGAACAAAACGATAAAAATACTCTGTCTAAAGCTAAGAAACAAGTGTCAACATACTCCACGCACAATTAGGCACGATATGATATGATTTCCAACTCAAAAGCATTGGTTTTTACTTCGATTTCATTACGCCGCCATTATGGCCACGCGACTCACTTTATCAATAAATGCAATTACCAATCATTAATACGGATAGATCAAAAAATTTAATTGTGAAGTACGATTGCGGGAATGGGCGGGCCGGTCCGCCTCTGGGCGTAGGGAGGGCTAGTGCGACGAGCTCGGAGGAGGTAAGAGGACCAGTCGCATTTTCCATCGCGGGCACAGCGCGCGTTCCGTGCGAACCATCGACAAATTCGCGCTAGCAACACGCGATATAAAAACTTTATGCTTCTTTTTTTTCAAATATTTTGTTTTTACGCGGACTTATTTGCAACCAGTGAAAAAAAAGTGATCCAAACTTATTCTATTTTCAAAATCGTGTGACAGTAAAACAAGGATTCAGTGCAAATGGAAGTGGCAAAAAATTTACCACAAACAAAAGGAATGTTTTATTCCGTACACAAAAACTAAAGATGAAAAATAAAACTTTTTTGAATGTCAGCCGTGAACATGGATTTGACGACTCGTCGCGGCGAGTTAGAGGGGCCAGATATGTCAAGTCGGGAACAATGCCGTGACGTGACAGATGACGTCACTAGAGTGACAGCTGAAGTGCCGCCGGTTAGGAAGACGAGTTCGTTCAGTATTCGGAACCTGGTGGGGACAGAAGATTCGGATCGACCGCCCGACGGCAGCGGCCATGTTAATGAAGGTAAGTGTATAATTAAATCAGACAAGAAAGAAACGATTAGTACTCACTCAATTATTGTTTCTTTAATAGACCTACGTTAATTTAATAAACACAGTACAGGTTGGGCAGTATTTTGAGAAATTAAATGCCTTTAAACTTAAATGCAATACCTACTCGGCTATAATCCTGAAATTTTATCAGGTACTTTTTTGTATTAAGTTTTTTAATAATAACATAAGATGTATCATTTTCGTTCCATAACAACTGCTGAGTTTTGTCCATTTCTGCTGTAAATAAATGATTTTTTTATTAGTTTATTATTTTGTCGATTTTGCAACAAAATTATCATAAATTACTTACTTTTACAATAAAAAATGCAAACTATTGTCTAAAACATCATTCTCTACTATAATAATAATAAATAATTTTTTCAGGCAATATTAGAAAAGTACAATATGTTATTATTTTATTGGATTCCAATACTTGGATCTCTAAGTGTCAAAACGTATTTACTTAGGTAGGCTTTGCCGTATAATTATAATTGACCTTTGTAATTTCAATCACTAACATGTCAAGCAAATGGTACTTTGATATTCAAACACTACGAAGTGTTTTACTACGAACGGTTACCCAGCGCAGGTAAGAAATTATGTAATAACTTTATTTAAATAAAAACATATATTCTAATACTTTAGGGGAGGCCTATGTCCAGCAGTGGACTAACATGGGCTGATGATGATATCCTTAAACTGCTTATAGGTATACATAGAGGGTAGGTACATTAGTCAATATATTTAGGTGACACTTATTTCTATACAAAAAGTGCTTTCTAATAAGTCATATTATACTTTTATTAATTAAATAATTTATTTATTTTAAAAGACCAACCGTTATAAAAATACAACCTACATTACAAAGGATCAATTCCTTTGTAATGTAGGTTGTATTTTTATTATGTTTGATCTTCTTTACTCTATATTTTTATAGTATTTGCTAATATTAACTATGACCGTGATCTATTGATCAGATTATCGTTATTTAATTAGTTTATTTGTATATTAGTTATTAACCACCATCCTATGAGCTCCTTTCACCTTGTTCGCTTGGAAGAAATCGTTATCAGCGGTAAGTCCGCCAATCCCATTGCCATTCTATAAAATAACTTAAATAAAGTCCCGAGTTACTTTTAAAAGGGTAATAAAGCACTATCTGATTCTATCTATTAATGGTCTACGAATTACTGTTAAAGCAACTGATAATTCAAAACAGGAACTGAACTAGCTATGTATATAAGTTTGACATGACGATTCCTAAGCTGTGCTAGCCAATTGGCCATAAACCCAGCACGACGTGGCATGAGCACCATTATCGATAATTAAATATCATGATGCTATAATGATTGTAGAAGTGACATCGTGACGTCACACCTGACATGTTGGTAACACTGATTTTATTGAGATTTTAATGCTGCGCATTTAGAATAATTCTCACTCTAACTAGCAATAAGTGGCTATAAATGGCTATAAAATATACAATGTTGATGACAATTAAAACAATTTAGTTGTGTGATCCCTGGGTAATAAATAGTGATTTGAATATTTAATGACACTTAGAATTAATTACTTAGTGATTTTTAATGTTTAGACAGATTCTTATAGAGATTACCTAATATTAATAGTGTCTATAAAACCGTTACTGTTAATGCAAAACTATACGATACTCTACAATCAATCTAAATTTCACTTCCGTTATATGTAGATTTTTTGTAAAGATAGCCATTTTTACAAAAACATGAACACACTTTTGAAAAAAAATTACACATTAGTTTTGGCGTTTCTAGAAAAAAAAAGCGTTGTTTTGCAGGCATGTCTAAAAAAATATTTGTTTAAAAATTTTACTGATAGTGTTCCAAATTAAAAATTTTGAGTATGTTGTAATTCTATACGATTATATTTATATCTAAGTGATTTGACTTTTTCGTATTCACATTTTGAAAAGGTTTTTTAAACTAAGCAAAGTGAAGAAAGGTAATCTTAAAATAAAAGCTACTTTACAAGATCCTTAGTTTTATGTGTGAACACAAACCCCTCAACTGCGAGGCTATAACTGGTTTTATTCCCGGGTGTGGTAGGAAGCGGCTGGTTATGACGTCACTGCCTGGCACGGACGTGACGTGGGGTGGTGCAAGTAGCAGTAGGACTCTTTGGTCAACACAAGATTATTTTTTAAAACCTCGCGCGATTTTCTTTTATTTTTCGAATACCTACTGGAAACCTGGATTTGTTACGTCATTAGCGTGGACGTATGAAGCGCAAGATTTAAGAATTTACCATAATATCATTGATATGGAGGACTTTTGAGCTCTCTACATGTTTATGACTACACTATGGAGATTTACTCCTTTTAATTTGCAAAAGACCAAGTCAATTTTACGTTTACTATGCGACTACAGGATTTTATATTTTTTGAAATTATTTCAAAATTTCCCAAGTTAGGTTTCTGGCAAATACTCAACAATAAACATTACGTAATAAAATAACAAGGAACACATAACTTATTCATAACTTGCACATATCATGCCGGTAATAAAAATAACTACAATATCGCTCGTAAACTGTGCATTTCATGGTTTTTGTGCCGCTTTGTGTATTGTGTGAGTGGGCGGGATAGCGGGTCCAACGGACCGCGATCTTGTTCACTAGGGATTGTCCAAACCTTTCTGTGCAAAAAGGCTTACTAGAATATCGACAAAGACACCTTACTTCTTACTTCTTTCACCTTTCTTCTTCTTACTTTTTCTTTGTTACTTCTTATTTTTCAAATAGGGTGCTATTTGAAGAATAAGAAGTAACAGGTGTCTTTGTCGCTTCTTTACTTTATTCCAAAGATCGAAGAGGAAGAATTCTTTCAGTGTCAATTACATTCTAAAATAATAAGTTCTCGACTTATGTGAACCTGTATCTCATGCAGAAAGGACTAAAAAAATATCATATCTATCATCATAATGATATAATATTAAATATATAAATCTATCATCATAAATAGTCATACCTAATAAAAAGTGCATATTTGTAAAATAAATGAAAAAGCTAACTACAGTAAACTAGTAATTCAGTTTATTTTCATTTCTTTTTGAATTTTAGGGATTTGACCTTTTCAAAGTTACTAGGTATTGTATTTCTGAAATAAAAAAAATGAATTTTATTTAATTACTTTTTAAACTTATAGGTTATAGGTTATACCCAACTAACGACCTGTCCCGACTTCGCACGGGTCCAATGCTGATACAAAAAAATCCTCTTGAATCACTCTATCTATTTAAAAAAAACTGCATCAAAATCGGTTGCGTAGTTTTAAAGATCTAAGTATACATAGGGACAAACAGACAGACAGCGGGAAGAGACTAACGACCTGTCCCGACTTCGCACGGGTCCAATGCTGATACAAAAAAATCCTCTTGAATCACTCTATCTATTTAAAAAAAACTGCATCAAAATCGGTTGCGTAGTTTTAAAGATCTAAGTATACATAGGGACAAACAGACAGACAGCGGGAAGAGACTTTGTTTTATACTATGTAGTGACTACACAACGTGCAAATATGATCACAACCAAGAAGTCTTAATAATTTAACTGAAAAAAAAAACAAACACGTCTTCGTTACGCGTTAAAAAAATACACTTACCGGCCTTATAATGTACCCACATAAAACTAAAGTGGCTTCAGGTAAGACAAAGAATATTCATAATTTGTATTTTAATATAAGTAAATGAGGAGGTTTTTTGGGCTTTTATTAACAAAGATAATACAATCAAATAACCAATTTAAAACTAGAATTTACAATAGAAACAATTGAGCTAACTGCAGACTGTTGCAAACAAGCTACAGGTAGCTCAACTGATCCATGACAATACCAGTCGGAAGTTAAAATACATTACAGTGAATCAATAGAGCAAGATTCTACTTAGTACAAAAAAAATATTACTTTTAGGTAAACTTTTATAAGCAACCTTCCCGTGGGACTTTTCCTACAACAAGTATATTATCAAAGTAAATAATGTACAGTCATTGACAAAATAGGTCCGGTTCTAAAAGGACCGCCAGATGCATCTCGTACCGGTAATGCTTTTTACCCATTTGCTCTTAATATAGGTAATTATAATTTTTAAATAAAAATAAGTGCAAAGCAACTTGTGCATTGGGAGGTCCTGACCACCTTGCATTTTAGGAAAACTACCATTTATGTATAAATTATTTTAATACATTATATTGAATCAATATTTGTTATCTATAAAACGAACATTACAGAAGAATACACGAAGTTGATGTAAAAGACTAGGCTATGTCACTGCATACTAGCAAAAGGCAATATCACTATTTAAAAAGAAAAAAAGGATCTACCCTTCCCTACCTTATTTGTATACCTATCTTTATTTTATCTCTTCTGTTTCTGTATACTTCTTATTCACTAACTAATTTTCATAGTTTTATATGTTTTGAATGGTTAAAAATAAATATTATTCTTCATTATTTCTTTTCTATTAATAAGGTCATCAGATAAGGTTATTATTATGTCCCTAAATATTGCATTATTTTATCTAGTTGCTATGCATAACATTATAATTTTTTGATATTAGTTCGGGCATATTTGTATTCGTCTTGCACAAACGACGCCTGTTATGATCTTCCTTTTCCACCTTGGTGCCAACAAGAAATCACTTTAAGTGAGAAGGCCGCCAATTCCTTTCTATAGAAGTAGTTACTTAAGTATCCAATTCATGCTGAGCCAGGGTAATTTTTGTAAACGGCAAGTACATTTCTTTTTTGCTTTTTAAGATTCAAGTTTTATTGTGTGTTTTCTCTATGCCGTTTATAATAAATATTTTTTTTATTCTTCAGTACTGAATGTTTTATACGGTAAGTATTGAATGTTTTGTAAGGTTATGAATTAAAACAATATCTATCTATCTAAATTAAAATATTACAGCGATATTTAAAAACATAAAATCAAAACTATCACGTTGGTTTAGCCTGATAGAGTCGTAGACATTGGAAAAAAAATACTTTAAAACGACCATAACTGGTTTTATTTATTTCACTCCTATTTTTTTAATTTTAATATTACTTTAATTTAATATGTAAATCGCAAATATCATTGTAAATGACTATATTTAAGACAATAAACATTTTTTCTTAGCATAACATTTTTTGTTAGCTATTTTCTTTATTATGTTATTGATGATTACGTATTTTACATAATGCAAAATTTATACTCTGTTTATGAAGAGGTAAATAAAAGTTATGCTTGTTTTTATCTCATAAGGGAAGGAAATGGAGGCCTTTACTGTCAGAAGCACGAATAATAATTTAATAATTTTAAATTACAATATAATTCATCAAAACATTAAATATAAACGTTTTAAGGTTATTTATATACCATGAAAACTAATTTACTGTACAAAAATAAGTCTATATTTTATTCCAATCCTAGAACTACCTGTATGCAAAAATACAGCTCGATTCGTTCAGTAGTTGTGTCGTGGAGAAATTACAAACATCCATCCGTCCATACATCCAAACTTTTAGTATACCTCTATTATATTTATTAGTGTAATTCAACCGTTAATTTACTAAAGTTTAGCACGCAGGCGCAATGCACCGAGCACTTATAGGTACAAACTTACACCCTCGCCGGCTAAATACTGGGCAGGTGCGTCCGACAAAATAAATTAATTTTTACCATGTTTTTACTGAAGCAATTTTGCGTGCGACTGTACTTGCAAGGTTCAACGATCCGTGCTCTTTTTGTAATTAACTCAAGGTGATACAAAGAAAGATTGTAAATAAACGAAAATGGAGTATGTACATATTAAATTCATTTCATATTAAATGATGATTTGATATTCTCCTTGTTTAACCGCAACATTATTAATATCTACAACAAATTATTTTTATCTACTAGAAAAACCTGGAAAAATTTAGGTTATCTACGCAATACCTTTATTCACAAAGAAAATTACAATCACATAACCAAATTAGAACTAGTATTAACAATTGAGCTAATTGCAGACTGTTACAATAGCTGTTTAAGAATTCATGGTTGTAATACTGGTCTAATCATTAGCTAGGTAAAAAACGCGATCCCGAAAGAAAACCCAATTAAGATAGCAAGAAAATTATGCATTAAAGATTAACAAAAACACCAGCCAATATGGGTAAAATTACAAATTATCACGCTCGCAATGGGTAGCCACAAACCTAGGTACACACCTACACTACCTGTTTTACTAACAGTTACCATGTCGAGGTAAACCTAAGGCCAGCCTTTCATTGCCAACACCTGTATAATTAGATCAATCGATAGGTAGCCAGTCTCCTAAATGCATTTGGTTTAGTTAATTAATCTTATTTTAGTAAGAGTGCTTGAGTGGAGACTGCGACTCGGCAAACGTAGAGTACGCCCGGCTAGGTGGTGTCGAATAATTAAAGACAGATGCTGGATGTGGTAAGATGAAGGCGCTATGGCGCCCTAATGAGCGCTTTGAACCATATAGGTATCTATCTAGCTGTAAATTGGCTAAAGGATAAAGGATGACGTCATCACAAACTAAACCCACTGCTGGGTAAAGACCTACAAACTCTTGTGCCACTCCACACGATCCTGCGCAAGTCTCATCCACGTTCTTTTTGCGATGTTATGGTAATAATTTATATCTATTTATCCTATTAATACATATTATAAACGCGCAAGTTTGTAAGTATGGATGAATATTATCACGCAAAAACTATACGGATTTTGTTGAAACTTGGTACACATATAGTTTATGACCTGGAATAACATATTGGCCACTTTTCGTCGCGAAAACCCCACGGGATCGAGAGTTATGCAAGTGAAACCGCGGGCACCTAGCTACTATAAAATAGTTTATTATCTTTATTCTAACAAAACATTCTACTTAAATACTCTATTTAAATACTTCTGTATATTATTCAGAATTGGTCAGCTCAACAACTATGTAAGTGAAGTCACGGTCAACGGTGCAAAATAGAGTTGGTAACTCTAACCTTTCTTAGTAGCACTAGACACACCTACCTGCCTAGTCTAGTTATAATTAGCACTTTCCTTTGAAGGCTCGGCTAGACAGTAGAAAGCCCCCGGGTTCAACCGTCAAGGGATGATTTATAACCGACCGGGCCGTGCCCGGGACGTACCGCAAAGCCACGGGCTGCCCGTGGTACATGCGCAATAAAGACCTCCATCGAGATCTCAAACTCGAGTCCATTGCCCACTTCATAAAGACTGCTTCCCAGCGTCATTATGAAGCGGCAGCTGATCATTACAATCCCCTGATTTCCACCATTCCCGATTATCCCGTGGATAATCCGCCCACGAGTTCTCTCCTCCGTAGACCGAGACACGTTCTCGGTGACCCCGTTGACCCAATCACCGCCGCTAACCCGGAGGTGACGTCAACTAGTACCGATTCGCTTCCGCACACTACACACACGATCAAAAACCGACCCCGCCGGATGCGGGGTCGAAGAATTCCCCGCTTCCGCCCATAGGTGCACTTGTGCACTTAGGCGAAACCTCCATACCCTCTTGTAGCATCTGGCAACAGCCCAAGCCGAGGTTCGCACCTAAGTGGTGGCCCTTGCGCGTGTTGCCCCAACCTAACTTTACCGGTGTGGCGCCCTCTGCGCCCGCCAAAAGTCCGGTAACGCTGTCATGGCCATCTGCGGTCAACAGCATTAAAGTCCATTCGAAAAAAAAAAAAAAAACGGGACGTACCGTGTACTTAGAAGATTACCACCTGTTATTTAACGCCCTACCAGTTGACTTGAAAAGCAATGATAGTCCTAATGTTTTTAAATCCAAATTGATAAAGTTTTTGTTGGAAAAGGATGGCT
This sequence comes from Eupithecia pulchellata, assembly GCA_963931895.1. NCBI lineage: Eukaryota > Metazoa > Arthropoda > Insecta > Lepidoptera > Geometridae > Eupithecia > Eupithecia pulchellata. Next base: position 11,906,408 of record OZ007525.1, read on the forward strand.
TGAAATTTTGACTCTGTAATTTTGATAGCATTAATAAAATTTTAAGAGACAACTTTCTATTTTTTTTCGATTTATAGGTATACTATATTAGATGTATTCAAGTACAATTCAAATATTGTTCATGAATAAATAAATCAATCAAACAAGCAGACTAACTTAACATACGTTTCGTACGAAGTAGTTATTAAAAAGTGCATGATTCGTGTCCACATTCGTGTCCGTATCCGTCTATTAATGTAGGTATGTAACGTCTAAGAACCCGGCCTTGGCCCGGCCCGGTCACGGACCCTAAGTTTAGCCGTTTAGAGCTCGTGCAAGTAATATGCAGGTTCACGTACAATTTGCTAAACAAAACGTGTAGGTTTTATCTTTGCTATCAAAGCTTTGAATGATAATCATCATCATCATCACCAGCCTATAATAGTCCACTGCTGGACATAGGCCTCCCCTAATGAGCGCCATAGATGGCATTATCATTTGGGGGTTAATGCCCATAATCCCCACGCTGGGCATGCGGGTTGGGGATCGCAGTTCGGTGGAGTTGTTCTGCAGAGGGCGCTGCTGCCCGCCCCCCGCGGCCCCGGTGTGTTTCCCTTAGTCGCCTCTTACGACACCCACAGGAAGAGATGGGGTGGTGAAATTCTATGCCATCACCACACAGCAATGTGAATAATAATATTAACTTTCAATTGTAAATACTTCTTATATGCATCTTTTATACATGCAAATTCCAAGTAAAAACAATAAAGTATTCTCAGATCAAAAGTTTCCAAATTATATTTTCCATTTTATTTAATTGAAAAGGCGCAAATTGTCAGGTCTTTTTAATTTGCTCCCCTTGAAGTACTAACTCTGAGGACTCTACGGGTTTTCAAAAATTTCTCTGAGCGTCTGGTCGAAGCGACATGTGACCCGAGAGCTGGTCAGTATCTGGCGCAGCGCATCATCATTGCCATACAGCGAGGCAATGCAGCCAGCGTCTTGGGTACACTTCCGTCTGGTATTGATATAGATCAATTAAGCTACCTCTAGTTTGTTTGCCACAGTCTGTAAATAGCTCAATTGTTTCAACTGTAAATACTAGTTCTAATTTGGCTATTCCATTGTTATTTTCTTAGTTCAACATCACATCACCAGCCTATAATAGTCCACTGCTGGACATAGGCCACCCCTAATGAGCGCCATAGATGGCATCATTATGTGGGGGTTATTGCCCATAATCCCCACGCTGGGCATGCGGGTTGGGGATCGCAGTTCGGTGTAGTTGTTCTGCAGAAGGCGCTGCTGCCCGCCCCCCGGTGTGTTTCCCTTAGTCGCCTCTTACGACACCCACGGGAAGAGTTGGGGTGGTGAAATTCTATGCCGGCACCACACGGCAAGTAATTTTCTTAGTTAATAAAGTTTATTTGATCCTTTCTTCACAACTTTTAAAGTTTATTACTCTGCACCATAACCGAACCGCCATCATTCTTTGCAAATTTATCGCTAGAATTTTGATGCGAATGGCTATAACCGTTAAACCATTATAATATTAATGAGGATTGCTTTTACGCCCGCCACGATAGACTCACATCATAAACTCTGCAGGAAAGTAGGTAAGCATGCATTTACATGCTTACAAAGAAAATCTTGTGTTTCTTGTCGAATCATCTAATACAATGTATAATCATGGTTTCTTGATTCATTAAATTTGTTTATTTTTGAATTTTGGGAAAACTTACAGCTAGAACATTACAAAATAATAAATATTATCTAAATAAGTTGCCGAAGGCGCCTTACAAGTTTCCACTGCCAGCAAAATAATTTTAGTTTGGTAGAGATTCAATGGATGACTAACATAAAAAAAAAATATGTAAATCACGGTATTTATTAATCCAGAAACATAATGGATCCTATTGAATGTTCCTCGTGCCAATTGAACTATACTGATTTATATTATGTCTGGCCGAAGAAATGGCTTTTGTTGTTACAGATAAAAATCTGTTACGGCCACTCAACCAAGGTGGCCAAAAAGTACTGTAAAGTCGAGATAAGAACGTTAACACTCAACGTTTCTTTAACTCCATCACAACCCGATGACTCACCGACTAAAATCTCCTAAAACGCTACTAAAACTAGAATTCCGGAATACCGAAAACAGTAAATTCGTTAATCCATCCTTATCCTTAAGTGGTGATCAGGACAGGAGTCCTTCCATCAAGGTGTACCTTTATTTATAGTTTGTGAGGTCGCGCGTGCGGCACAAATGGGCCCGTGATAACTCTCACTTTTAAATCCTTTTATACCCGTGTCAACATACCCAAACATAATAAATCTCAACCTTAAATTACCTCTTTAGGGTCCTTATTCGATTGTATCGGAATCGCACTTTAAATTCCAGAAATATAAGTGATTTGTTCAGTTATCAGCACTTTATTTAGGGCCGATACGTCTGGATGTTTGTTTGTGTGGATGTTTAGCGTTCTTGGGATGCCTGCGTCGTGTTGTGATAAATTGTGGGGTTTCAATTAGTCCCTTCTAAACATTAGGGGAATCGGTACGACAAGGTTTCGGGGGTTTTTAGAATAAAATTAGATAATCATAGGGAAAGTAAAAGGAGAAATCGAGTAAAAGTGGAGTAAATCAAAGGAGTTTATCAGAACGTTTTTAGTTTGTTAACCTAATTACATTGCTACATATCGGGATAGCCTCAGTATTTAGGAATCTTAACCTATCTTCAGTCTTTAAAACTAGTAATTTGGTCATTAATAATTGTCTTTAATTAATTGACTATTCACTACTAAGTGCGCTCCTCTCAAAACGAATTTAAAAGACATACACAACATAGGTTAAAAGTATGTCCTACTGGGACATACTTACATTATTAATTAGAACAAGAAATTACTCGGAATAAATCAAACTATCAATCAAGAGACGCTTACCTGAAAGGTTGGCCCTTTACAGAAAAACTAGCGGTCCGGCTTTAAAAAAAATAGGTACCTAGATAAATGCTATTCTAATACAAACAATAGCAGTACTGGGTGAAAATATGCTCAAATTGCAAATCATTTGCATGAGAAATTCATCCGTCACCGGAGCTTTTAGAATCGTACTTACATTGAAACAATTATTTTTTATTAACCCCCTAATGATGTTCTGCTCTGAAGATCCGTAGATTCAAACCGCGGGTAATTTACTAGCTAATGGCGTACCTTATCTCGTCTAATTAAAATGCTATTTGGCACAGCACTACTGTCTTGTATTGTCACTTTGTTCTGATGCTTATCTGCATGACGATTGTGCGAGTAAGGGAGCGTTCTTGGTGGGCTTATAGCGTATGCTGAAGCGGTTTAAATTTTCCTCGGTTCTGTCCACTGCTAACCAAATATAGCCTGATGCCAGCATATTTTCACCATGATCTGCTATTATTTGTATCAAAATAGTATTAATCAAAGTTCCTGCTACAAGCTTTTTTGAAAATCGTTATCTAGCTACATAAATATTACGAAAACATGTATTCTTGGCTGTAAAAATGCGAGAAGGTTTAATTTCATTTTAGTAAAGGATTTTGAAAAAAGTTGTGGCAATAACATAGGTTAATACTATGTTAATACAAACAATTGCCGATCTTGGTGATAATATGCTCAAAATGCAATTCATTGTACTACGTTTGTTGTAGTAACTCTTCCATCGCCATCCGTATGTATTTTTAATACCCCTTTTATAACTTGGCTGAAATATCATCGTCATTTCCCATTTCTAACTGGACAATAACCATATGTATAAATTACATCGAGTTGTTGAATTATCCCCATAATCAAAACAACATCAGAGTCAAAGGATGGCCACAATTTAAAACCGATTGTCAGCTCCCACATGACACTTTGTAACATATAATAAAATTCAATTTATCTGACCGGTTGTAAACGTATGACACTTTCTAATTCACCCTTTTGTAAAGGGGTGATAGTTGGATGGACTGGGGTAAATTTTAAAGGTAGCATAAGGCGACACTTTTCTGTAGACAAACTTTTTGAAATATTTTGTCATAACTCGAGTACTTACTCCGTAATCTCTGTACCTCATAGTAAATATAAGAGTTGTATTCATAAATATAATAGGGTAAAACTATATTATTATAAACAAAGAATAAATAAACTAAGCATATTTACATTAAATAACAATGAAATAACCAAATTAGAACTAGTATTTGCAACTTCTACAATTTAGCTAACTGCACACTGTCGCAAACAATCTACAGGTAGCTCAACTGAGCCAACGCGATCCAACTTGTATTGATATAAATATTTGTCAAAAGTTCAAAACCCTCGGCGCGCGAGCACACTCGCACCTGACTTGTATAAAAGTGGCGACTTACAAACTGTTGAAGATGGAATATGCCTTTTTGCTGTAGCCAAATCTCTGGACAATTTGACTACAACGAAGCTCTGTGGCGCGGTGTGCGAAGGTCCGTGAAGGTGGGTTCGATTCCCGCCTTAGAACTTTTTGCACGATCTGCAGATATTTTTTCAGTGTGTTCTGGACGATTTCTATGTACAATAAAAATATATCAATGTAATCTATTATTTTATGTATACTAGACATCTAGTGCCCATAACACAAGCTCTGCTTAGCTTGGGGCTAGATGATGCTGAGTGGATTGACATTATTTATTATATTTAATTGCAATGTTGCCATAATGATATTTATCAAGCATTCGTTAAAACAATTAGTTTTAGAAACCATAAACGTGATTAGCCGCAGTTAATGAGCTATCAACACCATAAACTTGAGTAAGGTCATCGGGTAATTGCGGCGATGTGCTAAAATATGTTAGAAATAGCATGGCTTTGTTAAATAAACCTTGACAGAGGGAACCTAAACTTAATGTGCCTTCTTGTGAGGCTAGATAATAATACTCAGTGGCCCAGCGTTTGAAGATACTCAAGCGACGAATTTATATGAATACTACTAAATCGTTACTTGGTGGTTGGAGAATATTCATCATCATCATCATCATCACCAGCCTATAATAGTCCACTGCTGGACATAGGCAATATTATTATTTTGGAGAATATTAGGTACAGTTATTTCAATTTTGAATTATTTTTTCATTATTCAGTTAAGCTAGCTATTTAACAGTCTTCAATTAGCTGAATTGTTTTAATTGTAAATAGTAGTTCTAATTTGGTTATTTCATTGCAATTTTCATTCTTATGTCAGAGATTAGGTACTCGACTTTTTTCAATATATTTCAAAAAATATGAAACCTACAACAATTTCAAACTGTTTTGAAATGTACAAAATGGTGCCTTACATAATTTTTTTTATTTCAGTATGTGTATCATCCTGACAAAATTTTTACTTAGCCTATGCCTCGAGGAAAAGAGAGCATAGATACAGTGTGTTATAAACTCTACATCAACATCTATCTATGCTTATATAGGGACAAATGTTTGTACAATCTACAGATATTCATGGGGTGTATATGACAAAAATCTCTAATCGATCTATCTACTATATTGTTTAATGTAAGTATATCAGTCATCTAGTACCCTTAACACAAGCTCTGCGTAACTATGTAGGTGATGCTGTGTGGGTTGTCCAGCATTATTTATTTTATAGGTACTTGTACTTATAGTAATTCAACGAAACATTTTGTGAGTCCTCAATAAACACTGAAAATAATGTCATACGTTACTCATTCAACACACCAACACACCATCATACACACAAAATTAGCCCATTATTACGTGTCAGCGTAGGTGGCCAGCCAAATTGCTGCTACCGAAGGAATATTAAAACCTCATTAGGTTATTTTGTTCACAGGGGTAACGGGGCGATTAACGACTCATTCTGCTTACTGACTGTTGGGAACATTTGATATTTAGATTACAATAACTTTATTTCTTTAGGCGTACTTAGGCACAGGTCAAATTTTATTATAACTAGCTATCATCATCATCACCAGCCTATAATAGTCCACTGCTGGACATAGGCCTCCCCTAATGAGCGCCATATCTATGGTATCATTATTTAACTAGCTATACCTAATATGAATTAAGGAACACACATGAAACAACATTCGAAAGAAATAAAATCTTATGCAAATCTAAAAATAAAACTTACGGCAATAGACAAATTGCCAATGCTGCCAACATTGTGGGTCCTACGGTGACATTTATAGGGAATAGATATATAAAAGTGTTTATATATATCAACTGTAATTTTTATATGCTGTTAATACCAACTGTAATTTTCTTTGTTAATACATTCTAACTACGACAATATAATTAATAAAGAAAGAATAAAAAAATGTGTGTTATAATAAAATCTTTAAGCAAATTAGAAAGTAGAATTAACACTAGAAACAATTGATTGGTGTTAAAATCAAAATCAAAAAATCAAAGTGCTTTAGTTCCTTTAGACCTTACAGGACTCTTGGACACGTCACAAAATACAAATTACATTAGTAATACTGGGAAATAAAGTGATCACTTTGATTAATTGTTCACTTCAATCTTTTTAAGGTAAAGTAAAGAAGCGAACAAGAAACCTTTACCTTGTTAGCTTGTTAGTTTTCGAGTTGGAGCAAAACTCGTCCCAAACTTTTTTGTCATCTAGATAATCTGATACTTTATAGTAAGCTTTTTTGCAAAGAACAGTTTTAACAATCCGTTTAAATTTATTTATAGATAATTTTTGCAACTCACTTGGAGTTCTGTTGTAGAAGCGTATACATTGCCCTTTGAAAGACACATTAATCTTACGTAGCCTAGTAGTGGGCACAGCGAGTTTATTCTTATTTCTAGTATTAACATTATGTATGTACCTATATCGCTATTTTTAATGAACTTATTGATATTTTTATGAGTGTACATCAATTTTTCATAAATATATTGACATGTTACTGTCATTATGTTTATTTCTTTGAATTTTTCACGCAAGGATTCTCTGGGACCCATATTATATGGTGTTAATATCTGCAGCGTTCCCCCACAGCAGTATGCCATAAGACATAATACTATGGAAGTAGCTGAAATAGACTAGTCTAGAAGTATCAACGTCTGTAAGATGACGGATTTTTTTGACTGCATACGCTGCAGAACTAAGTCTCTTCGATAGCTTATCTATGTCCCATTGAAGTTTATTATCTAAGGTTATTCCTAAGAAAAGTTATTGGTTTTATATACTTATTTTTTTGTCTACTTAAGGAATAACTTAAGGAATAAATGAAAATAACTAATATAAATAGCGCAATTAACAATTTCCAGAGGTTACTAAAATGTCAAACTTAGTAATAAATGAATGACGATGACTATGACTTGGATCGTAAACACTAAATTTCATTATATTATACGTATGCGAAAGTTTGGATGTTTGTTATACTTAACAAACAGCCTTCCAACTATCGCTTTCCTTCCATCGCTTACCCTAGATAGCTATTCGACATCATAACTGACGATATAAAAATACACTACACACGAAAATACACAATATAAAAAGACACAAGAAAAATAACGATATTTATAAAGGACGAAAGTTCCTGACACAGCCCGGGCAGTTGTCTATTTCCGTTAAGATTTATGCCAGCAATCTATGTCACTAATTTCAGAGAAAACCTAAAACGATTTTATTTACGAGGCCATTGTGTAAGGCCTATTACGAGCAACCATTACCGTACACTTTCATTACAGCCCAATATTTGATCACAAAACCATGAACAATAAATGAGCCAATCCAATTTGTCTACTTAACATTATCTGACCAATCAGAACTCAAATAACTGTTCAAACAAATACCACATCTCTATAATCAAAGCCTTAGAGTTCTAAATTGAGCAGTATAACCAAAATGACTTCTATTATTGGATTAATGTTCTAATGTTGTATGAAATTGCTCAATAAAGCTCACACAATGGTCGTTAACAAAATATTATTGTACGAAAGTTGGTACAACTCGATTACGTTACCTATAGTATGATAGATGTCTTCATAATGTCTGGAGGTACGAGCTATTAAGTATATTATTTTGGTTGTTTTATTACCGCTAGTTGTGTAATTTGAATCAAGTTATCGGAATGTACCTTGGTCATTTCAGCTGATGTATTTGTCTTTCAAGAAAGTTGCGGGAAACTGCTGTGATTGTTGAGTTGAAGGAATAGTGGTGAGCTTAATAATAATAGGTAAAACTGCATCAAACAATAAAACAATATCTCGGTGAGCTTTCATAATAATAGGTAAAGCTGTATCACTACATTCTATAAAACAATGTCGTCCTGCTGTCTGTCTGTTTATCTCTATGAATGCTTAGATCTTTAAAACTACGCAACTGATTTTGATGCGGGTTTTTTAATAGATAGAGTGATTCAAGATCAAGGTTTGTACCAGCATTGCACCCGTGCGAAGCCGGGACGGATCGCTAGTAGTTAAATAAATACATTTGGGGATAAATAAATAATACGGTCAATCCACACATCATCTAGCAACAAGCTAAGCAGAGCTTGTTTTATGGGTATCGAATCGACAACCTCCTACGTCGCAGGCAGACTACGCCCACCACGCCACAGAGGTTGTCAAAAGTATTCTAGTTTGGATACCCAGAATATAATAAATAAATAATAATAAATAGAGCTTGTGTTATGGGTACTAGATGACTGATATACATAATACATTATTATTACATATATAGATATTTTTTATTATACATAGAAAACGACCAGACCATGAACAAATATCTGCAGATTGTACAAATATTTGTCCCAAGGCGGGAATCGATCCCGCAACCTTCTGCGTCGCAGGCGGACCTTCGCCCACCGCGCCACAGAGGTTGTCCACCAATATAATAAAATCAAGAATACCTTGATTTTATTAAATTGGTTCCGTAGCGTTACCAGTTGATTTTCCTCCACCTATCCCATCCGTCATCATAACCTAAATGAAGACGATTCAGTCATCATGAAGCAAATCATCGCGTTGATACAATTATAATGGCTCCCACATTACGTTGTTTAGCTTGCAATTAACTTGAGATCATGTTCACATTACTGTTGCATTTGCTGACGAAAAAACGGGTTTAGACGATGATGCCTTACTAGCGTTTGCTCGTGACATCCGCTGCGTGGATTGCGTTGTCTTATAATGTTTTTGTCAAAGTAAAAGATGAAAGAAATAAAGAAAATCGTTTATTTGGCTTAAATTAGAAAACATTAGTACAGAAATAAAACTTAGAAGTAAAAAATTAAAACATCGTACAGCGTATGAACCAAAAAGGTCCTGCCTCATGTTGCTTGAACCTATTGGCCTTCAAACTCCTTTTTTTGTCTTAACTCTATTAAATAAAACTATAATGTCTGTTGTTATTTTCTTTTTCTGATGTACATAATGCACTAACGCATATTTGTATCATGAGTTGAAATAGGTGGCAGTACTAATTTGGGTCTGAATAATAATAATAACTCATTTATTTCAGTCATCATACGAACCTTTATGTATAACTTATTCTAGGACCAAAAAACTTCGTGTCTTAGTCATTAAGATTTTTACATTCATATGTATCATAATGTTAGTCTGTAAGATATTTGTTAATCTAGACAGAAAATTTCTATAATCAATATCACAAGCTTAGAACTAGACCAGACCACATCCGGCGTAGCCATTCAGAGAGGACCTGCGGGCTGCGCGCGCGCACAAAAACAGCGCCCGCTTGAAACCTCAAATGAGCGTCATTTCCACAATTGCTATTGCTGTGGTGTTTGTTGAAGCGTTTGTTTTATTTACTCTATTTGCTCCGACAGTGGTGGGCAACCTTTTGTCTCACTACTTCAAACATTTTTACTCATTTATTTTAGGGCATTTTGACTCTTTTATTTGGTAAAGTTTGTTTAAATTGAGCCTGGTACAATTATTTTTTCCAAAACACGATAAACTATTCGATGAAACTAAATAAGGACTTTTTGGTTTTATCCATGCAATTTACATAGAATGTGAAGTAGCTAAAGTATTGTACTTACTCCCTAAGTCCAAAGCAAAGCGGTAATTAAATACGTAGACTTTCTATATTATCCATTATTCTCACTTTACATATTTCTACTAATGTTCAAGTGTTCAGGTTTCTACAGAACACCGCCAAAATAGTTCGACAATCATTGATAGAGGAATGTCAAATGTCTCTCTTCAGACTTTTAAAAAACAGAGAGACTTTTCGACTGTGATAATTTATCACTTATTGGCGAAAAATCTTTTATCACTGATAAAAATGTTGATCTCCCCTGCCCACCGGCTCGTGTCACTCCGCTCCATTTCTCCTCTCTCAATGGCCACTTCAAATCGCCACGATCCGTCCTTTTTCTTCGCCATTCAGTTTTTCTCGACTGAATCGCTTCTCGATCGCTGATTTGTTTATAACGACTCAGTGCACGCGTGGGTCAGTAATGGTTAGTACTAGTAGACTTTATACTAATGTCAGAAATCCAGCTTTCATTTAGGTATAGATTTTTGTTAGTTCTTTTAAAAGGTATATTTATGCATTTACTAATATTGTAAAGATTAAATATTTTATTGTTTGTTTGGATTCCTCTACGGCTCCGAAACTACTGGACCGATTTGATCAGAGATAATGGTGAAAATTCTTTCATCATTATCTCTGATGAACATAGACTATAGACTTTTTTCACAAAAGTTGGGAAAAACATGTACAGTCTTACTACAAAAGATTGATAAAACAATGTTTAAACACGTGTTTAGTTAAACAGTGTCTAAGAGATAAACAGTGCCTAAACAACTGTTTAAAATTTCTTACCACAAAAACATGTTTAGCGTTTATTTAACTAAACACTGCCTAAATTGACGTATGCTGATTTTAACTTGGCAACCCTGAGAAACGATTCGTTTTACGCATATTTCATTTGTTGAGTCTTTGTGTTTCCTAACGATTTCTTTTTGTTTTAGTTGATAATACGTATTAACTAAGTTGGAAAATTCATTAAAAGTACTTTAAAATTAATCTGATAAGTCTGTAATTTTTAACGGCTGGTTTTCCTAGATATAAATATGAAAAGCTTTTTGTACATTAACAACGGAACGGAACGTACTTTTTAATGACAGCTCTTGCTTCTGACAGTGGGTTCTGTCTGTGTGTGACAAAAACTATAGATAGACAATAATAACAAAGGGCACGTACCTACCTGATGGCGGGCCCAGTTTCGTAAGGCACAAGCAACTTGAATTTGAGGATCTAAGCACCTACCACGAGAATCATGTGGAATATCATCTTTAACTAGGTCAACATTTTTTTTTCCCGAAAGCTTTGCTGAACCTGTACCGTTTTCTGAAGTTATATTCAATTCATTGTAATGTTCGAAAGGATTAACTCGCACTCGGTACACTTGATCATGTTATTTATCCATAAATTCCATGTCGTCCAAATCATTAAAATCAGCATAATCGGAGATATCCATTGCTATTTACGCATTACGCACTAAGAAAAAGCAATATGGCGATGGTTAAACACGTGTTAGACAGGGAGTTGCTGTTGTTTAAATTTAAACAATGTCTAAACCTTGTCTAACTCTAAACAACGGCTAAACATGGTTTTGTGGTATCACTTTTGCTAAACAACTGTTAAACACGTGTCTATGTTTTTTGTGGTAAGGCTGGTAAACTTCAAAAATGTGAGTAAATTTTTATTATTTTTGTTAAATGCTGGTGTGTAGCCAGGGCGGACCGCTAGTCTTCAAAAGTTTAAGGATCAAATACCAAGTCATTGTTAAAACATTTGAAGTTTCAAAAAATTTCATCATGTCATATTGTCATTTTAGAAAAAAAATTGGAATTTTGAGTTTTCCAACATTTTAGCACAGAATTTTTTTTTAAATAGGTACTTTAAACTAAAAAATATCGTGTGTTACCCAAACTACACGAGTTTTTCAATTACGAAACCCACCTGACAAAACAAAAAACTTAATAGCACTTTCGTCTCGGCCCCTGTTCATTATTTCCCAAAATCTAATTTTCAGCAAATCTTTCCATCATTAGACCGAGAAATGATTCCCTCACGGTTATTCCAAGACAAAGATGTAACAATAACTACGTAGAACCGATTCGTCAGATTCATTTTGGGCTAACAGATTTTGATGATGTTTCTTTTGGGTGATAGAAGCTTGGGAGTGGAGCGGAAACAATGATGCCATAAAATTTTATAATTTATCCGCTAGCTGATATTTAGGGTGGCTGTAGTTAGAACTAGTAAACGGTGGGCAGGAATGTTTGCCCCAGATTAGTGGCCTTGTGCTCTCAGCTCGATAATGGTAGTTTATTGAGCTACCTATAAATCTAATTATAATGTCACATCGAGTTTACATGAGTAATCAAATGTTATTACGCTATGCCACACCTATGTGATTTCCTATTGGCTGCGGGTTCTCCAGTAGAATACTGTAGGTGCGTAGACAGCAAATATTTAGAAAAATAAAATAGTAACAAAAATATATACGTATAAATGGCCGTCACGTACACAAAGGGTGATTTGTGTAGTCTGTTTATCTAAAAATGCTAAAAATTGGGCAAAAAATCAAAGTACGTATAGGTATTTATTTGCCCCAAGCTTCGTCCTCAATACCACCCTGAGGCAAAAAACCTCATTGGATGTTATTAGGAGCGGAGATGCGATCGCAGCAAATCGATTTGGAGTCGCCGCGTGAAGTTTGTTTAGCGGAACGGTGGCAGGCTGCAACGGGTAGGGGGAGGGGGGAGACATGCGCAGGAGTGCCTTCACGCCTGCCTAGCGTTATTGTAACTAATCTGGTCTTGGAGAGTGCTAGAAATCTAATATTATAAAGAAGAAAGATTTGATTGTTTGTTTGTTTGAATTGAATAGGCTCCCAAAACTACTGGACCGAGTTGAAAAATTCTTTCACCATTACAATCCTTAATTTTCTCTGATGAACATAGGCTATAGAATATTTTCAAAAAATTTCTAGGTATCTAGGTTTAAAATTACGTAACCTGAACATAAAGCAATACGTGCTACGTTTCCGCTGGACGGTTAATTGCGATATTTTATTTGATTATAAATCCGTTTTCATTATCGGTCCCGATTTCCATTGAAAATAATTAATAAAATTGCACAGTATTTTACGTCCATTATTTGTTGGAGAACTGTCTTAATTGAAAAGTACGGCTGCTATTCGATGAAAATGGGGAAGCCTTATATTTGATGTATAGGCTGCAAAAACTGGTGGTTAAAGACACTCTACGACGACACTCGGTACTCCCGACATCCTTCCCCAAGGATCTGAACCAACTTTATCACCTGCAGCCCATTATGAGTGAGCCGTCATAGAAACCCACATACTGACCTAAACGCCTTATTTACAAACAATTCTTTAGATAACATCTATGTTTGGTAAATGAAATTATCATTTCTAAGTGTTGCAGGGCTAATATTATTAAGGTGCTGGTAATTCCGCGCGTTAATGTCTGGAATAATTTACTGAGATGTATATCGCGGTAATCGCTTCGAACAGAGGGGGTTAATACATGGTTGGAATTTCTTTCCAGAAGACGCAAGGTTTTGAACCTGGCTGAGAAGGCAAATTGTATTGTTGAATTGGGTTTGTAAGATTTAAGCTCGGCTTTTCTGCACCTATCAGATAATCGGATGACTCGCTAATAACAATCTTTTACAAACCTCTGTGGTTATCTTAGAGCTATTTTGATTAGTTTCCTATTTAAAACTATTTAATTATTTAAATCCTTAAGGAGGTGGTATAGTTTTTTAATGGTGCTACAACATATCATTAGTTAAACGATTTTTTTTTCACATAACATGACAAATACAACGTTTTTTACCTTGACGTCATTATAACGATTGGTTACGGCTCAGTACAGTACCACTTTTAGTGGGTCGTATATGCTTATGTCCAGTGGACTGGCTGATATGATGATGATGACAAAGAAACAGCCAGCAACGACTTGTCAATTGGGTCACCGTCTCATCTGTTTTACGGAGTAAAAATAGTCGGGCCGAACATTTACACCGTATATTCGGTATTAAGTTTAATTCCGTGGTAGCATTCGCATGTTTATTGTCTGTTTACACGAAACATTTATTGCCTTATTATTTAGGGGACTGGTTGCTCAGGATCGTTGTAACGTGACGTCTGTTGCCCTAAAATAAGGTGATTAGGGACCGGTGTTACCCAAATAAACACTGATGTTACACCCTTTATCTAAAACTCCTTGTTGAAAGTATGTGTCGTTCTACCCCCAAGGGGATAAAATAGGGGATGAAAGTTTGTATGAAACTTTGTTAATTTTAAACCGATCGGGTTGAGACTTTGCTTTCATAAAGCTATTATGACGTAGGCATCCACTAACGCGAGCGAAGCCGCGGGATAAAGTTAGTATTTTTATAAACATGCAGATTCATGCTAAAATTATTCGTTACCTAAGTGTGGCAGTCGGTTAGTAACCTACCTATATGTTAGAGGTGATAATAATATACCAAAGCTTCAGGTAATTATGATTAATGACTTTAAAACAATTATAGCTCCATTTATTTATGTAAATATTCGTTATTTCATCATAATTACGGACACCCCTAAATTAAGATGGTGCTTGATAAGATAAAACGATAACACAATCACATCCTGTGTAATTACCGGCAATTGAGCGCTTTTGGTAAATTTGTTAATAATTTCACTGCCATACAAAACATTGGTACTGTGCTTATTTATTAATATCGTAATGCCGACCACTGTGGCATGGTGGATGAAGGTCTTCCTTCCGAATTGAACCAGTAACACAGGAGGTTACTGGTTCAATTCCTGTCTTGGGACAAGTGTTTGTATGATCAGCAGATATTTGTTATGTGTTGTATATTATAAAACCGATATCTTTGTTATGTACACTCGAGAGCAATGAATCCGGGTCACTCAAAGAATCCAAAAATCTCGGAAAGTAAGAATGCTAGGTTAATGCAATAAATTGTTCTCCGACGAATCAAAATTTATGCTCTACAAGCACGATGGAAGACACAGAGTGTATAGAAGACCAGGGGAAAGATTCAAGCAAGCATGCATCGAAGAAAAAGTAGCCTACGGTGGTGGGTCTGTACTTGTGTGGGCCGGAATTTCCTCTGAAAGTCGCACAGAGCTGGTGATCATAGAAAACGGCTCTTTAACTAGCGTAAGATATGTGGAAGAAATCCTCAACGAACACGTTGGTCCATTTATGGTCAATTTGGGTGAGGATGCTATATTTATGCATGACAATGCCCGACCTCATACAGGTAGGATTGTGTATGACTACCTTCAAGAGATGAACATTACTTGTATGGAGTGGCCAGCGCGCAGCCCGGATATCAACCCGATCGAGCATGCTTGGGACGAGCTAGGGAGATGCGTAAAACAACGAAACCCTCCCCCAATCACGCTTCCTGAGCTCAAAATTGCTCTCACAGAGGAATGGGAGAATATTCCCCAAAATCGTATAAGGAACTTGGTGTACAGCATGCCAAACCGCGTAAACGCAGTAATGGAAGCACGAGGAGGTAATACGAAGTATTGAAAACAAGAAAAGTTCAAAAATTTCATGTTTCCTATTTTTGTTTTAAGGAGAGATCAGCAGTTTTTTTTCTTTATGTAATTTTATGTAAATAAAATGTATGGTGACTCATATTTTTTTAACTTTCATTTAAGGAGTATTAAATTGTCTATTAAATACAATTTATTGCATTAACCTAGCATTCTTACTTTCCGAGATTTTTTGGATTCTTTGAGTGACCCGGATTCATTGCTCTCGAGTGTATTATATGCGCAATCTAGCACCCGAAACAAAGCTCTGTTTAGCTTGAAATTAGTGTGTATTATCATGCATATTTTTTATCAATGGGTTTTGCTATAACTATTTAATTAGAAACAAACGAACCGAGGACGCGCTGATTTTCTCTTACGGATCGCTCTTAGGTCTGAACCTTTATTATCTATGAAATAGGAAACTCCTTGTCCAAATAGTGTGACGTCACAATGTATTCTAAATACAATGTTATTCGATTCCACGCCGCTGCTGTCTTATCATACCTATGTGTGAAACGCGTTGGGATTGGCAATCAGATACCTAGGTGCTAATTTGAGCTTTCTAATGATACTCAAACGTGTGTCTGTGTTTATCCCTCAAAATAGCAGTAACAAAAAATAATCATGTCGCAAGATCTCTTACACAAAATTGAAACCGATTTCATCATCGGAAGTCTTAAACAATCTAATACCAGTAATAAAAAACGTATTTCCGGACGAAATGAAAATGTACCCAAAACACCTTCTGATGACAACCTTAACTTCCGGGCCACACCGAGACATGTCGCAACTCTGTCATTAGAAGCCGAAACCGACGTGGCGTCAACCAACAAAGACAAACCACAAATGGTTGATACATCATTTAAATAGGCAGATGATTTAAGCAAAATCGTCGTGGAACTCTGCAATGACGAACAAAACTCTTTTATACCTGTAATTCACGCCACGGACGATGATAAAAAAGTCGGCAAAGCTACTGATGGCGCCTTGTCATTAGCGACTTCCGAAAGGGGCGAGGGTTTTTTGCGATGTCTATCGGTGTCTTGGCTTTTCTGTATCACTACAGAAAGCTCTGAATGTAAAATGAGCTCTATGTCAATGAATCATGATTCATCAAGTCGAAGGACACCAAAATAATGATACAAACTTTTATAAATTCGATATATTTACTAGATACCAACGACAATCATCGCATCACTGAAAGGCGGAATATTCTAGAAAGAGCTGCTGATCAGAAACGGACCTCTTCTAACGAAGAGTGACAAAATCAGGATTTACACTTATAAAATAATCTGGGCCTGTCTCCGAAAGGACAAACAAATTGACAAATTGTCGCAAACAATGCCAAACTGACAAAAAACTTTTGGAACGAGGTTCTTAGCAAAGGATAAGATAAGGTTTACGTAAGAGAATCGTAGAACCCTTTTGTTGAACAACAATGCCTAATAATGGGTGTTTATTGCTTTATCCGCTTAAGTGCTACCTTTTAAAGCATTATGCTTATTAGCACGAGTAATAATGAGAAGATTTTTGAGAAGAATTTGTTGCGTGAATTCCCCAATTTCTTCTATTACAAAAGCAGGTTTGAATAAGGATGAAAACGACACAATGATTGGTAAAAATGGACTTCTGTCTTCATTGTCCATCGATTGATGCAACTATTCTACCGACATCCGGTAACCTAGTGTGTAAATATGTTATAACTACATATACATAACATCTCCGGAGTCTTGTTCGATCCGAATCCTCTGACACTCTTCTGCCCGCACAATGCCCACCAATCAAATTTTTTGCACAGAAATTTACCAAAGCAAACATTAACAAACACAATAAATACATAATCCCACACTTTAAACAAACATCAACCTGTCACAAGACCAAAAAAAATATGAGCTACCTCGAAGTGGTCGAAATCGTGACTGTCATGTCATTGAACCAACTAACGCTGAATACTCAGTGCCTACTCTTTAATCAGTCATATTATATCGTACCTACTAAAAACCTGAGTTTCTTTACTCAGAAATACACACTTTTGGGTTGAACCTAATATGACCGGCAAGAACTTTAAGCTTCGGGAATCGTTGTTGTTTAGTTGTTGATAATATTAACACAATGGCACGATATGTTTGCGACATCTGCGGAACCAACCATATTAATCTACTATTTGCATTAAGTACCTACTTTTATTCTAGTACAAATTAATTTGTATAACACAAATTGGATTTATCTCTAAACTTAATCATTTATACGCAAATAATTACCTACCTTGCTATCTTTTATTCTATATAATTCGAATACGCCAGTAGCTGTTCTAATGTAAGTACATTGATAATGAACTCTACGCTATTATTAAATCGAATGCTTTTGATTGCTTTCTATCTTCAGAAATTCAATTTGTCAATTAAGACATTAAAAACGGCGATGGAAAACTGGAACGTTCGTGATCTTCGAAATCACGATTGCTTTTAATTGAATATTGCAAGTAATGAGGAGCCCAGCGGCTATGGATTACTTACAGTCACGTAGAAAACAGGGTCTGAATAGAAAGTCTGCAAGTCCCTGGTGTTTGTGTTGCTTTAGCACATGTAAGCTCATTGATTCAGAAAAAACACCTGCTTTTTATGTAAACTCAACCTTTTGTCGGTTTTCGACACAGTGTATCATCACCATGATGATCTTATTGCCGCTTATTAATTTATCTGGAGAATCATGCGAGACTCATTTAGAATAGGAGAGTGGGGAATAAGTTTTATAGCAGGCGGAGTTATCGAATACAGTCGTTGATGAGGCTATTGGCCGGCGTGCCCCAGGGGCGGAGTCTGGCCCCCATGTTTTATTTGAATTATGGATGAAGCACGCCGTGTATGCTTCTCAAAACCAGTTGTGAGCGCCGCAGCCTCGCGCCCGCTCGCCTCTCCCCTTCTAATTAATTGATGTTTTCATTTAATAGCTTGTTCTGTAATTAGCCGCCAATAACTGAAATTGAGTGTTTAAAGTTGAATAGGCTCAGTGATACAGTTGCGAGCTCTCCTGCTGGGATCGTAAGTAATGCTAATATACTTTTTAAAACTGGTTCTTATTAACTATTATCGAACTGAAACTATTATTCTAATGTAATTACAACAAACTCTTGATAGACCTATTTGCTATTTAGCTAACAACTGTGACATAAATGTCTTTCCAACTATAAACCAATTTAAAAGCTACCTACTAAGATCTTTTCTAAATACATATTTTGTTGATTGTTAAAGATATCAATTACATCAATTTAACTTGGCAATAAATGGAATGATTTATAGGAATTTTATAAATTTTATGATCATGCTATTAATTTATTTTATAGCAAATGTACTCCGTTGACTTTGATAATTTACATTGGACAGTGGACACTGATAAAACCACTTTACCGTCTGAACGGAACCAACAGAAATAACTTTAGATTTTTAAATCATTAAGACAGGTGTTATGTGCCCTTTATGAGAATGTACATAATCTTCACCAACATTACGTGTTAATACCTAATTAGGTTTATTTGATGTATGTTAGATTATATATATTAATTTGATATGGGCCGTAGTCTTTAAGTATTTTCCACCCTGTACTCGACTAGTGTTGCCAGAAATAAATGAATTATTATAATTATTATTTCAAAATTAAAGATTGCATATTCCGTTTCTGGTAAGATTCTGATGGAAAAATATATTTTGAAAAACGATAGTATAAACAAGTGTTATTAAATTGTATCCATTTCATGTTACTAAGATTTTTTTATTCTAAATCAGTCTTGCTTGATAATGATAATTAATAAAAATTTAATTATGAAAAGACCCTCCTTTTCATTATGAAATTTTTATAACTAGTCAAGAACAATAACGAATTTGACTACTTAACCGTTATACCCTTACAAAAAGCAGATTAGATTTTTTTTCTTGATCTTTTAAAATCCACTAAGAAGCAAAATCTCATTGAGTTTGCTAATTTTTCATATCAGTAAAATTGGTCTTGGCCACAGAAGAGGTCACATACACTTTTTAGATTTGTATCTGCATTTATCTGCCTAAAAATATTATTTGTTAAGTAATAGTGTTCACACATAGGTGCACAATAAATATCGCATACTTTATTCGCGTACGGGGTCCGTCCGCGCGGTGTCACTATTTTATGCAATAATAGATGAGTTATCCTGATCGAAAGGTAAGGTAAACATGAACTTGGGACTAAAGAACAAACAAGTTATTACAACCGAAACAAGACAGAAACCTCTAAAAAGGGGACAATCTCAGCCAGATAACTCTAAAATGACGACCTACAAAAACTATACGGACCAAATTAAAAGGAAACGACGAACAAGCGACTAAACACGAACGGACCAGTGATAAAGGCGAGTTTTTGGACCCGCCGTAATTTGTCGCAGGCGCCGCAGATAAAGAGGTTCGGAGACGGAATGTCGACGGAATGTGAGCGCTAACACGCCATGGTCTGGACAAGGGACTGATGAAGATGTGACGTTCTAGACTTTTCTCAAGTAGAATAGTTTTGAAGAAAAACATAAGAGTACTTTGGAAAGTAAAGAAAGGTTTGTCCAATTGTAGACGATGTTGCTAGAAATGTGTGTCCTGCTAATAATAACCCAACTTATTTCACTTACAAATAAATGAAGGATCACTAAAGCTGGCGTAACCAATAAAAATGCTAACCTAACAGATAAATACGCAACACTCGTAAACCTCGACAATAGACAGTCGTCAATCACAGCAAGGATACCATTACCACTAAGCAAATAAAACAAAGCATTGAGCTATCCATTAGTCAATAAAACCGCGATAAAACCGTCGCAAAATGCTATCAGCGATATTAATACGATCGCAATTAATATTTGAGAGGCGTCGCGTCGGCCCGATATTTGAAGATTTATTGATGTCGTCGGGCTTCGTCAGAGGCTAAAAGGTTCGAGACGAGGCATGATAAGCGGCGGGGACAGGGTCGTGGTTAGGATAACTGTTTAGGGGTCATATGTATCACATTAAACTAAAGGTTAGGTATCTAAACATAATTTTACTGTCGTAACTTACCGTCGTAAATGATTGACATCAATAATCGTAACTCGGTTATGCATCATCAAGTGATAGACGACTAATTGAGCCTTCAGTATCAGTAGTAGGCACATCACAAACATGATACACCAAGTAATGCTGCTATTAAACGGCAAAAGTATATTATTTCTAAGCTATGTTCTAACTTTTAACCAAGCCTAGAGCAGTTGTCTACATTTGGGGTACCGAATGCTTCAGCTTCTTATTCTAAAAACAGTAAAACATTAACAATCTTAGAATTATATAATTATTTGCTCTAAGGGATTACAGTCAAAATATGTTACAATGAACAACTGCTGTCAAACACGACTCGATCTGTCAAGCTGTGTTTGACAGCAGTCGTTTGTTTTTACGATGAGAGCTTAAACTAACTCTAGAATTTCGCCCTCATTTCCTCTCCCTAGATCCGTCCCATTGCACCCGAGGACGATAAGTAGGCGGTGGTGTAATTAGTGGAACACGCGACCACCAGGCCCGGCCGCCAGAGTTCGGTGAAATGAAAACGAGTTTTATGTTTTACTAGTTTTACGCGGAACTAATGCTAAACTAATTGATCATGATGCTCTCAGGAATTCTTCTGACTTCTTATGGTTAACAGAAATAAAAATTTGCTCAGGCCACAGGATGGCAGTTGGCTAGTTTTGCTGGTCATTATCTTGAAATTTCGGTTGGAGTATAACTCCAACCAATTTCAAGAATGGAATTCGAATTTTAAGATAGATAAGTAGATAGACTAGAAAATTATTTATAGCACACATAACAAAACAATTAACTAACAAAATGCAGCCAGCGTCTTGGGGAAGCTTCCGAATGGTATTGATATGGATCAGCTGAGCTACTTGAAGTTTGTTTGCAACAGTCTGCTGCCTCAATTATTTCGATAGTAGGTACTACTGCTAATTTGGTTATTTAATTGTAAATTTATTTGTTATTAAAGGTTTTACCCCGTTAATTTACTAAATTAAATACGCGACGCCGACGGGTATTTTTACCCACGGTCTTGCCTATTATATTATCTAAGGTTATACCAATTTCCAATTCCATCGCCTTCTTCCGCTCGATGGAGACCAGCTGGGCAATGGTATGAGGAGAACCACCCCAGCATTGCACAGGTCTCTGACGGAGAGGGACGCCCAAAATACTCCGGGACATGCCTCGCCCTTTCAAGGGACTACAATAGGGATCCGTCCAAGACGGATGATCACCGACAGGGTAGCGGTCGAATCCAACCGGGAACCCGCAACCCTGTCAAGTGCCAGTGCGTCGTCCAACGAATCGTCTGGCGACGAGTGGTTTGACGACGCTCTGGCACTAAGGTGAGAGAGGAAGTATCGATGGGTTTTTAGTTGGTATGTCACTAACTGCTAACACTCTGTTAGTAGCCCAGTGGAAAGTCTAGCTCTCCTCAGGCTAGAGGGAATGCGCAAAAAGCATTTTCCCATCGTAAAAAAAAAAGGTCATACCAATTGCAAATACCTGATACATTTCAGCTACTGTTTCAACTCGTGCTTTTGTAATACCGTGAAAGCTTTATATGATCTGGTCTCTTGTGATTATAGTCATCATAATTATGCTATTATTCATCTAATATTGCATTTATAAGGTGTCCACCACATCGGCGAAGCTGTTGTTTTGAAGCAAAGGTTTCCAAGCGTAGAACGATTGCTTGCCAAACGCTATTTCATGAATAGCTATAGCAAGTTACACAAGCATATTTTTTTTATTTCGATAGATAGTTATTACAATAGACATTTTTCTCAGAATTGGCGCAAAACGCGACAAAGGGCGCATCTCAGCTCGTTTATACTCTATAATCTTATAATTTGTACGCTAAAAAGCTTTAGCTCCAACTTACACTGCGATCCCCAGTGAAAACGCAAATTTTCTGCTCACAATCAGCGATCACGTTTCTACATATCTTTAGCAAAGCTTGCCTTTAATTATAGCTTGTTCATAGCCTGAATAACCTTAATCGGTTCCAATGAACTGATTTCCAAGCAACCATCTTCAACTTATCTGTTCCTCGGTTATCTTTCCCAGGAAAGCCTGGTCAATTATATTAACCACTAGCGGTCCGCCCCGGCTTCGCAAGCGTATTTAATAAAAAAAGCAAATATCTATTAATACGGTTGTATTACATTAATGAAGTTTTCATACGGATCGCTAACTTTTTTGAAAATATTCTATGGACTATGTTCATCAGAGATAATGTAGGATTGTAATGATAATATAATTTTAGAAATTTAAGGCCGTGCGAAGCCGGGGTGGACCGCTAGTAGCTTATAAAGTCCTAAAAGACTAAACAAGTCTTTTAGGTTATCGGAACTTGTTTTTTTTTACAATAAATGGGGTTTGATTCCGTCTTGGGCCATCAATCTCGACTTTACCCTATGTTTATATTTCTCAGTACCTCTACATACCTAGTCAGCTGTAAAAGGGCTCGCATTATGTATTATGCAGTGTAGGAAGTCATAAACCATAATATTACACGTTCACTTAGTTCTCTTTGTTAAATATTTTTTGCACTTACAGAGTGTCTACTTTGTAAAATGATATTGACTTTATGACTGGATGTTAATTTAGATTTCATTAAAAGACTAGCTTAGACCAGAAGAGGAAAGTAGACTTTAATGTCTATGTCATAGCGATAACATTTCAATTCCATAAGTTTGACAATGTGCAGTTGACAATTTATTTTGTTCTGAGTGCTGAGTACAGGCTGTGCGCAATTTCATAGGAATTCTTTCTACGTTTTCGAGACATTCATAAACATTTCGCGCTTCTACCTCATCTTTTTTGGGTTATTTGCTGTACTTTGACATAACAGCGGCAGTGACCTTCGCACCATTGATGTTTAAAAGTTAATAGACAGAGCACCAAAGATAGCGCTTGGTCCAATTAAACGAGTCCAGCGACTCTCTTACTCTTAATAAGGCATTGACCTCGTCGTCGTTAACATAAATCTGTGTGAATTGACAAGCATAGCAAACTTCAATGATAATAATGCATACGATACGAATAAAAAAAGGAGACGTATTTTTCGTATTTTTATTCTACACCTCGTTTGTGCCTACAGTGGTTCCATGTTTTCTTGTATATGACGTCAGTGGTTCTCTAAAACGAATATCGTAATTGTGCGCACAGCCCATACTAAGGCCTCTGAATGTATCGCAAACGATTTGCGGAGTGACACCTTAGCTTTGTCAAGCATGAAACACTTGGTGGTAAAATTAATTCCGTTACCCCCTAACAATGCAAAAACTCCCATATCGCAAATTCCGTATTAATATTAACGATGTCCGTGGATTCCGAAACCCCTTCATAATTATTTGTCCATATAAGTCTTTATAGTGTGTTAATAAATGTTAATTCTGCAGACAATCGTTCAACCAAAGCGGAATAAAGTCAGCAGTATTTCCATATTAATTCTTAGCGGTCAACATTAGCATTTTATACACCTTAAACATTCCAGCGTATTTTAATAACAAATTATCAAATTAGATCCGTCCGCCGTAAAAAGGAGGCCGAACACAAAAGATGTCTGGCATTGTTCACAGATTTTAAAAAATCGACCATAATTAAAAGGAATTCGCTTTTTGTCGGTCCCGACATTTCGTATCATATAAATTCCTGCATTTACGAAAGACTACAAACGAAAAACGTTTCGCTTGCCACCCTGATGGACGGAACACCTCAGTTCCAAACGGTCTCTTGAAAGTCTTCAAAGTAACTCAATATCAAGCAATACCAAGATTCTTCCATTTTTCCGTAAAGCAAACTCATGTACCGAGCTCGCCAGGAACAGACTTAGGTCCTTCTGCTTGTGAACGTATGGCGACAGTATGAAACCGTTCGAGGTCGGTGGCAAAAACTAGTCTCGGTGGCTTGGCGGGTTCCGCGAAGAATCCGGGGTGTCCACTCTGGGTTAGCACACGAATCGCCGATGAGGAGGGCAGCTTTTTGCCTCGCTTACCACTTAATTCGCGACTCTAGATTGTTGTTTATAATTTGATAGGGGCGTAGAAATTGATGATTGAATCGACAAATTCTTTGATATTATTTTAGATACCTACACACGATCACTCCTACCAAAATCTTAGGCCATAACTTGATTACCTACTCCTAATCTAACCATAGACATACATCATCATCATCATCATCATCAGCATCATCACCAGCCTATAATAGTCCACTGCTGGACATAGGCCTCCCCTAATGAGCGCCATAGATGGCATAGCATAGATTGCATATATGCTTAATTCCTAGTTGTTCTGTACAATACAGATGGGCTTTGATAGATATCTGGTAACTTTAGTAAGTTTAATTCATACTAGGGTTTTAAAACTAAAAAGAACAAAGGAGCACTGGATTATATTATCTAGGTGTACCTATGTGACCAGAGTAGCTAATAGTTCAGAGCAAATCATAGACTAACTTCATCTATTATAGTAATATCTTGTAACGTAGTAGCATTACAAGCGATACGGTGCTACGCTCCATCAATCGGCTGATTGACGGCACTACATCCATGCCCAGACAACAAAGGGCCGTGGTTGCCTTGCTCTAACACGCTTCGTTTTTACCATAACCATTTACTTTGGCTCCCTCATTTTATGGTTGTATTGTAATAACCTATTAGGCTCTCTTGTCTTTCTTTCTTTTGCTCTATGGTATTTCAGCAAATACCGGGGTATTGTTATCACCTTCTTATCACCTGATAATGATATTGGTATTATAATCCACAGCTGGATGTGGGTAGTTCCTAATTATTGATTCAGCGCTCTGGCTTCAGCTTGTCGTATTAAGAAATCCGCTTAAAGCCTTCCAATATCGAGCATGCTAGCAATCGACATCTCGAAGTAATTAGGTTTAAATTAAAGAAGTCGTGATATTGCGTGCCGGTGAACAAATATAGTTTAATAATACAACAGCTCACCCGCATAAAGAAATAAGACGTCCAACCAATGGAAACTCAATGCAATAATCATTAAAAGCCCAACAAAAACAGAAAGGATTACAGAAAAACTGCGTATGAGATAGAAACATCACTACAAACGACATTGGGGACATAAAATTGCAATTGCTGGTATTAAATGCGAGAAAAAAGACGTAATATCCATCTGTGTTCGTTTTGCCCAGCATGTGACTAATTATGCCACGGGATGATCGCTGAGTTTTTAGTGCTGCATCCATTACATGCGGTGGGTTTGCAAAATTGAGTTTTTAGTGCATAACTTAAATTGCATTTTTGTCACCCGCTGCCCGCGGTGATTGTGCCTCAGTTTTTGTTCCCTGATTACCTCCCTCATGTTTATTCCGCGTATCTTCATTAGTCCGTTTTAGGTTTTTGTACAGCTTAGCTTAGATCTTGAGATGGAAGGGATATCGGTATCTGATTCAGGCTGATTATTAAGTCATTATGTCCGTGGGATCGGGGACTTTCTACGCATTTGTAAGTTGTATGGTCATGTTAGAGATTGAAGCTTCAATCTCTATCTCGTGGCTCGACGCTGCCATTTGTGATGAGTCTGTAATCTATCAAGTTTTTACTCTGTCTTTTAATGAAATTAGCTAAGCTTGTTTTGCAGTATTGCCAATAAATGTTTAATCATAATTATTATATCAGCCAAACATTCACTGCAGAACATAATCTGCCTCTAAATCATAATGAAACAAACAATAATACAGGTACGTAACTCAACTGATCCATATCAATACCAGTCGGAAGTTAGCACAAGTGTTTCCATTTCCATTTTTATATGAACTTAATAAAGTCTAGTTTTATTTGTTTAATATCATTATAATTTTCTTTGTTACGAAAGGTTTTACCGTGATGAAGCCAAATTTAATTAGATATTGATTGGAAGTAACTCTTAAACTTACAAAACCAAGAAAAACCACATAAACCATTTTTAAGTACAGAAAGAGTACATTCAGCATTCGTGTATAATAACCCCTTTGTCCCCATCAATCAAACACAAAAACACACAAAGATAACAAAACACGTATTCCAAATAATTGCACACAACGTTGTGCAATTGCAAGCTGTAGTTTGCTGTACTGATTGCATTGCTTTAATTAAATAAACCGTTTCTGAGTACAGTAGTACCGGGCCCTTATTCGCTACAAACACAAACATTATATCGATGCTAACGGAGAAATACTTAACGCGGCGCTTTACGTTCTAATATCTAAATTAAAATCAGAATCAAAAAAAATCGCTTAAATTAATTAAATTGTGTTTCAAATTAGCTGAACTTTTTTATCTTGGCCGTTCACTGTCACTGTATTTTATATTAAACTATAATCTATTTTTCTACTGTAATCTTTGTAAATAGCCCTTAGCACATTGTAACCAAATTCTATGAGGTTACTTCGTCGGTTCGTTTAGTAGTACCTATTTCCTGCTCTATCATCAGAACAACCCAAACTCGACTGAGATAAGTTATGTCGTTTAGGTGTTCCAACCTTCTTTCTATGTTCTCCATCAGACCCGCGTGCCCCCAGACCTCTTTGCCACCAACAAATCTGATATGGGTATAGTATATTTTCTGCTCGATGGTACCGTAACACAGCATTGTCTTCAAATTTACATAAGCATGCCAAAATTCAGCAAAATCGGTTTAGCATAATTAGTCTTAAAAAATTGCAAGGTTTGTTCGAGGCAATGCAGCCAGCGCGTCTTGGGGACGCTTCCGACTATTATTGATATGGATCAGTTGAGTTACCGGTAGATTGTCATCAGCAATCTGCAATTAGCTCAATGGTTTAAATTATAAATACTAGTTCTAATTTTGTTATTAAGAATTAAGAAATTAAAGCGACAGAGTAACTAGAGCTTGTTAAGCGCGTTATGACATTAATGGTTAGGTTCATAGTGAATACTGACCCTGTTAGTGTACGGCCACAGATTAATAGATAATTGTTATACTACGCAAACATAAGGGTTGTTATAGATGTGCGGATCCGGCTACAGCGATCGATATATCCGGACTTTCGACCAAAAGCTAACCGAAATAGCGGTCCTTTTATGTCTTGAAATAGATTTTGATTATGAGGCATTTCAGCAATTTCTGAGTCAGTTTCATAATCAAGCTAAACATCAATAAAAAATCCAATTAAATCAATTATGTAAGTACTTAAAATCATGATCACAATTAAGTAAATTGAATCTAATTGAATTTGTAAACAGGCTTATAAACCGCGTTCTGAGAAAATTAAATTCAGTGAGGCATTCGAACAATACCTATCGTGATTGGCTGAGGCGATAGACACCAGTCGCGTGCTAGATTCTGGTGAACTGAGACCTGGTGTAAGCCATCGGAGATAGCTTATTTACTCATTAGTGGGATAAAACTATATTAACAAAGATAATTACTATTAAAAAAACTACTTAATTTACTTTATTAGACGGCGGGTACATGAGTTGTTTTTTTTTCTCTTTATTCTATTTAAGTTTATGTTTGTGCGTTTTGTGTATCCTCTTTGCCGTTTATAAATAAAGATATTTTGATATTTGATATTTAAAAAAATTAGAAAACAAATTAGAACTAGAATTTATTATTGAGCTGCTGTAGGCATCGCCTTTGATCTTAGCAGTTGAAAAAATTACGACGAAAACA
Organism: Eupithecia pulchellata; assembly: GCA_963931895.1. Lineage (NCBI taxonomy): Eukaryota > Metazoa > Arthropoda > Insecta > Lepidoptera > Geometridae > Eupithecia > Eupithecia pulchellata. The sequence continues at coordinate 11,934,679 of OZ007525.1, forward strand.
AAGTTCAAACATAAGTTAAACTCGGTTGTGGTATCGAAACTAAAATTAAAAAACTACAGCCTACTATTAACTATCTGATAGACCATCAGAGATGAAACACATTGTATAAAATGAAAAGAAAATATTATGTTATATTACGTAGATATTTTTACAAAACATAGCAAACGACCAGAACAAACAACAACAGACCGAACCTAAACAAAACTTAACATACAACAAATATCTGCAGACCGTACAAACATCTATCCCTGGGTGGACAACCTTAACCGTACCCTTAAACGTAACCTTTTTTAATTTTGAAGATCCCGCTAGAACCTATAACTTAAGGCACATCTCGACTCGGCCGCAGCGAGTGCGGAAACGAGCAATTTCCTCATCCATTATAATTGATTGGCGTAATTGCGAGCGGATTCTTTCGCGAAGCCGCTTAAGGACGTTAATGTGGACCTGCCTTAAATTATCGTCTTCATTGAAATCACTTATTATGTATGAGTGTAAAGTTACCTCAGTGTAGATGTGCCTTAGCTACTGCAAGTTCGTAATTATTTCAGTTGAAACGAGATGTTTTAATTATTATAAGTTGAATTAAATGTATTTTAATACCAAAAAAAAACTAAAATTAGATACAAAATAAAACTAGAAGTTGAGCTATCTGGAGACTATTGCTAACAACCTAAAAGTAGCTCAACTGATCCATATCAATAATAATACCCGCTGTATGGCAATGCTAATAAGCATTTTTTTATTCGAAGTCGCGGGCCATTTTGATAATCTATTTATTGTGACACAATGAGCCAGTTACGAATTACTGAATGTGCCTCTACTATTTTAAAATATAACGAAAAAGTGTAACGTAATGATAATTAAACTGTAGAACTTGCTGTTAACCCTTTTCATTTCTTTGTCAGCAAAAGTCTTACAATGTCGCGCGTGTGGACAGGCCTTATTTTATCGGCTTTATTGAATTAAAGATGATGGATTTTTTGTGGAATTAAGTCCGGTTTTGATGTATTATATCAGACATTGCTGAATATGAAATGTTGTGACAGCAATAAAATAATATTACACTTTTTGTGTTTATGAACTGGGGTAATAAAATTGGCAATGCAAATTGAAAGGGTTATCTGGTTTTGCGATCGATTCATATTTCTTGTCTACGTGCCTTTTGTGAGGAATTTCTGAATGAGAATGGTTTCCAATCGAATCGATAAACAATTGACAACTACAAACGTGTGACGCGATCGTCGAAATTAAAATGTCGAAGCGTGGTATAATTACATTTTTAAAAGTTGGCGCGATCCCCTTTTGTTTTGCTGTACAAGAGTGCCCTAGATTTATACAAATTTCAAAAATGGATTTTGTAGTACTTTTTCTCGCTCAGTACCGAGCATTATTATTGCTCGCGACTGTACTTTGTCCTCGCTGCAACCTGTCAACAATCTTTATGATTAAGACGCCGAGTCGCCGACTTAGTCCTTTTAACCTTTTTCCTCCGTCCCATATCCGCACGTAGACCAAGAAAATTGCCACTCAATTAAACCCCATTAAAATGTAATGCAATAAACATGTTCACAATTATAGAATGGAATAAAAATAACTTAATTAGCCCATGGACGTCGCTACATGCGCTTCGGGGAATTTCGAAATGGGCATGTAGCGCGAATGCCAGATTAACCTTCAACTGCCGACGGCTTAGCGAGCTTTTTGTGTTGGCTCACATTGTTTTAGGAAAATATAGTTGAGACTGATTGGTCAGGACACGATTGTAAATAAATAGAAAAAAAAATATTGGGTCTAATAGGGCTTAGCTCTTGTAAAGAAATTAGTAGTACCTACCTACTTTTGACTACTAACTATGAGAAGATAATCAGATAATCATAATGTTCATTGAAGTTGTTGACAGAAAATTTCATAAATTTTACGCTTAAATTAACTCTTGCTTATTGCTCCGTTTATCCTTCGAAGAAGAGGGTGGTGCCCTCTGGAAATTTTGATTTACAAACCATGACTAGAATTAGAATTAGAATTAGATTATTTGTTTGATAATTTTAAACGTAACATTTTCACATCAAAATATTTAGCAGCATAAAGTATTTTCAATTTGTCAAAACATGTCTTGCTTAATCCTCAGATTATGTAGATTGATTGACTTAATACTATAACGCCTAAAACAGAGAAGATTGTGCGTTAAAATGATTAAATATATTTGAAATGAAAATATATTTGGCCTTATTAATAAAAAAGATATAAAATAATATGTATGAATAAAAACTACGCAGGTTTATGTTAGTTAGAGTGATAGAACTGAGTTGTATAGGTATATATTGATACGCATGCAAGCAAGATCTCTTTCATACCATTAAAAAAATAGCTATTGATCAAGATATATGACTTTGTAACCATAACCTCTAAAAAAACATGAAAAAATATAAGGGATAACGGTTCCTGCAAATTGAAACTTTGATGATAAAAGGTAATTGGTTAAATCAATTAACCATTTTATAATACTATTTTATTATCTAACTGCAGACTATTGCGAACAAAGTAGCTCAACTGATAATAAATATTTTAATAATTGGCCCGATTTTTTTTTGTGTTTCCATGCTGAAGTGACAAATCCAAGCCTCAAGTATAAAAAAAAGCAAAAAGGATTCGCGCCAGCTTTAAAAAAACTCTTATTGATCGTAATTTTGACTGCTTAAGCAAGATTTTGATTATAACTAAACCCAATATAATGCGATATTTTATTACATAATCATTTGATTATGCAGATGTAATTATAATAGTGAGTCTCAATATTCTATGAATCAATGATTAAATTAATTAATCAGTAAACAAGTTGCCAGAACTGGTATCTGAGGAGATAGCAATAAACTAATCAAACGTTTTCAAGGGCCTCGAGAGATCCCTGGTAATAAATGAACTGTGTCGGCGGTACAAATATTTAATCTGCAGATATTTGTTCCGGGTTTTCTGGTCGTTCTCTATATATAATAAAAAATGTATACGTATTTAATAAACGCATAATTATTAATAAAGTATTATGTATGTATGTATATCAGTCGTCACTCATAACACCTTGGGGAGATGATGTTGTGTAGATTGTCCAGCATTATTTATTTATTTGAAGAAAGAACGAAGAAGAAAGCAGTTATATAATATTATGATATTCTGATGAACTCAACTGGGTAAAACCTTTATTTAAAAAAATTACATTAAACTAGCAGCCCGCCCCGGCTTCGCACGGGTATTTTAAAGAATTTTAAGTTCTTACATACACACGTTAGATAAGGTAGTATATTAATGAAGTTTTCATAGGGATCACTAACTTGAAAAATATTCCTATAGCCTATGATTATCATTCTAATGATGATTTTTTTTTCCAAAAAGGTCTAGCAGTTTCAGATCCTATTTAATTCAGACCACAAACAAACAATAAAACCTTTCCTTTTTAAAATTGACCTTTACCTCCTTTACATAGATAAAGAAAAACAGGGAGAACTTTATTTTTTGGCATTGACTTTTCTCTCGCACCGCTATATCGCCTACATCAGCCTACATCGCATGGTTCCAATCTTGAATTTTTTATATTTTTTGACATTGAGTTTCCTCTCGCACCCCAGTAACGAATTGTGATGTCTATGACAATCCATAACTGACACTGGCGGCGGAGTCGTCGTAGCAAAAGCGGTGCCATAAAAAAAGAAGTTGAAGTTGAGTCACAGCAAAACTCAGCAAAAGCGAGCAGCGCAAAAAAAGAAAAAAAAAAGAAGTTGATGTATATCGCTATGGTTTTATTATTGAAGTTTTTATACTGATCTCTAACTTTTTTGAAAATATTTTATAGCCTATGTTCATAACGAAAATTTTAGGATTCTTATGGTGGAAGAATTTTTGAAATTGGTCCAGTAGTTTCGGAGCCTATTCAATTCAAACAAACAAACAAACAAACAAACAAACATACAAACAAACAAACAATCAAATCTTTCCTCTTTATAATATTAGTATAGATAACCAAATTGAAACTAGTATTTATTTACTATGGGAAAAAATGAGCTTACTTTAGACTGTTGCAAACAATCTCATACAATCTAGAGGAAGCTCAACTGATCCATTTGAATTGAATAGGCTCCGAAACTACTGGACCGATTTGAAAAAAATCTGAATTTTCCCTGATGAACATAGGCTTTAGAATATTTTCAAAAAAGTTAGTGATCCGCATGAATAATTCAGTTTTTGTCAAATACCGAAGCCGGGTGGACCGCTAGTATATAAATAGAGCGAGCTTAAATTTTTTACAGAGTGTTGCCAATATGTTTTAAAGGCGTGTTTGACACGGAATCTAAAATAATGACATATATTTTTAAATAAGAGCTGGGGCTACATCGATGACTATTCCCTATTTTTTCACATTAATTGTGGAGGTAGTATCGACGTTGTCCCAGCTCTATTTAACCAACAACCCAATGCAAAATGTTGTGTATTTGTGTGGCAAATACGATTACCTTCAATCGCCTGACAGCGCAGATTACGGTCGAAACGTCAACGTCTTGGCTCTGAGGGAATGCCACACAGTGTGGTAAGTTTAACAATTTAAATGGCAATACTGAATCAAGCTGATCTTGCTTAATAATAATAATTATAACTTATGGCCACTTTATTTCATAGCTAAATACGTGATCTGGCAAGCAGACCACTGTTTTAAAAAAATATGTCAAAATATATTTTGAAATACGTAATTATAGCCTCAATGAAAATTTGAGGTGAATACGCCAATGCCAAAAGAACAAACAAACTCTATTCCTTACGCAAAAGTAGAATTGTAGTATTTACAGAAATAGAGAAATATTAGATTTTTTTTTATTTTTATAGAGTTGAAGCCCTGTTCGGATTATTTGTCTACCAGCTAAGGACAACCAATAGGTAGTTATGGTTTCAGATTTCACATTTCAGTATCTTCATTTCTTTATTTTTACAATATAAGACTTTATAATATAAACAGAAATATATACAATAGTAATAATTTTCAGAACAAGGGAACACAAACAAGGGGTTACTTAATTTTCTCAGCACTCAACTTTTTTGTCCACTATTCGAAAAGTGAAAAAGGAACCACTTGTTCATTTATACCTATACCACTTGTGATGTGTGATGACGACCTCTGTGGCACGGTGGGCGAAGGTCCGCCTGCGACAAAGGAGGTTGCGGGTTCGATTTCCGCCTCGGGACAAATATGTACGACCTCCAAATATTTGTTCGGGGGTTTTGGTCGTTTTCTATATATAATAAAAAAATATATATCCATTTACTCGTATATTAAGTATAAGTATCAGTCATCTAGTACCCATAACACAAGGTCTGCTTATAGCTTGGGGCCAGATATCTAATGCTGTAGGATCGTCCAGCATTATATATTTATTTATTTTGCTCTATCTAAATCAAAATATAACGCGATTTCGGTACTTTCGTGATGTCGATATTTTCGTGATTGTTAGATCTCTACAATGGAAATTAGAAATGTTTGCAATCTAGCAACAATGTTGCATATATTAAGACTTTCGAAACATACAGCACATAGATCACCTGGTTAAGTAGCGAAGCTCACGACGTCGGTAGCGTGACTCTGTCAAATTACGCTGTTATAGATTGGTTCCATTCAACTTTGCTACGCTGTCAACGTTTTTGAAAAGTTCTTGTCTTTCTGCGAACGTTGGAACCATTTATTGCTTTCCTAATACTGCTACGGAGAAGATCTTAAATTAAGTTATGATTTACATAATACTCTTTCGACAGTACAAGGATTTGTTAATAAGCGCTCAGGTAGGAGTTGTAAGGATGGTCCTGACCCATCTTCTCTTGCTTCCATCTTTTGGCTCGTTGGTTCTCGAACCAGACCTGCGGAGAATAAACTTAAAAGAAAGGACGAAAAATAAGAATCTTTATTTTATTTTTGAAGGGTACAACCTTTATTGACACTAAAATTACAATTATAAAACTAAATCAGAGCTAGTATTTACTATTGAAACAATCGAGCTAACTGCAGACTGTTGCAAACAATTTACAGGTAGTTTAGCCATATCAATACCAGTTGGAGGTGCACCCAAGATGCTGCTTTACTTGAAAGTGCCACAATGCCAATATCTATAATATTCGCCACAACTCATTTCTTTGCTTCATGACTATATTCATGCTTAGACCATTATCACTAAATTACTTAGTGTAGTTACGCGAAATTACACTAAGTGCAATCGTCATTTGCTTGACAGCTGATAAAGAAAGGACCAATCCACTTACGTCAGTGTCAGTGCCAAGAAAATGATCGCTAGTTAAACGTCACTTTGCGATAAGAATACACTTACTACAGCATAGATATTATCCTATAAAAATCCAACTAGACTCCCTTCTTTTATGAGACAGCCGCTAGCGTAGGAAGGGATCAGAATTCTTAATTTTCATAGATAAATAACATGACGCTTTGAGACGGTAAAACAGCCCCACGGTTCTTAGAATCAATTTATTAACATCATCATTTGTTTATTTATTTTTTAAGTTGCACATCCAACATGTGATGACATAAGAAATACAACAAAAGACAACTAATAGTTTCTATGGAAGTACGGTAAAAATATGTTTAATACAACAAAAGACAAGTGATTACAAAAGCTATAAATTATAAAGGACATCTCAGCGTGGACAACAACAGAATATCGTCAAATATATGTTTTCGGACGGATAAAGTATAGCTACAAATTAAAAAATAAAATGAAAACAAAACACAAATATAACGGAATAAATAACAATAACATTTATTAGGTTACAATGTGGTGAAGATATTACGATAGTGTAGATACATTGAATACACTAAAAAACTTAAAACATTCCACGTAGAGAAAAATACTACCGATTTTCCTCAAAAAATCATTCGATGACTCAATTAATAATTATTAATAATTAAACTAACCTTCACTGAATCATAACTCAAAATATCACCGATACATCACCCGATAATAATCCCGTTCGTAGAAAACCTGTCGTGACAGAATCTAATAATCCAAGTAGGCACAACATGAATACCAACGAAATATGAAACGACTCCATTTGTTACAATGCTTTAAGTCCAGTCAATATAGAAATTTCAGTATGGAGAAATGCATTAAATCCGATTTCGGGGAATCCCGGTAAAATATGACCTGTGTACCATGGATAAAAATCCCCAATTAGGGATAAAACTTTTCAAATAGTTGTAAAACGTGAACCGAACGCAGCACTGGTGATTTTATGCAAGTTGATAGTTAATCATAGTGTGGTTCTGTAAATTGTTAGCTAGATTTTGAATTATCACTGCTGTAGCTATAATACTTTATACTAGTGTCAACCTTCATCGCGCAGGCCACCCGAATATCCAAGAAAACTGTTTTTCAACTGGGACAACAGATTGTTGTACTATTGTGGTGTCACTTTGTGGCGCTTGGTAGAACGTAGAGTCACTGCGGTGGCGCTTAAAACAACCTAGTTTTAAGCGTTGTGGTTGTAAGAGATGTGGTCCGGCTATTTTGTAAAAAAAATCCGACTTTTAATGGCGGATTTATTAACTCTGTATAGTGAAGTTACAGAATACATTCATAGAAAATATACATATATAAAATTTGTATTTTATATTAAAATTTGCATTTTTCTTCCAGTTCTCATTGCGGCTTATTTAACCAACATCCAAAATGGAGGAGGTGGAGTGAGACCGCTTCATCGGAGTTTTAACTCAAACATAGACCTTTTTTGTAGTTAGTATGAAGATCCTGTTTAATTGTAAATTGTAACCTAGGTATTGATGCACATAAAAGCAATATTCTATTCTATTCTCCAATTCAAACTGTGTGTGGTTGAAATCCGGCTTTCTCATTATATGAACCCTACGCGACGACTCGGGTCCACTTATCCTCATTATCGGACGGGTCCGAGATTTATGCGCGTCATACAGTGACGCATGCCGGGCGATAGTCGACGCACAGATTTATATGCCTTTTGATAAATGGAATACTAGCTAGCATAGCACTTCTTCTAGTGATTAAAATGGATGCGAACATTCTTTTGTTCTTTGTGATGCATTGTTTTCACATATGGAAATATTATATGGAAAAAATACAGAATACAAAAAAGTAGATACTAACAGATGTTTGTTCCAAAAAGAATATGCAACTTTCTGCAATCCGGCTATCTATTTATAATGCCATTGAATTTTATCCAATAATTTAATTTGTAACAATAATGCACTAACTTATTTCTAGAATCTAATTTTAGAACCTAACGCATAGAAGTTACTTAATTATGGATCACTATGGTCCGAAATGAATTTTATATACTGTTTATAAAACTTGTAAAGGAAGTATGTAAAAGAAGTGTTTTCTATTTTCACTTATTATGCAGCGGCCAACAATCTGATCGTCTTATGCCCAACAAATACCAACGTATATTATATTCTATAGTAATTATGTAAAAAGTGAGAACAAACTGATAGCATCAGGACAAAGCCCACATTATCGCTCGCGTAAAAACACATTACCAACAACAATGCAATAAATTTCCCATGCTGTAACAACATGAAGTGAAAGGATACGTCGCTCCCAGTGCGTAAAATGTATTAGTAAACGGTTAAATAAGCACAGTAAAGTAAGTATCCAGTAGATAAACTTTGACTCGAGAAAATTTAGTTTTAAGATTTTTGTTTCACTCACACTAAAAAAACTAGAAATTTAATAATATGCCAAAAAAATTCTAATAAACTTACCCGTACTGAAGCAAGGTCGCGGGATCAAATTCCACTATAAGCGGTAGAAATTATTTACGTACTACGCAGATGAATTTAAAATTTCTTATTACGCATGGTTTAAAGTTCAATATTAAGATAGCTATAAAATATAGCTTCATTTTGGATACCTGCAATAAGTCTCCGTAATTTGAACCTTCTATTTATGAATTAACATAAACATAGAATATACTAATTTCCACAGTGTGTAATTAAATATCTGCTCATCTTATAAACACTTCTGCCGAGCCCGGAATAGATCCCGCAATCTTCTGCGTCGCAGGCGCACCTTCGCCCATCGCGCCACAGAGGTCATAAGGCGTGGGTTCATTCTTTACTACCATAAGGCAGGCACTCATAATATGGCCCGTATTATGTAAGACGAAATCCTCTCTTTCTAAATCTTCTCTTTTCTCAATCCCCTGATAAGGATAAGTTGGTAACACCTTCCCGACTGGCCCTTATCGCCAGTCGGGAAGGTGTTACCAACTTATCCTGCCGTTCTTTGCCGGCACATCGTTATAATTCTATGAACTTATCGACATACAGTTTGTTTACACATAATAACCTTAACATAACCGTCAATTATCCATTTATTCCTAGAACAGTTACGAGAGGTTCCATTATTCTTGTCACCTCCAGTAATTAGTGGTTGACATCCATGAGGCCGTTGTATATTTTGAAATTGCTAATTTTTACACCTATGAAGGTATAATATTGGACTTTGTTACTATAGAAAACAGGGGCACGCCCTACCGCAGTCTCTACAACATTTCAAATGCTTTGTGTTTTCTAACTTCACAAAATGTCTCAAAATGGAGACAAAATTCATATGTTATAGGCTTTTTCGTTCCCTATCGGCTTTGAATCACAATCTTTGGCGGTCTTGGGAGTAGATATTCCGTAGTAAATAAAAGATAATGGCCTCTTTTAACGCAGATTGGAATACCCCCACCACCTACAGATTCAAAAATACTTGAAACTTTTGACATGAAAGTCATTTATGACGGGATATTTTTACCATGATTTGAGTTTTCCAATATTTCGGCACAGTTTCATGCGCCATGATCACCGAACAACTAAGGTCACTGCGAGTTAGTTTTTAATAACAGATAATATTAATCTACCCTCCCTTGAAAAGAGATCCTTTCCAGCGTTCGGTGTAAGTGTACAGCTAATTAAACACTTAATGTAGAAATAAAAATAAAAACGATTACTTTGCCTATAATTGCGCTGCGCACGCAACTATCGACAACGATAATGCTAACATTTGTTACTTTGTCACTATTAATGACAGAAATGGGGTATTGGATGATTATTGGTGTAGAATTTTAGATGCAAAGGTGGCACTGGTACCGTCGTAAACGCCTATTCCCGATTGTCCCTAACCCAGACGATCCTACTAGGGTAAAACGGGAAAAAATCCCAATTCAATATTAGCGAATGCTGATGCTCTCCTAGCTGAATCTTTGGCCACGGCAGCCAGTCCCAATGAAGACTAGCCAGGTGCACGGGCGATATTATAGGTGCCCAAGTGTGTGCAAACATAGGTGCGCTCTAGGATTCTAATGATGAAAGGATTTTTCTAATCGGTGCAGTCTAGTTAGTTTCGGAGCCTATTCAATCCAAACAAACACTAAAGTGATCATCTCTTTATAATATACTAGTAGTACGACCTACTTCGCACGGGTATTAAAAAAAATTCACACGGAACCCTAACTTTATTGAACATATTCTATGGCTTATGTTCATCACGGAAAATTTAGGATTCTAAGGTGAAATAATTTTTCAAATCGGTCAAGTAGTTTCGGAGACTATTCAATTCAAACAAACAAACAACCAAATCTTTCCTCTTCATAATATTAGTATAGATATATAGATTAGTATACTGGTAAATGAAAGAATACCGCATAGGTGAGTCAGTAAGTTATATCCATAAATGTCTAAAAACACAAATGAGTCAAAAAATTGTGTTTCATTTGATAAAAGATTAGTATTATTTCATTTCAGTAGCCCGTTTGTACGTTGATACATAATTACTACGCGATATTATCTTATCTGAGCATATCGTAATTGAAGTTTATTTTAGATCTTAATTAAGATTAATGTTGCACAAAAAGTAATTGTACTTAGTATTTTTTTTTTTTTGCGTAGATTTTTATAAAGCAAGCATAAATAATTTTTATACGTTATAGTTACTTAGGTACCGTCTATACCTGCACAATAGTTACCTGATCATCCAAAGATTGTAGGTAGGTACTTTCATCTATGGCTCAGCGATTCTAAGAGGACCTTGTTCTCTGACAAAAGAGTTCTTCAGCCATCTTGGTGGTGAGATGTTCCTCACGAAGGAATGGATTGAAGAAATGAATTTCAAATAATTTACGCATTCGATGACAAAGTAGCCTAATTTTTTTTTACCCTTTACTAGGCAACAATTCGGAGGATTAAACTTTGATACTGTTTTTTTTTGATGATACGACATAGGTACTTTTATTATATTTATATATATCAAGGTATTATTATATATAACACTACTTTTTAAATTAACCTCTCATATTTTTTAATCCAAAATAACCGTCGCCATATTGAATTATGGCGACTTGCTTAGGTAAGTCCGCTATCTCTTCCCCATCTATAATTATAATTACAGTAGAAAGTCTTGCTTTTCCCGCGTTTTTGCACCCCTACGCAACCTGCGGACAATTTGCTGATCATAATAAATATAATTAACGATATGAAGCACTGTTTTTTGTTATTTATTATTATAGACACTTTATGGCATAAAAATGTTCGAACGCCCGCGACGCCCTTTTAAGACAAGTGAAAAATGGTGACTATGATAGATAAATTCATAGAATCTAGACAATTTATTGTGATCGAACTTTACAATTATTTTTTAATTTGTCAGTATTATATCTTAAAATAGATATAAATGATAAATTATTCATGTGCATATATAGAAAATTTAAAATTGTCTCATAAAATCTAAAAAATATTATCCAAAATTAGAGTCTTAATTTTAAGTCATCTAATGAAATGACTAAGTACTTTTCCAACGAACGATTTTTAATTTGGTTTTTCCAATATTAATGATTTTAACGCAGGCAGGGATTTATTTAGTGCTATCTGCTATATTATGCTATATTAGAGAAATATTATTTGATCACTTATCGATCACTCCGCGATTTCCGTTACTTGTCAAACCTGGGTAACCTATCTTTATTAGGTTATGTATTGGGTTGGTCATAACATGTTTTCTATTCCGATCTAACCTGTTCCGCCAGATGGGCTACTGTAAGATGACTGTCTCAACCCGTTACTGACCCTTCAACATTATCTAAATTAGACAGTTATTATGTTACATTTCAATTATGTTGACCATACAAAAAGCAGATATACTATTAACTAAGGAGTACCGACAGCAAAAAGGTTTCGCGATAAAGCAAAACGTACAAAAAGATCACGTTATTTGATTAGACCTAATTGTGTTTCTGAACGTAATTAGCTTGGATCATTCCCTTTGTTTTATTACGAATAATACCGATGATGTAAGTTTGCACCTGCGAAACTTACTACAACTTCAATATGTGCTCTATTCCCTTGGAATACAGATGGTAACTTCACTTTTGTGGTCCAAGGTAATTGTTTTGAATGATGTCTTTGGTTCAGATAAGCCAGTGTGTTATTAAGGAGCAATTTACGAAGGGAATAATAGCGATTTGTTAATTTTATATTCGGTATGAGTGTTTATGTAATTTTATTGGATTAGATTTGGTGAGACTTCCGTTGCAAAACAATTTTAGTGGTTTATTGTATTTACTTAAAACATTCTAGCTATGAAAAACAAAAATCGGGATTATATTTTTTATTGTCTTTTAGGGTTAAGTTTTGATTCCTATATTTTATGAGCCTCTAGTCATTCAAGACCTGGAAAAATGTCCACAGTTTTAAATATGCATCGAATGTTGTTTTTTATTGTTCGTGGATAAAATAATTATATAAATGGAAAAGTTGTACGTGTGTATAGATTGACAGGAAACCATCAAACTTACTCGTGAGCTGTTAAATTATGCATTTTCTCACAGATCTCATCACATCACATTAAAATGTATTTAGTTGTTTTTGCAATGCCTGCTTCCATGGGATATTTACAAGGACAGATTTACAGCTTTGACATAAGACGTTGACAAGAAAATTAAGCTAATACACTCGAGAGCAATGAATCCGGGTCACTCAAAGAATCCAAAAAATCTCGGAAAGTAAGAATGCTAGGTTAATGCAATAAATTGTATTTAATAGACAATTTAATACTCCTTAAATGAAACTTAAAAAAATATGAGTCACCATACATTTTATTTACACAAAATTACATAAAGAAAAAAAACTGCTGATCTCTCCTTAAAACAAAAATAGGAAACATGAAATTTTTGAACTTTATGACGATTTTCTTGAATTTCAATTCTTCGTATTACCTCCTCGTGCTTCCATTACTGCGTTTACGCGGTTTGTGTTTTTATAGTGTAGATGAATTTATTAATTTTAAGTAGAATTATTTACTGTTTTGTTTGTTAATGTCTCATAGTTTTTTATTATTTTGATTTATATTGACATAATTATTATTTTTATTTAATTGATTACCATTGCCAACTTAATTATATGATTATTTTTTGTTAACTATTCAATACTTTTAATATTTGCACACCTGCTTGCGGGTTGAATACATAGACACTACTGTAGTTATAAGATCTGACATGTACCTATTATAATGTATTCGGCAAATAAATGATTTGATTTGATTTGATTTGATTTGATTTGATTTGGCATGCTGTACACCAAGTTCCTTATACGATTTTGGGGAATATTCTGCCATTCCTCTGTGAGAGCAATTTTGAGCTCAGGAAGCGTGATTGGGGGAGGGTTTCGTTGTTTTACGCATCTCCCTAGCTCGTCCCAAGCATGCTCGATCGGGTTGATATCCGGGCTGCGCGCTGGCCACTCCATACAAGTAATGTTCATCTCTTGAAGGTACTCATTCACAATCCTACCTGTATGAGGTCGGGCATTGTCATGCATAAATATAGCATCCTCACCCAAATTGACCATAAATGGACCAACGTGTTCGTTGAGGATTTCTTCCACATATCTTACGCTAGTTAAAGAGCCGTTTTCTATGATCACCAGCTCTGTGCGACTTTCAGAGGAAATTCCGGCCCACACAAGTACAGACCCACCACCGTAGGCTACTTTTTCTTCGATGCATGCTTGCTTGAATCTTTCCCCTGGTCTTCTATACACTCTGTGTCTTCCATCGTGCTTGTAGAGCATAAATTTTGATTCGTCGGAGAACAATTTATTGCATTCACCTAGCATTCTTACTTTCCGAGATTTTTTCGATTCTTTGAGTGACCCGGATTCATTGCTCTCGAGTGTAGTTTTTTACGTTTAGTTTTTTGTGCAAAAAAAAGTTACGCTGTACACCAAATGGCCGATATTAAACACGAAATTTATTTTGGAGAATTGATTGTAGTTCTGTTTTGTGTTTCTTTATTATTTTGTTTCCTCCATTACATGTTTCAAGTTATTATTTTTACCATAAATAAGGAGCACTTGTTCATAAATGACATTATGAAGAAGCTCTTTCTGAACTGTTACAAAATATGAAAATACAATTAAAAATACAAAAAATAATCAGAAATATCTTTTACCGTCTGAAATAATATAATAGTTGAATATAATATAAATTAAGAAAATGAGAAAATGGCCAAAAACATACTTTTGATATAATTGTTTAGACTAAACAAAGCATTTTAAGTATGTATTTTGTGATATAACTTGTGTTATTATTACACCATTGAATGCAAATATTTTATATACAAACACCTGACCCATGTCACCATTTGAAAGTTTTGTACACCGACTGTACGACAAATTGATGATATCAATATCCGGTAAACGATAGCATCGATAGTTACTTTTATAAAATCGATATAATGCTAATTTAATTAGATCAAATACTGAAAGAGATAATGTAATTAATTTAATCGAATCGTGATAAAACGATCGGCTGGTTAAAAGATCGGTATCGTATGTTTTTTTAATCACAGCTTGATATTTTTGATAAAACTTTCCTACTAATTTCGTGTTTTAATTTTTTCTAGAAAAGGGTCACAGTGAGTTTGAATTTAGGTGCCTTTAAATTAATTAAATAGTACATAATCACACTATAACCACAAAATAACCTTAACATTATAAATGAAAACTTTCTATATAAATAAATAAATGATGCCGGACAATTCACACAGCATCATCTAGCCCCAAGCAAGCAAAGCTTGTGTTATGGGTAACTAGATGACTACCCTACTGAACGTTTGCTACGAGGAGTCAACCAAACTCTGGAAAAATTCCTCGGGCATGGATCACTCTAAGTTTCTGGCAAAAGCCTTCGATAAATGGTACACCAACCAAATCCTAGCGCTAAACAGAAACAACCTTCGCATCATGACAAGAGCCCTAACTGGACATTGTCGCCTTAACAAGCACATGTTCAAACTGGGGCTAAGCGATACAAAATCCTGCAGATTTTGTGAGGAGGCGGAAGAATCGCCCCTCCATCTGCTAGGAGAATGTGGAGCATTGATGCATAAACCACCTGCTAAACCCAGATGAACTACGTGACATTACCCCGAAGAAAATCCTTCAGTTCTTAGTAGCTGCTAGGGTAAGTGGCGAACTATAACGCCGCATCTTCGGCGGTGAACCTACGAAGTGGCGATCACAATAGGCCTATCAATGGCCGCAGCGATACTATAGCCACCAAAAGCACATAAAAAAAAATAAACTAGATGACTGACATACATAATACAATATTATTACACTTATAGATATTTTTTATTATACATAGAAAACGACCAGAACTATGGGTGTTTGCTTATATTTACACCAAAAGTACTGAATAGATCGATATGAAATTTTGCATTGATGTTACTCCTTGTTCTGGAATTACAGTTTGGCAACTTATTAGGTATCTGGTAATTTCAAAGTAACATTTCTATAGAACAATAGAATTGTGCAATTTTCAATGGTGGTTCAAATAACCGAACAAAAAATCAATAAATTATTAAAAAAATATCAGATTATTTATAAATTTTGAAAAAACATGGGACGATTTTGCTCCAACTATAAAACTAACAACCTTATAAGGTAAAGGTTTCTTGTTCGCTTTACCTTTAAAATATTGAAGTGAAAAAAAATCTAAGTGACTAATTTTTACTATTTAAATGGGCAAAAAGCCTTTATTAACAAATAAAATTACAATGATCTAACTAAATAAAAAAAACTAGTATTTACAATTGTAACAATTGAGCTAACTGCAGACTGCTGCGAACAAACTACAGGTAGCTCAACAGATCCATATCAATACCAGTTGGAAGTGTACCCAAGATGCTGGCTGCATTGCCACGTTGTATGGCAATGCTGATGCGCTGCGCCAGATATTGACCAGCTCTCGGGTCACACGTCGCTTCGACCAGACGACGCTCAGATATTTTTTTGAAGATTTTTTATTATTTATTAATTTTTATTATTTTTTATTTTTACTTGTGCTATTTTATGTGTCCACGAGCCCTGTAAGGTTTAAAGGAAATAATGCACTTTGATATTTGATATTTAATTTCTTTCTCATTATGACTACCAATTTCCTGTACCTATGTACAACAAGTTTATCAACGGATATTGATAAAAATATACAATCTTTCGTAGTTAGAAATTCCATTGAAATCCATTGACGCGTGAATCTTGGAACAGGGTAGTTGTTCTTTTTTTTTTACTTAATTGGTCGAGTTCGCCAGTGTTTGGATGTGATATTCTTATTTATTTGCTAGCGACTTGTGCTATATTGATCGACATAAGTGGTTGCTTTAAAAAAAATGTGAGTTTTACGAATAATCATGGGTTACGTACGATTTTGGTGAAACATTTAGTGAGGTTTTATACAAAAAAAAGGTTTCGTATGCTAAGAATAAGTTTTGGCTTTCAAAATTACAGATTGTGAAAGCAATCCAATATCTTTCAATTGTTTAAAAAAACAAAAAGTACCTGATATTGTTTTATTTTTATTATTTGAATTGGGTACAGTTTAGACTAAAAGTGAGTTGTTATTTTACGTACTTCATAATTCAATGAAAACATGACGTGTTTAGCATTTTCAAAATTTATGGTTCAATTAAAAACCTATTATTACTTCAACCAATTATACAAATTATAACTATTTAAATTATAGCAGTTACAAAATTAAGTTGTCTATTACTATTTCTTATTATGTACCTATCTCTTGTTTTTTTATTTTACAAAGATTCACTTGATTTGTTTGAAACATAATTGATCCATATCATGGCATGTCTACTGGCAGTTTATAGCTCTGCATTTTGACCTCAATAATTAAATCAACAGAATACGTTTATTTCTGCACAACAATAAAGGGTCATTAGATACATAACACCATAATTGGACGTAATTAAGTAAATTGCATTAACTTATTACATGACAATCGATTACTGAGAACCTGCAGATGATAATAGCATTAAATCACGTTAAATATTCTTCAATGCGTTAATGTTAGTTGACAGGAACTGGTTAATAAATAATTTTATTATTCTGTCGTTTTTGATATGGATCAGTTGAGCTATCATTATTCTTTTTCAAGTTTGAAATTAGCTCTATTGTTGTAGTTCTAATATGTTTCTACAAATTGATTGTAATTTTCTCTGTTAAGTTTTTTCTCTAAATAAACATATTTTATATAAATATCTTCGTAAAAAGGAGACAGCTGTATTTTTTTTTTTTTGTATACGATTTCTCTGAGGTCCATAAAATTGTTTTTCTCGAAATATAAGTATTTTCCCCAAAACCTAGTTAAAATAGTGTGTTAATTATAAAGGAATTCAAAGTCGGTTTTTTTCCAAAACAATAAAAAACCTATTCAGGGTCCAATCGCTCGCATATCACGCATTTGTTCTCCCTGAAAATATGCGTGCCCCATTGGAGTATTAAACGCCATTGATATTACTAAACATCTGTTTATTAGTATAATTTCTTTATTAAATTTTTTAGCCTATTCAGAAAATTTTTCATTGATATAATTATTTCTGCCAAGGTATTTCTACAATGAAACTTTATCATAACACTATGTTCGCTCCATGAGTCTAAAATCCACTTTTCCTGTAATCAAGTGCCATCAACGCTTCAGAAAAGTGTTTCCTTGAAACGAACTGTTAACCGACACCGTACTAATAGAGGTAATTGTTTATAACCGATTAATAGAACAATCGCTAATTGAAGTAACGTGACTGAAGCAATGAATACTAAGGATCTAGTCTTGATCAGTGGCGCCCTTAGAGATATTAATTTTATTTATTACTTTTTTAAAAATTGGGGTTCTTTTTTTTTTTTTTTTTTTTTTTTTTATTTATTTATCATCTTAAAAATTGTATTACACAGAAACTTATAATAATAACACTATGTAAACCACAGAGGTTTGTAGGGAAGTGCTATTAGTGAGTCAGCCGACTAACTATCCGATAGGTAGGTACAAGTACAACCTGAGTAAAATAATAGTTAAATCACTAAGCGTAGTGTGGTTGTAGGTTCTGAAGTACAGGTAAAGTAGGTAGAACGTACGTAGTAGGTACTAATTATTACAATGCGATATAAACTATTCTCAACTATTCTCGTTCTTAATTTGGAATTAGGTAAGTAGCTAACCAAAATCAAACCTTTTGATACTGATGTAGATTTGACAAGAAGTAAGATCTGAGTTTATGTTTAATGTTTTTAGGTGTTAAAGTATCTAGTAGTTCTATGGGAAGTTCATTTATAAGCCGAGGTACCAGATACCTGGCCGTCCGCTCGCCGTAGGCATTGTTTGCGCGCGAAGTGACAAGCAGGTTACGAGTAACAGCTCGTGTAAGTATAGGGTGACTAATAACTTGTTGAATGGTTTCATCAAAGAAATAATTTCGAAGCAACATATATTTAAATTGAGTATGAACGGGCAATACTTTACAGTGTTCAAAAAGACCCAATTCATTATTATTAAATTCTTGTTTTACAGTCTTAGAAACAATTTTTTTTAAGATTCTCAACTGCAGATTATATATTTGATTGAGGTAGGTAGTATATGTACGACCATAGCTAACTAATCCATATTGAATGTAGGATTCCGCTAGTGAGTTATAAAGCATAAGTTTGACTTTGAAGGGTATACGGTCCTTAAGTATTGCCATATTCGCAAGAAAGTGCCGTAGTTTATTGCAGACATGCTCTATATGATTTGACCATGTGAATTTGCTATCTATTATTAAGCCAAGGTACATTTCACTATTGACGATTTCTATAGTAGGACATTTACAGTTAGCGTTTGCCGGAGCATGCAGGCAGCTGTGGTCGTGGGCAATAAGATTGTTAATTGGATGTTTTTTAATGTAAGGAGACTTAACTACTAACATTTTGGTTTTATTTGCGTTTAATACTAATCCTGCATCGTGACACCATTTAGCTATGTTGTTCAAATCGATTTGTAGAAGGTCACGTGCTCTTGTAGTATCCTCATCAACAGCTACGAGGCATGTATCATCAGCAAACTGATAACATGTGGTATGCCTAATGCAATTACTCATTTCGTTTACATACGATAAGAAGTGAAGCGGTCCTAGGACAGATCCTTGTGCGGTACCCTCCGTTACTGTAATATAGTCACTGTACATATTATCAATTTTGACTGTATATTTACGTTTTTTAAGGTAGTTTTCACACCAATTTAGAAGAGGACCCCTGATTCCGCAGTTATCTAGCTTCTTTATTAGCTGGACGTGTTCTAGGGTGTCAAAAGCACGGGAAAAGTCAATTAACAAAACCAGCACTATTTTTTTATTATTTAAGTTGTCATTAACCTGGTCTGTGAACGTAGTAAGGAGGTCATTTGTGCCCTTTCCTGGTTGAAATCCAAATTGGTTATGGTATAAAACTTCATGTTTCTTATAAAACCCATGAATCTGTTCACTGATGTATTTCTCAACAATTTTATCTATAGAAGAGAGCAACGTTATTGGGCGGTAGTTGCCGTAGTCGTTATGCTTCCCCTTTTTATAGACTGGTCTAACGCAGCCTATTTTTAAATCATCTGGATATATCCCTGATTTAACACTACAGTTTATTAAATTTGCTAAAGCAGTAGCTACATCATTTCCCGCTAGTTTGATATCCGAAACTCTAACATTATCTTGTCCTGGAGCCTTCCTTACATTTAGTTTTCTAATAATTTTGGTAACATCATCGCTTCATTAGATATATGCTTTGTCAGCATATATCTAATCCAGTGCCGAATTTCCGAAACAAGAGAGGTTTTTTGCCATAAATACCACGCTTAGCGGGCGCAACATTAATGATATTAAAAATAATTTACAATGGGATATTTATCTTGATTTGCGTCCTGTAATAGGTTGGTACACTTATCTTATTTATAAAATTATGTACCTACCTCGATATTTTTGGTATATGCACTGGCTATAGGCTAACCAAATTATCAAAATAAAATACATTTTAGTTATGAGTTTCATCCGTGATCATGACGCATGAAACTGTGCCGAAATATTTGATATTACTTCAAAAACGAGTTTATTGTACCGTGTTTGTGTTTGGAACGAGTTTGACTCGAACCACACTTACCCTGAAGCAATATCTCGTTATTGACATAAAACGTGTTCCTTCAACTCAAGCAAGGTCCATAGTTAACCCGCCTGAATGAAGACTCTGAACGAACTCGATGGATCTCTATTAATCTTTTGCGTAACCTGTGTTGTGTTCTTTTCAGATTACTACCAGGACCAGTCGTTCCACAAGTACAGCGGTATGGGAGTATCAGAGGTCCCCAAAGACGACTCTCCCAGGACCACCCCGGAACTGCCCCGGGCTGACCAATCACCAGCATCTGGAGCGCCTCCAGGTAGTCACTTCATTTAAATGCGCCAGGTTCTACCCACTCCTCGGTATCCAGCAGTGGGCAAAGATTCCCAAATTTTTACAATCCATCGTGGGCCTGCGCTAGTAGGATCCATTGAGGTCCCATCGCATTTATTTTCTTATAGTTTCTGCCTACGGCTTTGCATGCTTTGTTTCTATGGACACGTTTAAAGAAAATTTATATCCCATGGAAAGTTATTTAAGGCATAAAAATCCATAAATCCATCTCTCTTTCCAAACTTCTGAATTTATAATATTAGGTTGCTTATTTTCATCCATCTCTCTATCAAAACTTTTGAATTTTAGTGTGATGTATGTGTCTAAATGCAATTTGTAAACATGTTCCAGTGATGAAAAAGGATTTTGTTGATGATGGCGATGGTCAATTCTGTCTCCCCCCAGGGTCAGCAGACAGCGACGACGCGGACGAGTTCACGCCGAAGCGCAAGCAGCGGCGCTACCGGACCACCTTCACCAGCTTCCAGCTTGAGGAGTTGGAGAAGGCCTTCTCCAGAACCCACTACCCTGATGTCTTTACCAGGTATGGTGCGTTGTATGGTCTTCTTTATCTACGTACTGCGGTTTTTAATATTGGTATTCTGATCTGATGCCATCTATGGCGCTCATCAGGGGAGGCCTATGTCCAGCAGTGGACTATTATAGGCTGTTGACGATGTTGATGATGATTCTGATAAAGGTAGCGGTTCATGACCAAAGACAGAGACAGAAGACCGCGACAAAAGTCTAGTGTCTTCTACATGTACTGTGGTTTAGAAGCGTGAACGCAACCAAAGCTATTATTCATTAGGGCGCGACACAAGACACTAATGGTCAGTAACATATCAGCATCTGCCGTGTGGTGCCGGCATAGAATTTCACCACCCCAACTCTTCCTGTGGGTGTCGTAAGAGGCGACTAAGGGAAACACAGCGGGGGGGCGGGCAGCAGCGTCTTCTGCAGAACAACTACACTGAACTGCGATCCCCAACCCGCATGCCCAGCGTGGGGATTATGAGCAATAACCCCCAAATAATGATGCCATCTGTGGCGGCGCTCATTAGGGGAGGCCTATGTCCAGCAGTGGACTATTATAGGCTGTTGATGTTGATATCAGCATCAAACTTTCCAAGATGATGCTGTGTGGATTTTCAGCATTATTTATTTACATTTTCCTGTAACTGTATTTTTAGTTATTCCTCATAATGGTTTGGTCTCGCTTCAGACCGTAAGAAGTTGGATCGCGCAAACTTATTTGGAAATAAACAAATAATAGTATTTCAAGTTAATATGAAATTAATATGCTTAGGCCCACGCGTCGTTTGAATCTGTCAGTAGGTTTAAAGAAAAACAAAAATTAAATACAAATAAAATATATATTCTAGAGAACAGATTAGATTATAGGTACTATTATTATTATCTATGAATAATAAAATATATCTTCATCTATATCTATACTAATATTATAAAAAGGAAAGATTTGATTGTTTGTTTGTTTGAATTGAATAGGCTCCGAAACTACTGGACCGATTTGAAATATTCTTTCACCATTAGAATCCTACATTTTCCGTGATGAACATAGGCTATATAATATTTTCAAAAAAGTTAGGGATCCGCATGAAAAATTCAATAATTGAACCGTGCGCTGTATATTCAACCTCTTTTTCTATTATGGCGCGTCAGAATAGAAAAAGAGGTTAAATATACACGGTGCTTGCTTTTTCTCTACGGCTAGTGTCAGTTATGAAGTGTCGAGTTAATGTCAAAAATCCCAATGCTGTTAAAAAAAGTAAGGGATCCGTATGAAAACTGTAAAACCCATCGTGTTAGTGTGTATAATTTCTAAAATTTTTGTTTAATACCCGTGCGAAGCCGGGGCGGACCGCTAGTATGTTATAAATTGCATTATGTCATTGTGGCTAGATGATGCTGTGTATTGTCCAGCATTATTTATTTTCTTATTACTCTATTTTTAAGTATATTTTTGTTATAAAAATATTTTTTTTACAGGGAGGAGCTGGCGATGAAGATTGGACTAACAGAAGCTAGAATACAGGTAACATAATATAAACTCTTACCACTAAATAGTGGGGGCGAGAAAGTTCTCTGTATCTGTTCAACATTGTATATTCAAATTATTTCATCTCATCTCTCATCGTTTCATCATCGAAGTGTTGGGCCATCAACTCAATTTATCGAGCGGGTATTTAGACCGGCTACCCGCCACGACCGGCTTCCGCAGTAGCTACGAACCCTCCCAACCACTAAATAGTATAAAACAAAGTCGCATCCCGCTGTCTGTCTGTCCCTATACATGCTTTTATAAATAGAGTGAGTTAAGAGGAAGATTTACATGAGGTATAACATGCATTAGTATCAGCATTGCACCCGAGCGAAGCCGTGGCGGGTCGCGAGTGTATTTATATAGGCTCTAATCCATCAGCTTCTTGGAAACACTTCCTTAGACTGATACTGATAATTTGATATGGATCAGTTGAGCTACCTATAGATTGCTTGGAACAGTCTGCAGTCAGCTTAATTGACGGATTTTGTAAATACTAATTAGGTTTTTTTTATTCATCTTGCAAACCTCCTATTTCGCTAGGTAATAAATAAAATAAAAAATAAGTCAAAATAATTCTGGACAATCAACACAGCTTCATCTAGCCCTAAGCAGAGTTTGTATTATGAGATACTAGATGACTGACATACGTAATACAATTTAAATAGATAGACTTTTTATTATATTATGTATATAAAAAACGACCAGAACATCCTGACCAAATATCTGCAAATCGAAAAAATTTTCCGAGGCGGAAATCAAACCCGCAACCTCCAAAGTCACAGGCGGACCTTCGCCCACCGCACGACGGAGGTCGTCATTAACAATAAATAATGATAACCTAATAATAAACTTTATGTATCTATGTATATAAAGTTATAAAATTCCTATCATAGACGTAATAAAATACTTCCCTTAATGAACAGATAACACGTTCATTTAGACGTGGACACTCATTAAATTAATTAATAGTAATTTATTTAATTAGATATTGTTACTTAGAACTCTAATTAGAAGATGTTTTACCGC
Organism: Eupithecia pulchellata; assembly: GCA_963931895.1. Classification (NCBI taxonomy): domain Eukaryota; kingdom Metazoa; phylum Arthropoda; class Insecta; order Lepidoptera; family Geometridae; genus Eupithecia; species Eupithecia pulchellata. The sequence continues at coordinate 11,958,585 of OZ007525.1, forward strand.
GTTAATGATAACAGCTATTAGAGTCAACCCCAAGCTAAGTTTTTTATTACACGTATTTACACGTGTTATTTGCAAAATTGAAATAAGTAAGATATTATGTTTCCAATAACAAACAGGTGGATAATAATGTGTTGATATGTTTACCATCGACGACCTCTGTGGCACGGTGGGCGAAGGTCCGCCTGCGACGCAAGAGGTTGCTGGTTCAAAATCCGCCTCGGGACAAATGTTCGTACTATCTACAGATATTTATTCTGGTCGTTTACTACATAAAACAAAAAAAAAATATCTATATATTTAATATACTATTGTATTATGTATATCACTCATCTAGTACCCATAACACAGGCTCTGCTTAGCTTGGGGCTAGACAATGCAGTGTGGATTATCCAGCATTATTTAATTATTTATTATTATTAGACCGCGACTCGGTAAACGTAGTGTAGGACGCCCTCCGGCCAGGTGGGATGACGATCTGCGAAAGACTGCTGGCAGATGCTGGATGCGACAAGCCGAAGACAGGGCGCTATGGCGCTCATTAGGGGAGGCCTATGTCCAACAGTGGACGAACATAGGCTGATGATGAATATCCATTTCAGCCTGTTGGTTGGGAATATAAACAACTTTTAAACTATAAGTTTATACTACAGTACATTCCAATGTTACTGAACTTAATAAACTTTTACTTTACTTTACCTACTTTACTTTACTTTACTTTACTTTACTAAACTAGTAGTCCCAAAAGGCAAACATTCCGACTTCAAAAAAAGGTAATTTCGGAACCGTCAACTAAAACAGTGCTTATACATTAAGATTGGTATAACAAAATAATAGAAAATAACCAGAACACCCTGAACAAATATCTGCAGATCGCACAAATAATTGTCCCGAGGCAGGAATCGAACCCTGGGTGGTGAGTCAAGGTCCGCATGCGTCGCCCACCGCGCCACAGAGGTCGCCGATATAAGTGTCCACAATTCAAAGAGCAATGACAATGATAATTCTGTCGCCCCAAGGTTTATGTGAGCCCATAATCAACAGGCCGCGGCAAAGGGACATTGTAGATCTTGTAATCACTATAATGTTGGCGCAGCAAGGAGGTTCGAAAGTTTCTGCTTGGCATTGGAGGAGGCAAGCATGGAATATTTCCTTAATCCTGATGGATTAAAGAAATATTCTATGTTAGTGTGTTTCTATTTAAAGAAATATATAAAATAATAAAAAATATCAATTTATGTAATCGTATATTATTATGCATATCAGTTATCTAGTACCCATAACACAAACTCTGCTTAGTTTCGGGCTAGACTAGATGATGCGGTGTGAAATGTTCACATCATTATTTATTAATTTAAAAAAAATAAGTTAGACCTAGTTTAATACCTAAAGGTATACATGATCTTAATACTAATTATATTTAGAGTGGCATATCCGCGGCCTTATCGCTAACATCGATCTCTTCCAGGCAACCTTTGGATGGATTCGTACCGTATGTATAAAAAATTACGGTGGCGTAATGATTCCAATATATTATATTATGTCGTGTAGACGAGATGATACGTTTTGTATTGTCAGCCATATTCAACTATTTATTTATTTAAATATTTTATTGCACACATTCAATAACAGAATACAACAAGATGGGCATAATGCTGACGGCATTATCTACCTGACAACCACACATGGTAGAAGGAAAACAAAAAGGCGAGATATAAATAAATTAAGCTTGATAATAAGTGTAATTACAGAATACATAACTGTTATTTACTTACTCAGTTGAGCTATCTGTAGTTTGTTTGCAATAGTCTGCAGTTAGCTCAATTATTTGTCAATACTAATTCTAATTTGCTTATTCAGAATTTGAATTTTCTATATTAATAAAGGTTTTTACTTACCCACATACATACTATGTATGAAATGCCACCTCCAAAGCCAAAAGGTCACCTCACAGCTCCACGTTCAAATAATCTTTTAATCACACAGAACGGAACCACACTCCGTTATTTGCCGTCTCTTTTTGTATCGAAACGAATGCAATTATCCGAATACAAATTACTAGTAACGATATAATCGAATGATACATTGAATCGATTGGTTTTAGCCGAAGTCGATTCAATGGAAATACGATGCAGGTGGAGTGAAACAGGACGGTAGGGTTAGCATGACGCGATGGGGTCATTATAAATAATCATAGTACATTAATTGGTAAATAATGTTAGACAATCCACACAGACCGAGCTTGTGTTATGGGTACTAGATGATATACTTACCATTATTACATACATATATATTTTGAATTATTAATAGAAAATGATCAGAACCCATGGAACATAATGTATATCTGCAGATCTTATAAAAAATATCCGGAGGTCGGAGGATTTCAATAGGAAAACGTTGGGTTAAATGATTTAAGTTTTCATAAGGAGCCCTAACTTTTTGAAAAACATTATATAGGCTACGCTCATCAGTGATAATGTAGGATTCTAATATTATAGTAATTTTTCAAATCGGTCTATTAGTTTCGAAGTCTATAACAATCAAATCTTTATTATATTGAAGTACAGATATAGAATCAAAATTATTTCATCCATAACGCAGATTATATTTTCTGGACTTACAAACTGTTTATCAGACACTTAAAATCAACTCTATCTAGGTCTCTAACGTTGAATATAACTTATTTTGGGGTTAATCAATTAATTATAACAATCTGAGTACAGACCGACATCAAAACAGCTGATTTACTTGCCTAAAAGGCTTTTCAGAGCATCCCATTCTTCTCTACTATTATAAGAAACTATGAGCGTCGCGACGAAAACGTGAAAACCGTGCTAAGGCCACTTGAATGGTTGTTCTTATACTTAGTGTTATGACGCTGGCACCTCATAATACAAGGTTTTTATCTAAAATGTATGTAGATTGATAGAGTGACATGCTCTTAAGATAAACTTAAGATAAGGTAGGGCATTTTAGCGAAACCGTATATTTCTATTGAGGCAATTGGTATTGCTTATATTTCTATTTAAGTTTTATGTTTGTGCGTTTTGTGTGTTTGCCTTTTATAAATAAATATATATTGTTTTTTTTATTGCTTAAAAAGTGTTGTTTTAGAATATTCTCGTTTACTTGAGACACGGATATGTCTTTTGGTGTTTGTGTATTAGTAAAATCAGTTTAGATAGGTTGCTGAGTAAAAGTTATTTTTTAATGTATGAATGCAGTTTTTCTTGCTATAATAAATAATAATCAATGACAAGGTTCTTAAGAGGAAATCTTCGTATGTCTATAGTTTCATACTTTTCCACACTGACCGTTCTTTACATGCCATCCTGTATAATAAGTATTCGTTTAGCATGAATTGGTCGCCTGTTATAAGCGGTTATAAGCGATGAAGCCGCCGTTCTTATAGGATAAGCTACGCTAGGTTCCGAATATTTAAATGCTATAAAATACAGCATTATCTATTTATTCCACTCAATATTTGATAGAAAATAGTCTAAAGGATAATTTTTACTTCCGAAAACCTACTTGACAGATCAGACACAAACTTTGCATGTAGATAGTATTGAACCTTGAATAGTTAGTAATGAGGTATATACGAGTGTGGTGTTTCTAGCCCAGAAGAAGTAATAAGTCTATCGCCTCCCATAACACTGAACACCAGCGCTGGTGATCACGACAGTATAATATATAGTTATCCAGTACAATGATCGGGAATAGGCGGATGAATGGGAACCAAGTCTGCCTAAACCCTGCTATAGACGAAATACTCGACGAACACAGTAACTTATGACTAGTTATGACACAAATAGGAATTAATAAGTGTCATAGGTTATTGTGCTGAAGAATTAATTACATGAATCGTCTATAAAACGAAGACGCAGGAGGTTGCGGGTTCGATTCCCGCCTCAGAAATATTTGTACGATTTGCAGATATTTTTTCAGGGTGTTCTGGTCGTTTTCTATTTATAATAAAAAATATCTATATATGTATTCCTATATTATTAATTATTATGTATATCAGTTATCTAGTACCTACCCATAACAATTAGCTTGGTTGAACGGGGCAGCACTCATAATGCTGTGTGAATTGTCCAGAATTGTTTATTAATTTTTATTACATTTTACTTTACTTGGGAAGGACAAGGCATTAACAGAAAAAGTTCTGATAAATAGGCACTAATATTATCTTGAAAAGTCTATCTAAATTATGAAATAAAACTTGTTAATCAATATAAAATATTTATGCGTTAACGATAAAAAAAGTACCTTGTCCAAACTAATTTGAATAGACGCAAAAGCCGTTGCGTATAATTAGTACGGTCAGCAAATGAAACGTAGTAATTGTACCGTCGGTATGCGGGTAGGGTCTGCAAAAAAGTCACAACTACCCAGTACCCAGGTGCGAGGCTTAATAGCTTGACAGAGTCGCGCATTAAGGTAATGGCCACGTTTGGAACCGCGGAGCTGGCAGCTCGGTTAAAATGCTGCTTGGATCAGAAGGTTTACCTTGCTCTTTTAAAAATAGACACAATTGAACTTGTTTGAAGACAGATTGCTTAGCTTTATAGATCCTTATTGTACGACATGTCATCCTAGATTTATAACATTTCGTAGCGTAAGTAAATAAATAAATAAATAAATAAGTAAGTACGTTGCGTGGAGTCAAGTTCAACCTAATAAAAAAAATAAACCTTCAATAACTGGTCCGAAATTTTCGAAAAACCGTCTAGCGGTATTATTTGCAGTTTGTGTTAGATTTTCAGTAGGCAATGAAATTAAAGGATGTACCAACTACTTTTGAATATTTTGGCTCACGCTTAAAGTGCTGTATACTATATACACTGTAGATACAATACACACCATCATTATACTTTCCAATATACATATCTGTCACCTCATCGCATACTGTGTTACCTGACCCGTCGCGACTTCTGTTTTATGCAAGTCATTGTGCAACTCAGGTGAACAAATTGATCAATGGAACTCGTCTTTATCGTTCCCTATTGCAAAGAAAATTGCTCAACTCAGAAAATCTATATGGTATTATAATCATCAACCCTTAGTCCACTCACGAACAAAGGCCTTTGTCGTCAGTAAGCTCTAATTACTTTAACCGTAGATTTTTCTTAAGAGGGCTCCTGTATGATATTATGTTTATTACAGTTCTATGTATAATAAAAAAAATATCTATCTATGTTTTATGTATATCAGTCATCTATTGCCCATAACACAAGCTCTGCTTAGCTTGGGGCTAGATGATGCTGTGCGGATTGTACAACAATATTTATTTATTATTAGTCAATTTGTTAGTATTTATTTTAGCTCTGAGGCTCAGTTGCTTGCTCTAAACTAAACTGAAACAGCGCCATTTTACCGCTCCAGCGGCCCGCGATCGATTCCACTAGTAATAATACAAGCAAATTGCTAATGATCTCATTTAATAAACAAGAGTTTGATATACGCCCGCATTACACAAATGGCGCGGTGAGGGTCGCTTTTTGCGGCAAATTGCGGACGAAAATGGTAGCCTGTGGTGCCAGCAGTAAAAAATAAGGCAGCTTTGGATATAGGTTACCATATACACCTTAGGTTTAAAAACCTGTAGCTTCCTAAAAATATTTTTTAATAGCTCATTAGGTATTGCCATACACCGAGGCAATGCATCTAGGGGACACTTCCGACTCGTTGTGATATGGATCAGTTGAGCCACCTGTAGTTTGTTTGCAACAATCTGCTGTTAGCGCAATTGTTTCAATTGTAAAAAGTAATTTAACATGTTCCAGTTATTGAATTGTTAATAAAGATTATATTTCTACTGATCTTTTAAATTTATTGTGATTCTATCTGCTGATCAAGGCCTTATATTTTTATCGCAAGTTTAGAATTCGATTAGACATTTTAAAGATGTATTTATTCCATTGATTGAGACATAAAATTAAATGCGATTTATTTGTGCTAATCCTGCGGTTAATCGCAGTTCTAAACAACTTTAACTATGCTGTTAAGTCTATTAACAGCTACATAAAAACAAGTCGTTTTAATACATAGTTACAATTTATTGACTCTTACTATGTTGGTTATTGCATTTTTAGCGTTAAAACATAGCTCTATCTTATGTGAAGTGCTAAAAATTAGATGAAGGTGATAAAAGTCGGGAACTTAATAAGGTTTTAGAGTCTGATGGCCGTACTTTACAGGATTATAGGTAGATGATTTATTTATTTATTAATAAAAAAAACGATCATGATAAATATACTTTTAAAGGCGACTTGGGTAGATCAAGACGAACAACTTGTGTTCTATGACTTTGTCTGATTCAATGATTTTTTCCATACCAAAAGAAAATAAGTAAATTTCCATTTCTGATTTTCTTAGCTCTGTGTGTGATGTGGGATAATAAGACCAATGTTATTCCAGGTCATAAACTATCTGTACTAAGTTTCATCAAAAATCCTTTTAGTAGTTTGCGTGAAAAAGTAACAGACATCCATCCATACTTACAAACTTTCACGATTATAATATTAGTAGGATGTACATAGATAAAAAATACTTTATTATACCAAACTAAGAAAGAGAACATTACAAACAGACAGGCTTTGATTAGAGGAAGTATAAAAGGCAGCCTATGAACGAAAAATATTTATATAATTTAAACAGTAATAATAAATTTCATGAAATAGAAATTTCGCACTAGAATTAATAAGATTACAATTAGAAGCCAGAATTGTCAGTTACTCATTGTTTCATCAAATAATGTCATTTATATTTCTATTATTAATTATCACTATCAGTTTGTTGTTCACTATGTATGCTTAGGTCTTTAAAACGGGTCGCGACTCGTGGTCCCACTGGGATTGTACCACTATTACTCGTGGTCCCACTATCCCTGAAATCATGGGTTCGTGGTTCCACTGCTTAGTGGGACTACCAGTCATAGTTAAAATCGTAGGTTCGTGGCCCCACTGCATCAAGTTTATACGTAGAGACAAATTCAAACTGTCATCGAAAATGTAGATCTCGTCGAGCTCTACAATTTGCCTCCAGAAACTGGTGCTCTAGGATGGTTAGTTCGCGAGATATGACAGTTTGAAGTTTGACAGCTGTCATCGAAAATGTAGATCTCGTTGAGCTCTACAATTTGCCTCCAGAAACTGATGCTCTAGGATGGTTAGTTCGCGAGATATGACAATTTGAAGTTTGACAGCTGTCATCGAAAATGTAGATTTTCATCTGGACTTTCATCTGAGCCATGAACTGAAAGTCTAGCACCTGTAGTTTCGGAGATATGTCTGATTCAATTTTGACAGCTGTCATCGAAAATCTAGATTTTAATCTGACCTTTCATCTGAGTTATGAACTGAAAGTCTAGCACAAGTCGTTACCGAGAAAAGGCCATTTTTGACATTTGCTGTCATAAGAAATTAAATAATTAGCTGTCTGGACATTTTCTTTATTTACTGTAATTCTGGACACTCAGTGTTTTTGGCATTCGCTGTCACTTTTGACATTCGCTGTCACTTTCGACAATTGCCGTCAATTTCCTATATATTTCTATATATTTAGAAATCTGTGGATATTGACTATTTCTGTCACATTTGACATTTGCTGACATTCGGCGGACATCGGCGGACAATGGATCAAAAGAAATTATTTCGTTAAGAATAAAAAGCCGGCAATGTATCATATACACCGATGAAACTATTGCAAAAAAAGGCTCAAAAGTCCGGTTGAATTAGGCAACCGGACTACTGAGTCGTCGAGCGACTCAGAAGTCCGGTTGACTTATGACCAAATCAGTGGGACCACGAGCGACTGCATTACGTTGACTGATGGTCCCACCAAACAGTGGGACCACGAGCCCATTAAATCGACACACTGTCCCACCAGTGGGTCAAATTAGTGGGACCACGAGTCGTGACCCTTTAAAACTAAGCAACCGATTTGGATGCGGTTTTTTTAATAGATAGAGTGATTCAAGAAGAAGCTTTTTGTAACAGCATTGCACCCGTGCGAAGCCGGAACGGTCGCTAGTTATTAATACCACTTCTTATTTTTCGTTCCTTAAAGTATCTTCTCCTCTACAGGTCTGGTTTCAGAACCGGCGAGCGAAATGGAGGAAGCAAGAGAAAGTAGGTCCTCAAGGTCACCCTTACAACCCCTACCTGGGCGCCCCCGGGGGGCCGCCGCCGCCGTCCGCCATCGCTTCCATGCCCAACCCCTTCACGCAGCTTGGCTTCGGGTTCCGGAAGCCGTTTGATGCTAATGCCTTGGCTGGGTTTAGGTGAGCATACAAATTGACATTCCGGCTTAGAGTTTGTCTCTTCAAGATAGATTTACATTGTCAGCCTATATCAGTCCACTGCTGGACTGCCTTTACTAATGAGTGCCATAGATGGTGGTTTGGGGGTATTTCTTACTTGGGTATTGCCCACAATTCGCCCGCTGGGCATGCGGGTCGGGGATTGCAGTTCGGTGAAGTTGTTCTACGAAGGGTGCTGCTTCCCCCCCACCGTTGTGTTTCCTTTAGTCGCTTCTTACGACACCCACGTGAATAATTGGGGTGGTGAAATTCTATGCCGGCACAACGAGTCATCGATGATTACATCATAGCTCATCTCGCCATTCGTTCCCCACAGATACGCCAGCGGTCCAGTCCTCGGCAGCCAATACCTCAGCACCAGCTACCCGCGCCCACCTCTCTTCTCCACCCCCCTTTACACCTCCTCACCTCCCTTCCACTCCCTGCTAGCAGGCCTAGCAGCCCCCCCTCGCAGTTCCCCGGAACCTCCCCCCGTGTCGCCTCCTATATCACCTGGCAGCGAATCTCCCCCTCAGCCGACTCCTGTGGAGGTGGAGCGGAGGAGTTCCAGTATAGCAGCTTTGAGGATGGCGGCCAGGGAACATGAGCTTCGACTTGAGATCCTCAGGCAGAGGCATCAAACTGACTTGATCAGTTGAGGCGGGAAATCGTGCTGGAAGATGTGGAAGTCCATTCGTTTTAAAGTAAGGACAAATTTGGGTGTCTCGTGTGTTTATAATGCAAATAATTGTTTAGTTTAAAGGGAGGGCTACGACAGTGGAATACATGATAAGGGAATTCCTTTTGTTTATTAAAGAATATTTTACTGTACCCATTGAGTAGTTGTATAATTTTATGTGTAATGTCAACTACTTGAAAGGAAAGCCGATAGAGCTCATGCATTTGTATAAATATCTGAAGCTAAATTAATTGTGAGTTTATAAACCTTCGTAATATCTACCCTCTTATTTTGAGTTTTTTGGTTAGTTTGTAATAAAAATGGAATAATTTGCTCAAACTAATTATTTATTTTTATTAACCTTTGTTAACCTAGGGAGTTATTTTTCTTAAACGGCTTGTTGATGCACGTAAATCTCGAAATTGTTTTTTAGTGGCAAACTTCAATCACCGTGCTATTTTCTCTACTTTAAAAATGTTGCTCCTTTTTTGGTGTAAAAAATTTGTTGCTGATGTAAAAAAACTTAAATATCTGATATTTAACTGTAAGAAATTTATAATATAATTATATTTAGTAGAATATGTAATAATACGTTGTGGTGTATATGTATAATTATAAGTTCCGTCCATGATAGGCCTTATTATTATTTATTTTAATTTTAAGACGTATTTTAGAAATTGTATAGTATAAATAATCAGTTCCCTTAGAAAATGAACCTATAAATCTATATATTGAGTTCATTATATGTTATGTAATCTATTGTATTACGTATATCAGTCATCTAGTACCCATAACAAGCATTGCTTAGCTTGGGACTAGATGAGGCTTTGATGGTCCAGCAATATTTCAGTTATTGTGAAAGAATTGAGTTTTTTTATTTATTTATTTAAACGCACAAAACTTTAAATCATCTCAGAACATACAAAACTTAAATATGGGCTCAGAACTTGATCATTTCATAAGTTATGTGCACACAAACAAAAATCAGAGTAAAAAGTTACAAAATTTTAATTCAAATTAAAGGTATACCCAATTCTAATTACAAGTAACTTATGTAAGTGTTTATATACTTATACCTTCCTACAAATTACTACACCAGACAAATTTAGTATCAGTAACTTAAATTAAATTATTTATCAATATTATTTTAAGATTTGTTTTTTCAACATTTATCAGACCATATAAACTAAGATAGACCATGAATGACTTACATGTGTTTAGGATCAGAGTACATGATATGAGAAGAGCGAAACCAGGGGCATAAGCTAGCACGAAATATCATAGATAATTGGTGATATATGAATATGTATACCTACCTAGAGACAATAAAATGTTATAATTTGTAGAATACATCACAAGCGCTTATCTACACTGATTTTAATTATATATATTGTTTTAGTATTCGATATAGCATTTTTTGGCACAATTTGGATGTGATATAAAAATATCAAATCATTTCAGTGAATTAGTTATGTAATATACCGATTATAAGTAAAAAGTTTTTTATTATTACCCATGGATGAAATACAATATCAAAAAGAAAGTTATTTACATGTGTAAATTTAATAACCAAAATTTTGGCTTTTTTTTTCTTTTTTTTATAATAGTTATTATAAGTATTAACCAGTATTTACAATTTAGATAACTGCAGACTGTTGAAAATAAAGGAACGTTCAAAAGCGTTTTTAATTTTGATAATTACTGTGATTTTAATTTTATTACTGTTGCAATAATTATTTTTCTGTAAATTATGTTGGTTATTAAACATAAAGTCATCTAAGAATATTTACCATGACATTTATAGGATATTTTACCATGATTTGAATTTGGAGCTTTCCCATAATTTCGACACTGTTCAAATCATGGTAAATATCGCGTTCTTAATCACTAGCATAATTGTTCAAGTCTACGTTTTTATGCAATTATTATAACCATGACATTTATAGGATATTTTACAATGATTTTTGTTTGGAGCTTTCCTATAATTGAGAAACTGTTCAAATCATGGTAAATATCGCGTTCTTAATCACTAGCATAATTGTGCAAACAATTATTATAATTTGTCATGGCCTCATTAATTCTCTAAACTCAATTTAAATTAATTGCGTTCTGACTTCCCAACAGCAACATAAAACAATTAATCAATCGCTAATATTTGCAAACATATCCATTAAAAACATTATTTCCTCTGCAACCGTTCTTAAACAGTGATTTGAGTACCTAAACTACACGCTACGACTTTTTTGAGCAATTGTGCGGAGGCACAGAACTTACTTTCTCCACATTATTGATACCGACCGGTATTCCAGTATATCGATACTGGAAATATTACAATAGTCATACTTAAAGTAGAGGAAGTACAAAGGGCGGCCTCATCGCTATGTGCGATCTCTTCGAAGCAAGTTTGGGATAGACTGGACACAAACGGACAACATACAGTGGAGCTGTTTTTTATATATGAATTTAGTTTAAGTACATTTATTGGTATAAGTTTAATAATTATTGAAATCGTTATTCTATGTTTAAAAAAATATTCACATGATTTTCATCTTATTAACGTCGTCCAACTGATCCAACCATTTCCACTACATTCTAAGATCAGTTTAGGCGACAAACTGCTTATCCTTATGTTATGGCCATTGCGAGCGCTCGAGCCAAGCTATTTTGTGAAACACCTAGGGCCACCGACCACAGCCACAAAACGCCACAGACTTCATTTTTATTTCACTTTATGTGGATTTTATACATTTTATAATGCACTTTCATAGCCGTGCCTCGCTTCTATCTCTTTGAGCGACATTTTTGTATGTCGCGTGTAGCCCGTGTGCGGCGATCAAAGGTGGTATATGGTGGTGTATTATTTGTTGTAATAAATTTGTTGCAAGATTCAAAAAAAATGTAAAAATCTTTTGAACAATAAACAGATAATCCTCAAGTCAGCGCAAAAGACAAAATTAATTCTTCGACATAAAATGGTCACGTCCATACGGACGTGGCATTGGTTTTACTGTATTGATTTAATTATGCACGCTTCCCCAAGATTCCCAAAATTTTGCATCTAAGTCTATACCTATTTAGATGGTTAGTTATAAATGTGTTGCTTACGCTATCGTGAGCAACAAATAATATTCTATAACAATACTTTCCTCCCCCCGTACATTAAAAACCATTTAAAAGTCAAGCCGTCAGTCATCAATCACAGTTATTAAACGTCAGTCAGTCGGCTGCTGCATGCCGATAGCCATTGGTAAACCATTCATCATGACCATTCTCATTCATTACGTGCATCTAATTATAACGTAATTCAATAATGTGTTTTGTTTCCACCATCGTTATGTCCAGCGTATAACATTTCACATAGAATGATGCAGCCTTCCAAAGTATTTAAATAAGGGTTGGTATAAATATATGGCATTATCATTTGGGGGTTATTGGCCATAATCCCCACGCTGGGCATTATGTATTATTAGGCCTATGTCCAGCAGTGGAATTTTAATAGGCTGGTGATGTTGTTTGTTATTGATGTTGATACATATTTGCGGCGATATTAGCCTTAGAGTCCTTGGAGGCGTTGAAGGGTTTCCAGAAAAGATGCAAGCTCCCTTTTGTCTACTACAAGACTACAACAATTAAAAGAGACTATTATGGGCCTAACAGTACCTATACCATTTTTGAAGGTGTATCAAGAGAAAAAAAAACTTGTATTTGTACTTTTTAATTAACATGGTCAAAGTTAATTGCCGAGTGCTCATTAAAACCAACGTGATTCGACCTCTAATGAATCATCTGCTAAATCAATTGGTTAATTGAATTTTAGATTAATAGTAGGAAATCGAAGTCCAATCACGTACGGACTTCCCACGAAATATTAACGAGGAATAAAAATTGTTTTAAAGGCGACGATAGCTGTGTATCTATATAATATCGCCTCTAGGGTTGTATGACAGTAAATCGTATTTGATATGATTTGATGAGATAATCACCAATCCTTATTGTATTGTATACCATACTGTATGGGTATCGTGAAGAGAATACAATACAATATCTGAAAAAGTAATACTTCATTCTGTTTATGATATATTTTTAATGTTTAAATTGTGTCCGGGATCCAGGACTAGTAATCGATCGGAGGATCTAGTAGTAAGGATCTAGTACCGTTCTTGGCAACTATCATTAAGATTAGAAACCAATTAGAGCTAGGATTTACAATCGAAACTAATGAAAGAAATAAAGAAATCTTTATATGAATACAAAAATATATTACTAAACACGATGAAAGAATAATGTTAATATGTAGAACCAAAACGGTTGACACTTAACGTGTGTTATAGGAGCTTGGGGAGCAACTACTGCGCTAACTGCAGAGTGTTGCAGATAATCTACTGGTAGATTATTAAATTCTTTTCAGCCAGAATTAATCACACTTTTTCTAAAATATCAAGCATTTAAGCCCATCGGAAAAAGTAGGGAAGCACGCCATCTGTACTCCTTAACGGATAAAAGTCGATTCGCAGGAATTATTGCGATGTTCGTGCTAAAATTTTCAGACAAAGAATCAGACCACGAAATACTTAGTAAGTTAAGTACCTACAAATTGGTCGAGACTTTGACAGAATGGTAGCTAAGATAGGATAATCAGCCGAAGAAATTATGGGTCTTTTTCTTCTAAAATGCGTTGACGATTCCCCGAAGTTGCAGAGCAAAGACACCTCTGCAAGAGCAGAGGCACTCTAAGTTCACCCTGCAAATTTTGCTTACAAGAAACGCAGGACAGAAGTGGCTGACAGAATACTTATACCTACCTAGTTTGGTTCCAGGCTAAGTTCTAAAAAATATTAGGGTTTTAATTAGTTTCGTACCCTGAATAGTAAACATAAGTATGACCTGCAGGCACCATCAAAATTTAATAAATACCAATAAGTGAAAACTACAGAAATAAAAGTTTATTTATGGTGTGATAACGAAGATTTTGGCCTCCAACCCCAGAAATTGTTGTTCCATTCCTTAACCGCTTATGATTAGTTTGTATTGTCTGGTAGAACTTAATCGAATAAACTAAATTCGCATATAGTCCAATCAAGTACCCAACCGTCAATAATTCCCCGTCTCGTACATCAATTACCTGATTGCTATACACCGCAAACAATCGGCTGGCGACACTGATGATAGCATGATTGCACAGTATGCTGCAACAGTATAGAATTACCTCAACCCTAGTTGACAACTCAAACAGAGGAAGCAGTAATGTGCTATTAACATCTATTAGTTGACAAAGGTAAAGAGGAGGTTGCAAATTATGAATTACGTCGGTAATCTATCCGATTAATAAATTAGCGAGAAAGACGCGTTCTAATACTTTCACAAAAAAGCAATAAAAAACAATTAAAAAACCCGTGCGGAGTCGGAGCGACCGGCTTTATCAAAAATACAATAAATACACGTGACCTTGTTATTTTTCGTATACGATGTAAACCCATGAATATTGGGTTGTTGGGTAACATTATTGAAGTTGTCATATAGATCCCTTACTTTTTGTTAATAATCTTTAACCTATGTCTATCACTAATCATGTAGATTTCTAATGGTAAAAAAAAAGTTCAAATCGCTTTAGTAGTATCGGAGCCTATATATCAATCCAAACAATCAAATCCTCTTTCTAATATTATAAACGCTTGAACCGTCAATGGATTACAATACCAGTAATCTGTTATATCTTGAACATAGTTATTTCTTCACTAATGAAACTTTTCATGTACCTAACTCGAATTTGCTCCAGTCTTGAAAGGTCGTACTAGACCCACTTGTAACCTACACATTCTGATTAATATAAAATTGATTTATAGAATAATGGGATCAGATATTTCCATATTCAAAATTAAAATTCCACAAAGCCAACATTAAAAATCAGATGTTTGTACAAAAATAAATATGAGTGAGGTTAATTTAATTGTAATCGAATTTTTATCCTCCCGAGCTCATCTACTGGACACGCCTCTCAACAGGCTTTTATTAAGTTTGGTCTCAAGACATGAGTTGAAACAGGAGCGGTTAATCCGCTTATGGATGGACGGACTGGAAGTTTACCGTCGTAAAGATGCGATCTGAAAGATTCGAAGTTTTTAGATTTTGCGCGCTCAAAGCGCTACAGCTACGAAGTTAGAGCATTTAGGCTACAAGAAAGCTTGCTTCATAGGCAATAAAATTGCCTATGAAGCAAGCTTGATTACATCTTTTTCACTGGTTTCTCTCTGCTGTGTGACCTATAGGCAATGAAAGCTTTAATTTGATTAATAATTAATCTACCGAGCCTATGAAATGAACCATGGGTGGGTTCAGTAGTTTCCATGAACATAATGGGTTAGTTGATAAATTCAGGGTTCCCTTGTGAATACCAAATTGAAAAATCTACAAACTTGTAAGACATCTGTATTAGTTTCATTTTGCAAGCTGTCAGGAGAAAATCTCAAACTCTTGCAACTTAGACCACCGACCAAGTTATTGGGTAGGGTGGACCTTCGCCAAATCTAATTATGAGTTCACACACAAAAAGTGGCTGGAGCGAGTCCTGTGTGTTTTACACATTTTTGTATTTTGTCTGTGGTTTTATAGCAACTGCAAACGTGTTTTTTTTTACTTCTCGTGCAGATATCCAACGATGGATGCACTATGCATTGTTTATTCTGTTGATTTGCTAAACACAAACTAAAGAGACATTATACATTATACATATATTATACTGTTTGGACAATTGAGAGTTTGTACATTATGCTGTAGGAAGACCTTATTGGTTCACAAACTGTAAGCTTATTTTATTATCATTTATTTGTCCTATATATTTAATACTTTTTTAACTAATTTATGTGAGCCAAAAAAAGTGTTTCTTTCGTTCCTTCTATCGTATATACGTTGATTGTCTGTAGAAGAAGCTTCTAGAACCGTCTTCTTCCGGTCCGGGCTGCACCTAGTGGTTGTGACAGACTTACCACCAATAACGCACTTACCCATTCAATAGTGCGAACGCGTCTATCATTCTCATAAAAGCCTTATTCAGATTCTTTCGAACAGTTATGCCGTCACATAAACTATCCGTATGGAACGTATGGAATTGATGATGATTTTGAGGTTAAGTTCAATACCTGTACAGTACAATGTACATGATACATTGAAGATTCCTGAGAACATTCTAGCATTTTCTCCAGCTTCACCGAACGCTTCAGTCGTAAAAATATTTCTTGATGTTCCTGCTACTATTTGTACCAAGTGAAGACATCAACGCGTTCGCCTCTGTACAAAACTTAGTTTTTTCGGTTCTTGTATCCAGTCATAGAACCTTAAAGTCCTTTCTGTACAAAATTAAAGATTTCGATAGATCCTTACCGAAGATTGATAATGTAGATGTAGGCACACGTACTTATCTTAGGTTGGTAGCATTGGTATATTATCAATGCTACCAACTTATCCGAGCCGTGTCTTCGCAACCAGTGGCCCTGTACCGAAGACCAGAAGTCTGGTCGCGGGCGGGCGGGGCCGTGATTATCCAAACACGGGCACGGCAGACCTCGTTAGCCGGGCCTGCCTCCGCTAATCAATTCTGATTATTAATTACTATTGGACCTTGGATGTTGTCGGTTGATATTTTAAAACAACCAGCGAAGGGGAAGAAGTTATTTTTTATAGCTATAGTTTTTGTGAAGCGTGCTATAACTTTGTGGCTGCAAAAATGTTAGTAATAGTTACTAATATTCATCAACCTTTTTCAACAAAGAAAACTAGAATTTAATATCAGAACCAAGTTAAAACAAGAATTTACAAAATATCCTAGCGCCTTCTCATCTTGGGCCACCAGTGAAGCACCTAGAGCTGGCTGCAGCAACATCAGTAGAGTCCCTCAAAGGTGACGTTACCTATTTGAGCCGTTAGATGTGGTAACCGTAGATTTAGATTCAGATTCAATAATTTTATTTCTTTAGGCTTACTCGTACAAAATAAGCACTTAGACAAGTCAAATTTCATACAGATAGTTATTATAACAAAAAAGAAATTAGTTGTTATTGATTTCTCTTCACTTCAATTTTTTGTCCACTAGTGGAAGAAGTGAAAAAGAAAGCACTAGTACATTCATATATAACTTATGTGTCTAATACAATGTTTGTTTTGCCTATCTAAATCTAAGTTTAATGTGATTTAGATGCATGTCAATAATTATTTAAATACATATATGTAACTAAGCACAACATTCAATTTCGTAGGTCCTTGGGGTCCTGGGGCACACGCAATATGTAAAGATCTTACAAAGTTACTAAAAAGTCCACAGATGATCGGAATGCTGGTTTTTATTTAAATCAACGGCATCGATATATAGAATCAGGGTTATTTTCCACCAGGCAAGTAGGTATACTTATGAGGTAAACAATCCTGCAGATTCTGTGAATCTCCATCTGCTTGAAGAGTGCGAAGCATTGATTAAAACTGCAAGTATTATGTGGCAAATTATGTAGTAAACCGCAGCAAGGGTGAACTCATAAAGTGGCGATCACTAAGGCCTACCATGGCCGCAGTGTTATGAGCGACTAAAAATGCTACAAGCCAAACGCATTTAAATCTCAACAACACTGTTCCAAAATCTTGTAATCCGTGACAATCCACGATAATCGCCAGACGCGGAACAGACGTAGCCATTAATTAGAAACGCAATTTATAATAAAAACTTTATTGTTTTGATTCGCCGTAAACGATTTACTTTGTTAGCTAATTGAAATTGTGAGCAATTTCAATTTGACAATTGGATACGAGTTTGATGCGCGCGAGTTCGTGATTTAGGCGCCAGCGCGCCGACATCACACGCTTGTTCATTTTCGAGATCTCCATAGCGTAGTCATCAAGAAGTGGGTTTGAGATTTCACAAATGGCAAATTTAAACATCACAACAGATATACCAGATAACAGATAACAGATATATATATATATTATAAAATAGTATGTATTAACATTACCATGAGGAATTTATTTTATTAAACGTCTGTTAGTACTTACACTGCCACTCATTACGTATTACGCGTGCTTCTAGTGCAAGACGACGACGCACCGCGCCGCCCCGCCGCCGCGCCGCTCCGGGTCGCATTGAGGAAGCATAGAAATACAAACATTGGGGTACTCGATAAGCTATGGAGCTATGCAAGGGCATAGCTGAGGTTTTGCAATAAACACAACAAAGGGCATCTATCTCTACCCTTTATATTTCATTTTATTGATATTGCATCTATTTATTTTATGGATATGTTGCTACTTCCCTCACATTACAATAAACAAAACAGAGGCATTAGTATGGGCTATGCGCATAAGAGACAGAGCAGAGCAGTACTAATTTACAACTGTCTCATAAATTCATCGATATGTCGATTTTTTCATACTCGAAAATAACAATTTCCGATATCGGATATATTTGCTCTCAAGGTCAAGCAAGTTGGTTTATCTGCAGTACGCTTAGTATCCCAGTACATAATAAGTTTACGACATAAGTTTTCGGGGACACTTGACATCTTAGCAGAAGAAGGCAAAGAATGATAGACCTGCCACTGTTTTCAGTGCTCCATCTACACACTGGTATAACATCAATGAGGCAAACGTGACTCATGTCAAAATACAAAAGATCACTTAAAAATATCGGAAACTATCATCATAAAAAAATAAGATCAAGCAGCCTATATAGATAAGGAACTATTGGATCGTTATCATATTACGAAAACTAGTTCCTCTCGATCAAATAGGAGCACTGCAAACGGCGAAATGTACCTATAGAAAGTCGAGAACAAAAAAGTATTCGTAAGATAATGCGCATAAATAAAATGAATGAATAAATATGCCGGACAATCCACGTAGCATCATCTAGCCCCAAGCTAAGCAGAGCTTGTATTATGGGTACTAGATGACTGATATACATAATACATAGAAAACTACTTTTATCATACATAGAAAACGACCAGAACACCCTGAAACAATCTGCAGATCGTACAAATATTTGTCCCGAGGCGGGAATCGAACCCGCAACCTCCTGCGTCGCAGGCGGACCTTTGTCCACCGCGCCACAGAGGTCTTCAATCGCATAGCCCGTACTATGCACTCTTTTAACTAGTTGTTACCGCATTACGCATAATAACAAAAGGTACGATGATCCTCAGCCTCCATCCATCAAAGCTGCATCCAATGAGCATCAAGAAGCGCCACAATGATGTATCTCAAACAGCCGCAGCAGACTGTTCTGTAACGTGGTCCTGATCTGTACCAAAATGTTATGTCAGTAACCAAGGATGCTTTGTTGGTCGAAAACTGATAAAAGTTTTGGAGGTATAGGATTTAACTTTTTAATTGAAATTAGTTAATATGGGGAGACATTATTTAATCTATCACCAACATGTTAGACGAGTTCCAGCGAGCTTATGATTTTCGAAACCAGTAAATTTGCCATAATAAGGACGCGCAGTTCCTACTGAGGGAAGGAACAGGATCACAAACTCAAATTTCACAAAATCAAATTTTAGGTATTTAATTTCTTTCAAATTAACCAGAGTTAACGCACTATAGCAAAAATCTTATCATAAAGGACGATTCGGTAAACATATTGTTTGATCACGAATATACCAACGACAAAAATAGTAACCATAAAATAAGATTTTGGAGGCCAGATTCCATTACATACTGTCACATTGATACCGAAGGATAGTTAGCTATATAATTGTGTCCCGGTGGTCACATGGTCCTGAACCAAGGTATGAGACAGTCTGTAGTTCAGAAACAGACGGTAGACCACGGTGGGCCGATCGCTCCTGATCGTGAGTTACAACGGGCTGATTGATGGAAGAGCCATGTGGGAACTTTGAGAATTAATTAGTTTATTGAATTAATGGCTGCTATTGCTTGTTTTTAATTGATCTATTAGACAATAAGGCCGAAGGCACGAGGTAGACTATATAGGTATACTATTGAATTATAGGATTTTTTGTATGAAATTGTATCATTTACCTTCACATAACATTTGATGGGGCTCATGTCCCGACAATGACGGCCTCTATGGCGCAGTGGGCAAAGGTCTGCGTCGCAAGAGTAGCGGATTCGATTTCCGCCTCGGAACAAATGTTTGTATAGTCAGCAGATACTTTTTCCGGGTGTTCTGGTCGCTTTCTATATATAATAAAAATATCTATCTATGTAGTATATTATATTATATACTTATATCTTCTAGTACCCATAAAACAAGCTTTGCTTAGCTTGGGGTTAGATAATAACTGTGGAATGTCCAGCATAATTAATATATTTAGTCGTCATTTACATACAAAGAATGACAATGGTTGGATCCAAAACTGAAAATCCACATTCAGTTAATACTTTACAAAGGTACCTTCATAACATGAAAGTACAAAAGAAGTTTGTTTGATCAAAATAGAATATGTTCGAAGTTAAAACTTAGTTAATGTCCATTCTTCGAAATCATATTAATTTTATTAACATTCTTAACTAACAAATAAATAAAATAAACTACAAACGTCAAGAAACAATACATCTCCTTAAACACGCTCGTAGACAAACAGTAACAAATGAGTTGGAACGAAATTAAATGAGCTCTTATAAATGGGCTCATATATTTGGATATTTTAGTTTTAACAGCCAATTATGAGCTCAAGTGATTACAGCCTTTCTTTGGGGTAACCTCTTGAACTAATTAATGATTTACTCACAGGTTGGGCAATAGGGCTGCCCCCTAATTTAAAGAACCTTTAAGTTTTCTGTCGCAAAAACTACTAAACAACAAATATAATACGAAAGAATTGCATTTACTCCGGAATCGGGAAGGTCCATGGGGTCCTCAGACTTTACGAGTATTTTTTTTACTATTTGAGCGTCTGGTCGAAGCGACGACGTGTGACCCGAGAGCTGGTGAATATCTGGCACAGCGCATGATCATACAGCGACGTGTAAGCCGAGAGCTGGTGAGTACCTGGCATAGCGAGTTAACATTGCGTGGCAATGCAGTCAGAATTCGCTTCCGACCGGATTGATATATTGTATGTATATATGGATCCGTTGAGCTACTTGTAGATTGTTTGCATTAGGTAGTTAGATAAATTGATCAATTGTAAATTCTAGTTCTAATTTGGTTCTGTCTATTTTATTGTTATTTTTTTTTATGTTTGTGAAGTACGGATTGGTTGAACTTCTACACCAAGCAAAGAAAAAAAATCTAGGGTGTTAAGGTCGCATCAGTTTATCACCTCGGAACATACAAACTCCACATAATAGTCCACATATAGGTAGAACTATCAGATCAAGTGGCAACCCTAACTCCTCAACCCAACCAAGCTCAGCGGGAGTCAAATGTCTTTTTGAATACAACGGAGCCGCCTCTACCTGAGTGCAGAAGTGTGCCATTCAGAATCAACCGGGAATAACAAAATATATTATAGATATAAGTTAATTGTATTATATAGTAATTTATAATAACTTTATTACCAATTAAATTTTCAATTAAGGCCCTGTATAAAGACAATATTTAGGTTTTAGTAGTATTATTTAGTAGTTCGTAGCGCTTGACAAATAAAGTTGAAAATGGTGATGCGTTTGATTTAGTTGAATCTCTTGTTCGACAATGTCAACATTATTTATCGGTTTTTATTTATTTTAAAAGTAAATACACCAGTAAATTAAAATCTTTATACATATTTCTCTAGATGATAAAATTACCTTTCTTACAGTAACAAAATTATAAAACGTTATCACTCAAAATATTGAGCATTTCGAGACGAAAAAGTATTTTCGTGTTCTTTCTTGCGATATTTTTTCAAGTTCCTAGATGGTTTTTATGAAATATTTTTGTATAAGTCTTTTTTCCATACACTTGACTATAAACTGTATTTTTTTTGGGCTTGTAATATGTCGCAGTAAGCCTAACTGTGCGACGAAAAAGTGGTCGTTTTACGATGTCTGTCGTTGGGCAGAGCCTTAAATAACAGAACCAAATAAGAACTATCTAATGTTTAATTTCAATTATATCACAGAACCAAATTAGTTACAATTTAGCTAGATTAACACACAACGATCTGCAGTTACCTAAATAGTTTCAATGCTAAATATTAAAAGTATTTACGAATGAATCAAATTATGTGCAGATAGCTCAACTAATACATAATAGTAATAGAAGTAATACAATACATCATCAGCCTATAATAGTCCACTGCTGGACCTCTAGGCCTCCCCAAATGAGTGCCATAGATGGCATTAATCATCATTTGGGGGTTATTGCCCATAGTCCCCACGCTGGGCATGCGGGTTGGGGATCGCAGTACGGTGGTTGTTCTGCAGAGGGCGCTGCTGCCTACCCCCCAATACAATAGTGAGCCCTAAACGAGACTGTCTTCCCATTTACCATTTGTGGTGTGAGTGCTGAAGATAAAATTGAATATCTTCAGCTACCACGAAATACAAAACTCTGTCCATGCTATCCCAAGCAAGCATTGGCGACGTGTGACCCGATAGCTGGTCAATATCTGGCGCAGCGCATAGCACTGCCATACAACGTGGCAATGCAGCCAGCATCTTGGGTACACTTCCAACTGGTATTGATATGGATCAGTCGAGCTACCTGTAGTTTGTTCGCAACAGTCTGCAGTTAGCTCAATTGTTTCAATTGTAAATACTAGTTTTTTTATTTAGTTATATCATTGTAATTTTATATGTGAATAAAGGTTTTTTGCCCTTTTAAGTACAGCATTAGCAAGAGAGTCTATATTATGTCTACTTAGTAGGTATAGTTTTGCAATTGGAGCAATGGTAAGAAAGAGCATTTCTTGATACAAATCAAGGATTTAATGTATTTCTAAGAACTCAATAATCACATAACAACTGGATATAACTAATCAAACCGTTTCCTGTTATAGAAAGTAAGTCAATAAAATACAAATGGTACAATTTTCTCCACATTTCTCAGTATTTATATCACAGGAAAGTTATTACGCAGTACAAAAACTACGGCAGTACGCGTATCATTAAGATGACATACGGCTGTACGACATGTCTATGCCCAATCGAAATATTTACTGCTCTTTAATTGGATAACCTTTTCTAATTATTCTTTTGTCTTTTTAATATATATATAAAAATCGCGTGACCGAGAGCTGGTGAGTATCTGGCGCAGCGCATCAGCATTACCATGGCAACAACGCAGCGTCTTGGGGACGATTCTGACTGGATCAGTTGAGCTTCCTAGATTATTTGAAGAGTCAGTCAGTCAGTCGCTGTTAGCTCAATTGTAAATACTATTAGTCTAATTGGGTTCTTATATAAATGATAAGATAATAATCAGAAAAATTATAGACATAATTACATACATAATAGAAACATATAAATAAATACATACATAATACAAACCATGTCACAGGTACGTAGATTCCACAAAAATATAAGCGAAGGAAAAAGGAATAGACAAACAGATATCCATAAAAAGATTTTTAGCCTGTTAGTAAAGAATTAGCTGCTATATATACACCGTATAAATTGTGGTTTATAAAACCGAAAATAAAATAAATGTACATTTTCACTCATCACATAAACAAGCCGTGTGGTGCCGGCATAGAATTTCACCACCCCAACTCTTCCCGTGGGTGTCGTAAGAGGCGACTAAGGGAAACACAGCGGGGGGCGGGCAGCAGCGCCTTCTGCAGAACAACTACACCGAACTGCGATCCCCAACCCGCATGCCCAGCGTGGGGATTATGGGCAATAACCCCCAGATAATGATGTCATCTATGGCGCTTATTAGGGGAGGCCTATGTCCAGCAGTGGACTATTATAGGCTGGTGATGATGATGATGATGACATAAACAAGGAGGTTTGCCATCAACTGGCACCAGACCATGTTAGTAGCCATGATGTTCTATATTTAGTTGATGTTATTACTCCGACGATGAAGTCGTCGCGATGTGATTACTGCAGTAAAATGATATGCCCGTGGATTTGCATGTACTTTACCACTTGTACAAATACTCTTAGGACTACAAGATTTCTAAGGTTTTCTAGACCTTCTAGATATTCTTTTGCGACATGCATCTTTAGCTCTAAACTTAAACCCAGATTAACGTTTAGATTCATTTATAAAATCTAATTGTGGTAAGAATAGAAATATAAAATGTCATTAGTGATATTGCAACTACTATGTTATAGCTATTCTGTGTCTACATTTCGTTCGAGATATTTCTGAGTTGACCGTCTGGAAAAAAAAGGTAAATAAACGCGATAAATACCCGTTAAAATAGTACTAAAATAATTATGTGTTCAGTAGGGCAAGCACGGGCTTTCTTGTCTAAGGTAGAATAGACAAAAATTATGTCACTTTGTCATCGAATGCGTAAATTATTTGAAATTAATTTCTTTAACTTCAATAATGTACGTAATATATGGCGATGCGATGTCATTATTGTCTTTTCTACCGTAGAGAACCATCCCCGTGCTTGGCCTACAGATCGCGTAAGTTTAAAAATGTTTTTTTACAGTCTGGACAACCCATTCAACCCATTGGCTTTTGTTTCTTCTTACTATTATCCAGACTGACTAATATCACAAATCCTGTCCTTCAGTAGGGTCGGTAGTCGTACATTGAACCAGACAGCTACATTGAACCATCGAAAGTATTCGAATATGCAACGTTGCCGATTCGCGCTTGTGCCGGTAAATAAGGTCCCTACAGCCCCCCTACCCACCGCTGAGTTTGCGCGGCGATCCCGTGAATGACGAAGGTTGGGCGAGGACTTTTACTAAAATCGATCGGAAAAGTAAGTTTTTTCATCAGTTTTCTTTGATTTTTCATTTGTTTTCGGTGTTGAATGTCAGTATTTAAATAATTACGTGTAATAGTGCACATATTTAGCTTTCTAATGCATGATATTTGGTTTTAATATGCCCTGGTTTATCCGGTGAAATTTTGAGATTATTGCGAAGCACGTGCGGTGTCTCTCTTTGAACCACATACATGAAGTACAGACTGAACCACAGTTCACTGTGTACTATTAACTTATTACACTTCCGTGCAATTGTACTGTTTTGTGTGAAGTCACAAAAAAACTGCATATTAACTGGAAATTATAAACTAATTAAATTAAAAAAGGAATTTTTTTAGGATGGCGCGGACCAAAGTAACTTCCAGAATAAAAGGTGACGTCACAGCTGCAACGAACAATTATGCCAAATCACAAATATTGTCATAGTAAGCAATTTTTTTTGCACTGAAGTGTACTGATGTATGTTTGCATTTTGATATAGAAGATACTGTTCAAATAATTCGTTAAAACTAAGTTAAATTATAGTGTTTGTGTTCATAAGAAACTTGATCTCTTAATAATAGCATTTAGCTCAATATATTTGTAATTTTTTTCAGTAACCGATAAAATTACACTTCAGATGTGTAATTTTATAGTTATTTTTTAACATTTATAAGACTGGCCCTTTCGGTAATAAAGCAAATCATAAAAATTTACCATTGTTTTATTTGCCATGCTTTGAAATTGATAAATACCAATATTTAGGTAGGTGGTAAAGGGTGGTTCAATGTGGAAAATACCGCGGTTCAATTTGTACTACCTAGTGGACACAATGAACCAAAGCTGAGTTTTTGAAAAAACATTTCTCCTACTCAAACTAGGCCCAACTGTCAAAAAACTAGTATGCACGATGATAGTCGGATAAATTCTGCATAAGATAGGGTAAAAAACAATAGCAAAAGCTAAAAAATGTAAAAACTACAGGCTCCTAAAATTTACCCGGTTCATTGTACGACGCCGTACCCTACACTAAAAAACAGGTCGCTCCAGTTAATAAAAAATTACCTAGGCTGTGTATCCGCCCACATGTAACTACCTAAAACATTTGGTTTTAAATTTTATATGCGTTTATTGGCAGGCATAACATTACAGCGTTCTCCAATACGTCTAGAATCAGGTTGGTATTGAAATTAGTAATCAAAATACGACTTTAAATCGATAATTTTGATTAAAAAAAGATCGTGATATACAAATAAGCCGATGCCTCCACCATACTAAACAGCCGACTGAACGATCAACAAAATTCAATTATCAAATATTTTCTCAAGCTTTCATAACCAAAATTAAAAAAGAAAGGTAATCATCGCCGGTAGTAAATTACATAAATAAAAGTAAATGATAAAAAATCAACAGAACCATTTGGAACACAACGAGCTTGATTAGGTACGATGTCACGCGGATAAGGCCGTAAAGCCGAAAATTGAAAAGGTTACTTCATTAAAAATACTATATTTTACAATTTTTAAGCAGACAGGTGAACCCTATGGCGGTTTGTAGGGTGACCATGGTTTAACTTAATCTAGGGACACCACGTTATAGACAAAAATATGGAGAGAAATTGTAGAAATTACCAAACTGCATTAATGAAGATACTATTCCTTCTTCTTTTTGTCACGTGTAAAAGGTAAAAACAAGGTAATTTAATCAAAATTAGTGTAGCTAAAACGTTCTTCTGCAAGGGCCTATATACATAATTTATAGCCAAACAGTAAAATATTTAGGTCATAAGGTTCTGAAAATGCAACTCTTGCTTTCTCACTCAAACCTTACAAAAGTTATGCTTTATTCTTCGTATTATAAGATTTCACAAAAACCCTATAAAACTTAACCAATTGATTCTCTCAAAAGTCAAAAACCTGGCAACCCTGGCCCGACATCGAAACTACACCCCGCAGCGCCAATCTAATGAAATAAACTGAAAATCAACACGCGCGGCGCCTTTGTACCCGTGCACGATATAATTATCTCGCTAATTTATTCCTCACCGAAATGTTCTGTGCCATGCGGTGGATTGTTATTACGATACGATGTATTGATGCTGTGTTAACACGACATGATGTATGTAGAGCCACTGATTATATTATACTGTGCATAGAACATGCAGGCAGAAAAAAACCTTTACGAAAGCTTTACGAGACTCTCAAAAACTATGTCACTTATTAATACAACTTATCTCAATTTTGTAGTCTTTGCCGACTCTTTTCTGCTTCACTTATTTTCAACTTAGTTTTTCTGCTAAAAGCACTATTTTTTTTCCCCATCGAAAACTCAAGATCACTGTCGTATAATCCGCTTGTTTCCCATCCCCATTAAACTTACCTACGTAATTACGAATCGGCAGCGGCCCGCGGCGAAGACTGACGTACGACGTGCAAACTCAATAATTATCCCACAATCGAGTTACCCATTCAACTGTTCTGTTGTTGCGAATTAAAGGGCAGGAATTACAGTGGGCATTGGCAATGTTGGACTATAAATAAAGTGTACGTAACTTAATAGTGGGAAGGTTAGTCATTTCCAGCGGCATATTTTACTATGTTTTGAGTCTGGAAACTCAAAACTCAAATTATGTTTCGTACACATTTTTAAAGAACCAAAACTCCTACAGATTACGAGTACACAGTTATAGAAACCAAATGTTTAGATTAGTATCAATGATTTTGTATTTCCCTACTTAGCCATGGGGTTTTTTTTAACCTCATACCTTGGGGTAGTTGCAAGACCGTTTGTCTCTACACGCAGTGGATACTATCATCGGGTGTATCATATTGTGCAAACGAGGATGATACCCGCTGTGTTCAGCCCCCGCGCTCCGCCTTTAAAATGTACTCTCATAAAGTGCCTCTGTGCTGTTGGCTACAGCCCCACGCATGCCTCTCAAAGTACCTGGTCTCTATATGAACCGTGATCATAGAAATGAGATACAAAAATAATAATAATGCTGGACAATTCACACAGCATTATCTAGCCCCAAGCTAAGCAGAACTTGTGTTATGGGGTGTTACTAGATAACTGATATACATACTAGATATTTTTATATAGAAAACGACCAGCATACTTTGTGTCCTAAAAGATGAATCATTAAGAATATACCAAAGTCATTTATGTCGAGATTTGAGTATTCCTATAATTCGGCACAGTTTCATGTGCCATGATCACGGAACAACTAAAAAATATATTTATCCAAGAAAAGTGGTAGTCCCTACTCTTGACTGAGCCATCATCGTAAATTACATTTGTGTATTTGATTTTAATTTGACAGTTTACGTAATCTAGGCTTGCCATGATTTGACGACCATCAACCAACTGAGGATGGACTAACTCGATTCTGTTCGAAGTGCGGCCATTAAGATACCCGCCATTACCTGTTCATCCAATTTTCTCCAATTAATAGCAATGTACACCGATACTTTAATCCGCCATCGCCAGATCCGCTGACAGGCCGCCTTTTAACATGCAAATTACAGATACAGGGTGTCACTGTATGAGCGACACCCTGTATTTGTAACCATTGGTAGTATTTTAACCTTCGCCTAAGCTTTATTCACAATACAAACGCGTTTCACAGATACGACAAGACAGTAGCGTGGAATCGGCCGAAAGGGTATTTTGAATACGCGATGTCACGCGGTTTGGGCACGGAATCTGCTATGTCAAACACTCAACAAACATACTTATTGTAATTCATGATATTGCGAGGAATATTACCGTGCATAGTTAATTTTCCTTGTTTGATGAGTGACTTTTCTAGCATATAAAGATTATAATATAATGTAGATTATACTTAAAAACTAAGTGGAAACAACAGGTTATTACACACACTTACAAATAGTTAACATACATAGATAGAAAGACAATTTTTTATTGCACACAAAACAATCAATAAACAAGTTAAAAATTACAAGAACTGTGACAATCAGCTGTATTACAATCTGTGAAACATTTTCATTTACTAATAAATAAATAAAGCTCTTTTGGGAAATAATTTTCTTTTTCTTTATTAAGACCTGCCATCAAGCTAAAACTAAAATTACTAGGAACGCTTCATTCAGGACACCATGTATATGATCGGTGATTCCTCACCAGCTGATAGCAATCGCGACACGTAATTAGTCACGTAGTAGACAGATGTTCTGATTTACAGTTCGATAGACAGCGTTTACGGTTAGTTTTAGTTCGTTCCGGTTCATAGATGCCGATTGCCTCTAATTGGAGCAGGGTTTAATGTTACGGGCTTTCTTATAGTTTTAAAAGCTAAGCTTACCCTTAGCTTCTTAAAGCTAAAGGTTAAAAGTTTGAAAACTTGAAAAAAGCCTATCATTTATTTTTATTAAGTTAGTTGTCAGCCTAGCGACAGACGCCGGCTTCGCGCAGGCACAATGCTAATACAAAAACCTTCCTCTTGCATCACTTTATCTATAAAAAACTCACCATCAAAATCCGTCGGGTAGTTTTTAAGATCTAAGCATACATAGGGAATGTTGACCTGGGACCTCTAGACCTCAATCCGGCCCTGTACAGCTTTATAAAAATATAATAATAACGAACTAAAAAAATAAAATTGTAACTAATTGAGCGTGTCCAATAGGTACTTTTCAATTTCAAAAGGAAAGACATCAACGCGCGCTATCTGCTTCGAAATTGCTACGAAAGATCACAATTAAAATGGGATGGGACCATTTCAAACTGAAATGAGAGGGTTCAGGTAGGGACAATAAGTTTGACAAAGTTCCATACCATTTCGACAACGCGAGTTGCACGTTATGTACAGAATTATTTAGTACGGGGATTAAACGTTCACTTGTTGTAATTTATAATAAAAATCAATGCAGTCAGCATCTTGGGTACACTTTCAACTGGTATTGTTATGGAGCAGTTGAGCTACCTGTAGTTTGTTTGGACAGTCTGCAGTTAGCTCAACTGTTTCAATTGTAAATAGTAGCTCTAATTTAGTAATACATGTAATTGTAATTTTCTTTATAAAAATAAGGGGGAATTCCGGTTCCTATCGTGTCCGGTTTTCCCTCAGTTGATTTTCAAGGTGGAAAACTGGAATAAGTCATAAAAGATCTCATCACTGTCAAGCTACAAAGTATCAACTAAACAAATTCAGTGCCAATTACAGTTGCACATTAGCAACAAAATGAGCCGACCTCTAATAACAGAGTTCAGTTATGAAGGGTAATTACTTGGTGGCTACGAAATCCGGTAGTTAATTATCCTAAATTGTTTAAGTGGTTGTAATCGTTGCCCTCGGGCGGGTTGCGATTTGATTTTGCCATTTTATAACAGAGGAATGACTTTGAGGGACATTGGCGAGGTGAAGTTTTTGAGGAATAAGCAAAAAATTTGTTGAATGTCTTTGGGTACTGGTCTCACCTACGAGACCTTTGAGGGACTCTTCTCAGTCTGTTTTCTTCTTTTTATACTTTACTATTACCGCCCTGGCTTATTTGGTATATACCAAACTTTCAAAAATTATACAATTTTACACAGACACGTAAGTGAGACTTGGAAAGCTTCGTAATACGTGCTCGATTTACTCGATGAACAAATATATTTTAGTGTAAACGGTCTAAAATCCTTAACCAATCTCTTTGCCCGCAAAAACGATCATGCAGATGCAGGCTTAACATTGCGTTACTTGTCTTGGGGAGAATAGACTTAAAATTACATTTCTTAAAATTAAATTATATACTATTCACTGGACCAACACAAGCGTTTCTCTCGAAAAGCAAGCATATTTTATAGAATATTATTGTGTAGTCTACGGCTACAGGCTTCAAATAATCTGGAGTCCCAGCTATTGGTGAGCCTAAAAGCTTTTTACAACTTTTATATTTTATCATGGTATTTTTCATGTTGCTATAGAAAGCTTTTAAATTAAAGAACTGAAACACTGTTTTCTAGGATTTTCGAGAAACGGTGTGTACGGGCAATAAAAAGATTATGAAGACAAGAAACTGTATTCTCTACTCTAGGGTAGAATACAGATGAAAACGCCGAGATAGCCCGGCAGCAATGTAAGTACGTAAAATGTTTTCTGGACCAATTTGCTAGCCAGGCAGGTAGCCTATTCCGAGCGCTACAATTTAAAAGGTGATTGAAAGATCACGACAGCCCTTCATGTACTAATTTGATGACTGTAAATGTAAGTAAAATTAAGTAACCCATTATTATCGGACCATTTTGCGGGAATACTTAAATGTCAGCTAAATTGCCTTACAAAGCGAGCGGTAATAAGGAGTGTTGCCCGACAATTTGGATGTACATTGAATCATGCGAAAGTGTCACGACAGGTTATTTCCGTTCGATATAAATAGTTTGGGACCTTCAACTCTGTCCTTCTGCTATTTAAAGCTGGCAATTCGTTTCTTTTTATTGTCAACAGATATTTGCTTAACCACAATTCTACTACGTTTGGCCGACTATGTATCATGAAGGGACCCAGGATAGTTAGCCAAAAAACAGAAGCAGGCCGCGAGTTCCAAACCTTAGTTGTACGAATATAATAAAGGTACCTAGAGTAGCAATATCTAAACCCTTGAAACAAATAAAAACGCTTGAAGGAGGCTAACACCAGTTAAATTGCCGATAGATGCTAAAAAGAAAAAGAAGAGGAGAATATTTTTAGCTACAACACCACTCTGTTTGTTGGTTT